>JAUIRK010000971.1:962500-1345232 GCA_030549495.1 Nectonema munidae | reverse complement strand
TGTGTGTGTGTGTGTGTGTGTGTGTGTGTGTGTGTGTGTGTGTGTGTGTGTGTGTGTGTGTGTGTGTGTGTGTGTGTGTGTGTGTGTGTGTGTGTGTGTGTGTGTGTGTGTGTGTGTGTGTGTGTGTGTGTGTGTGTGTGTGTGTGTGTGTGTGTGTGTGTGTGTGTGTGTGTGTGTGTGTGTGTGTGTGTGTGTGTGTGTGTGTGTGTGTGTGTGTGTGTGTGTGTGTGTGTGTGTGTGTGTGTGTGTGTGTGTGTGTGTGTGTGTGTGTGTGTGTGTGTGTGTGTGTGTGTGTGTGTGTGTGTGTGTGTGTGTGTGTGTGTGTGTGTGTGTGTGTGTGTGTGTGTGTGTGTGTGTGTGTGTGTGTGTGTGTGTGTGTGTGTGTGTGTGTGTGTGTGTGTGTGTGTGTGTGTGTGTGTGTGTGTGTGTGTGTGTGTGTGTGTGTGTGTGTGTGTGTGTGTGTGTGTGTGTGTGTGTGTGTGTGTGTGTGTGTGTGTGTGTGTGTGTGTGTGTGTGTGTGTGTGTGTGTGTGTGTGTGTGTGTGTGTGTGTGTGTGTGTGTGTGTGTGTGTGTGTGTGTGTGTGTGTGTGTGTGTGTGTGTGTGTGTGTGTGTGTGTGTGTGTGTGTGTGTGTGTGTGTGTGTGTGTGTGTGTGTGTGTGTGTGTGTGTGTGTGTGTGTGTGTGTGTGTGTGTGTGTGTGTGTGTGTGTGTGTGTGTGTGTGTGTGTGTGTGTGTGTGTGTGTGTGTGTGTGTGTGTGTGTGTGTGTGTGTGTGTGTGTGTGTGTGTGTGTGTGTGTGTGTGTGTGTGTGTGTGTGTGTGTGTGTGTGTGTGTGTGTGTGTGTGTGTGTGTGTGTGTGTGTGTGTGTGTGTGTGTGTGTGTGTGTGTGTGTGTGTGTGTGTGTGTGTGTGTGTGTGTGTGTGTGTGTGTGTGTGTGTGTGTGTGTGTGTGTGTGTGTGTGTGTGTGTGTGTGTGTGTGTGTGTGTGTGTGTGTGTGTGTGTGTGTGTGTGTGTGTGTGTGTGTGTGTGTGTGTGTGTGTGTGTGTGTGTGTGTGTGTGTGTGTGTGTGTGTGTGTGTGTGTGTGTGTGTGTGTGTGTGTGTGTGTGTGTGTGTGTGTGTGTGTGTGTGTGTGTGTGTGTGTGTGTGTGTGTGTGTGTGTGTGTGTGTGTGTGTGTGTGTGTGTGTGTGTGTGTGTGTGTGTGTGTGTGTGTGTGTGTGTGTGTGTGTGTGTGTGTGTGTGTGTGTGTGTGTGTGTGTGTGTGTGTGTGTGTGTGTGTGTGTGTGTGTGTGTGTGTGTGTGTGTGTGTGTGTGTTTTTCTCTTTATAATACGTTATCCCATATTTTTTCTCTCTTTCTCTACTTTCCTATCAGGTTACGTAAAATATCGAAACCAATAAATGCAAGTTGTTTATCTTTTTTCCATCTTCATTCTGTGCACATTCTTATAATTGATTTTTTTCTTCATCTGTGATATTTTCTGACCGTAATCTTCGCATGAATTCAATGTTTATCATTTATTGATGAAAGCTTATCTATGCATTGATCCATAACTTTTACCAACAATTTGTTGTTGAATAATTTTCTCTATTGTTCTTATTTCGCATGGAATTTTTATCATCATCATCATCACCTCTGACAACAAGTTCTTCTGAAGAAAATGAATCATTTTCATCAATTTCAGATTCTGAAGCATCTGATATTTATACAGGTGAGAGTAATCTAGAAGCAGTGGAATTAGAAGAAGTATTTGACGCCGAAGATATTTCTCTTAAAGCTCCAGATGGAACACAGTTCTTCTGGGAGCCTCAACAATCTTCAAGAGGTAGATCTCAAGCTAGAAACTGTAGAGATATCTCTTCACGTCCATATGGACCTTCTGATGATGCAAAACTTGAAGGAAATTGATAAAATTTTTGATTTGTTTTTTGACCCTCCTTTGGTTTCTCATATATACGAGATGACTCACAAAAAAGCAGATGATAATTACAAGTAAGTTTATTTTTCTATAAATCTTTATGTGAGATATAAGAAACTCTATGATTCTAGGAAAGAGTCCCCTAAGTGGTTGGATTTGAAAGCGTGTCATGAAAAGTTTGTTATAAGCGATTTGCTTGCCTATTTTGGTTGTCTAATTTTTTTGGGACAATCAAAAGACCAAAGAATTGCGACTAAAGCCCTTTTTCCAATGATGGAGATCCTTTCTTACGTGCTGCACTCGGCAGAAGGATGTTCCAATTCATCAAAATTTTTATACGCTTTGACGATGCCGCCACTAGAGAGCCTTCAGACAAACTAGCAGCCATTAGGCGTATTCATAATAACTTTTTTGAAAAATGCCATAAATTTTGGACACCACTTGATGCTGTAACTATAGACGAGCAATTAGTGAAATTTCGTGGCGGGTGTTCTCTAAAAGTGTACGACCCTAAAAAGCCGGGCCATTATGGCTTAAAGTTCTACCATCTTAATGATTCTAACACATTTTATGTTATGAAGCCCGAAATTTATGTTTCAGGATTAATTGATCGGGAATATTTTTCAAGTCTAGAAATCTGTAAGCGTCTAGTAGAAAGTAGCAATCTCCCATCAGGGTGTGGTATTTATCTTGACAGATTTTTTACATCTCATGCTTTAGCGGAGTGGGCTCTTTCCAAAAATTTGACAATTTGTGGGACAGTAAATCCTATACGTAGATTTGTTCCGTATATTTTAAAACCTAAATTTTTACGCACGTTAAATTTAAGTGAAACTGAGAGCAAAATTGTATATTCCAATATTTCATCACTTTGTGTTTATATACCTGAAAAGCATGCTAGAAAGAATTTTAAAGCAGTTTATGTCTTATCTACGCAGCATAGTAGAAGTGTTACTATCACATCAAATAAAAGAAAACCCGAAAGCCTAATTTCCTATAATAAATACAAAAGTGGGGTGGATTGTTTTAATCGAATGGCCAGAGATTTTACTAGTTATAAGACAAGTAGGCGATGGACAGTTGCCGCATTTTCTAATTATTTAGATATAGCTGCCTACAACACATGGATTATCTACAAGCACAACTGCCCTAACGATGCGTTGCCCATTCGCCATGGAGGGAGAAAATTTTTTTTAAAAATTTTATCAAAAAATTTAGGTTATAATTCTATGAGAACTAGGGCTAACATAAGTCAGATTTCAAGACCCATCAAAAACCTTCTTTTTTACTATGGTTTTTCTCCGCAAATTGACACGGCGGAAAGTAGTTCGGGCAGGGGATACTGTTCAATTCAAGAATGCAGACCTAGAACACGAGGCACAAGGAGGTGTTCAAATTGTAAAATTTATGTGCAAAAAACACACCTTATCCATTTGTTCTTTTTGCCATTCTAATTTGTGATTTTGCTAATTTTTTATCATGTTCAACATATAATTATAATGCTTTATTTTTTTTGTATAACCCTTGATATTTTATGAAATAAATTTCAAATTGTTTATAAATAGGTTTTTTGATATTTTGAATTTTTTATGTTCAATTAAAATAAAATTCAAAAAGTAATATAATTTATTGGGCACAGGATTTAAAACGGTGAATTTTCGCCGACAGTCGGCTTTATCAAACCACTATACTAATGAGTAGGCTAGAAGTTGAAAATTGGAAGGATTAGCGAAGAAGAGTTCTTCTGCTCATTAGTATAGTGGTTTGATAAAGCCGACTGTCGGCGAAAATTCACCGTTTTAAATCCTGTGCCCAATAAATTATATTACTTTTTGAATTTTATTTTAATTTTCCTTTAATTTATGGGTCAACTTCAGCATCAGATTTACATTTTATGTTCAATTTTAGGCGCTTTATTTTCAAAATTATTGCTTTATAAGATCTAAAATTTACTTATTCTATAAAATTTTTTCAGTTCTAAAATTTTTTAGCTACAAAAAACAGCCAAAAAGTTTTTTTAGATAAATATTTTAAAGTTTTTTTTGCTAAAGATGGCGTTAAAAAAATTTTTTTTATTTTTTTTTTATGAAATTCAGAAGATAACCTAATAATTATATTCTACAGATTTCCACTCCTTATGCATAAAAAATTTCTTTCATGTTTTTTTAAAACTCAATTTTCGAAAATTTTCTCTTAAGGTCATGAAAACCGCAAAAAATTAGAGTCTGTAAAGAACAGTATATTTTTGATATTGGCACCAATTTATACTCCAGAGAATAACGTAAATTTACATACTATTTTTTTGATATGTTATATATTAAATATTATATCAAAAACGGCATTGAAAATGCTGAATGGAGTAAAAAGCCCGTGTGTGTCCTGCGAAGGTTAAAGGAAAATTGGATTAACTTCTATCAAAAGCATTCAAAGTTTCGCATAAGATAAATATTCTTTTTTCTTCTTCACTGATTCTCTCACGCTGTGCGTGTACAATAATTTAGCACTGATTCACCTCATAATACTTGTTATTTCAAAAAAATTGCAAAAAATTGAATAAGAACAGTTTCTTCTATAGATAGAATAATTAGTGTATTTAAGAAGAGACACAACAGCGTATTAACGGAAAAGCTCCTCTTACATCCACATAATCGAAGCAATGACGAAGAAGGGATGGATTAAAAAATTAGCTACTATCCAAAACAAAATATCATAAAAGTATGGAAAATGTGCTTTAGATTTCAAAAAAAAAGACCAACGACAGAATGATTGGAATCAACATCGGATTATGTGTAGAATCTAATAGTAAATACCAATCCTTCCAGAGCCCAGCGGAGAGTGAATTTTTAGGTCAGATCGAGGAGATTCTGTCCCCGCGGAGAACGCGCCGGGTCGAGGAACAATTTTTTCAATGATCAAATATAAAAGTATTTCATGAAACAAAAAGATGAAATAAACTTTTCTATTTAAGCTAATTTTTAAATGATTTATCATTTTGGCCAACAAAAATTAACTCTTCAACTTTTTCTGGATCCAAGCTGCTTCGTTTACTGTTTACAATATTTGAACCGGAACTGAACAATCTTTCTGATTGGGAGTTTCTTGGCGGCATGTTTAAATACTTTCTCGCTAAAGAGCTTAGATTTTTAAAGGCGATATTAAAAATTTGTTATGTAGAGAAATTACTAAAGAGGATTTGGCTAAAGTATTGATAAGTGTTCTGAGAAAACAGGCTTCAAAAAAGTCAAATTCTGATATTGAAGAAAGTTTACAGAAAATTGATGATTCAATTAACTCTCTCAAGAATGATTTAATTTCTCATTTTTCTTCAATACAAAAGTATAAAGATAAAATGATTAAAAGCAATACTTATGCTAATTTTGTTTCTGATAATAATTTTTTGTTGTACCCTAAACCTCTCAAAGTAACATCAAATCATAAATCTTTTGAGCCTTCTTTATCTCTATCTATCCCAGAGTTTTTCAATGAAGATACTGGTAGTAATACTAAAGAAGAAATTCAAAAAAAGCTTAATCCTAGGAGCAACAAATTATGTTTTACAAAATATAAAAGATTAAAGAACAATACGTTGCTTTTAGAGACAAGTTCAAATGATAATCTTTGTTCTTTAAAGTCTTCACTCACTGAAAATAATATTCTATTTAGTTCTTTGAGTCCTAAAAGTCCTTATTTTTGTATTAAGCACATTGATAATTCCATTTCTCTTGAAAGCTTAAAGGATATTATTTGTGAACAAAATGGAATTCATTCTACTGATGTGGTAAATCTCTTTAAATTTACTAATAATCCTAAATCTGATTTTTATAATGTTGGTATTAAATTTAATCATGCGATTGTAAAAAGCTTATTTATAAAAAAATATATTTTCATCAATTGTGAAGCTCATTCCTGTGAATTATTAAAAACTTTTATAAAAACTTGTAGTAAATGTAATAAGTTTAATCACTATTACAAAGATTGCTCTGAAATTAATCCAACTTGTAAATACTGTGGTTGTAATCATTTTTCTAACACTTGTTCTAGGAAAGACCAACTATTTTGTAAAAATTGCTATGATAAAAAATTTGAGTGTAACCATATTTGTAATTCTAAAGATTGTTCTTCTCTTAGTAATTTAAAATCATATTTTGATAATTTGAATAAGAATTATTTAAATACGTTAGTTAATTGTAATTATTATGATGTAACATTAAATTGTAACATTAATGATGATTGAACATTTATCTAAAAATTTATTAGATAGTTATTACTTCAGTAATATAAACTACACTGATATCACATCCTCTGAATATATGTATTATCATAGTTTAAATAACAATATTTTATATGATTTTAATGTAGCTAGTGTGAATATAAGATCAATTATCAATAAATATTCTGAACTTGAGGTATTTGTACACAGTTTCAATTCTATTACTAATAAAACACTAAAAATATTAGCATTACAAGAAAGTTGGCTAAATTATAAAGATTACGATTTAAGGGTAAAGGGTTATAATTTTGTTCACATCCCTTGTAGACTTACAAAACATTCAGGCATTGCTTTTTTAATACATAATACTTTAAATTTTAACGTTATTGATAATTATTATGAAACAAATTTTTTTGAATCCTTTTTAATAGAAATATTACTATCCTGTAACAACAGTATAATAATACATAATATATATCGTCCACCATCTCTAAGTCCAAACTTATCTTTCTTTATTGATGAGTTCTCTAACTTTTTAATCACTAAGGTATCTTCTACATATAATAACATTTTAATAGGAGATTTCAATATTGATCTCCTAAAAGTTGATGTTTCTGAGAATGTTTCTGATTTCTTAAATGTTTTGCAATCTAATTTCTTAAAACCTGCCATAACAGGAATAACACGAGATATATCAGGAACTTTAATAGACAATATTTTTATACCAATAAACGTATCTATTTATAAATCTTTTATCTTCCCTACATCATTATCGGATCATAATATTATTTTATTTTCTTTGAACGTAAAGGAATCATGCTCATCTTTTCGTTTTTCGAAATCATTTAATGAAAATAAATTCGTTGAAAAAATAGCTAGATTTGATTGGTTTAACTTTACTAAACCGAATCTTGATCTGCCTGAAGAATTGGCCAATTCGATTAATTTTAAAATTGCAAAAATAGTAAATGAGTGCACTAAAATTAAGATATTAAATAAAAATTCAAAATATAATCATAAACAAAATTATTGGATAACATTTGATTTACTCAATCTGATTAAAATAAGAGATATCTGTCATGCAAAGTTAAAAAAATGTACAAATCCCAAACTCAAAAAGGAATTTATTAAATATAGAAACGAGGTTAAAACTAAAATCAAACATTTGAAAAAAAATTATTATTCTAAAATCTTTAGAGGTATAGGTTCACCCAAGGAGGCTATGAGTTACACAATACCAAGGTATTTCAGAAGAAAAATTGTAGCTTGAAATCAAGCTATACTTATTTCAAATTCTTAATTTTGCCCAGTGTGTTCTTCCATTTATAAAACTTGAAATTACTATCAATGAAATGACATGTAAGATTATGTCGAGTGCTTTATGTCTAAATATCTGTTGTAAAATCTAAACTTTGAAAATTCATCTTTTCAATTGTTAATATTTTATTTATTCTTCTGTGGATAACTTCTGCTTTTTCTGAAAATTTTCGTGAATATGTTGGTGGATCTTTAATTGTTATAAACTTTGGATTGGCGATAGTAAAAAGGTTTATAAATTCTTCACGCTTTGCATATTAAAATAAAGTTTCTGAAAAAAAATCAAACATTGCATTGCCAAAATCTTGCTGTTCTTTACTAATGTTATAATATTTTGTTTTTTATTCTTCAAATCCTGTATTGTTAATTGTCTTCTTGTTGAAGGAAGTTCATCATTTTTTGATGAACACTAAAGATTTTTCTTTTTCAAATTCTAACAATAAATCAGGGTGTCTTTTCAGATGATCTTGCATTTCTTCAGTGGAGATTTAACCTTCGCTATACGCACATATGGCAATTTACTCCAGACTAATATTTAAAAACTCGATAGCGTAACATTTTTTCATTATCGTAATTTTTTAATTGGCATGTAAATTTAATCAATTTTATGATCTTTTATGAAATATGTCTAAAATTATCATCTGAAAAACTTTTTTCAAATTATTTTTGAAAAACCATTTTTTTGACTTAACCTTTATAGATGGCGTTAATTTTTTTAAGAAAAAATACATTTTGGGATGATATATTTTTAATTACCATGTAAATTTAATCAATTTTATGATTTTTTTATGAAATATGTCTAAAATTATTATCTGAAAAACTTTTTTCAAATTATTTTTAAAAAACCATTTTTTTGACAAAGAAGAAAAAAATCATATACAATTTTGGCAGATTAATTTCGTGTGATTTTTACACATAAAAAAAGGCATTTTTTACACTTTCGCGTTGTTCTGCTTTTTTTAGGCTTACAAATATTGCAGAAACCCCGGCTACTCGATGTTTCTAAGCTGTCAACCTGGTGAAATCCGTAAAAACTTAAAATATTTTTTCTTCAGATTCACTTGAGGGGTTTGGGATCTGATTTTCATGGACTCTTCACTCAAATGCATAGCCAATTGTTTTATAAATATTTTTCTTCCACTACTTTTTATTGATGGGTAGTCGTCAGGCGCATTGAACTTCGCAATGATGAAAGCATTTAGAACACTCATATCAAGATAGTTTGCAAATGCTGCTCTAGTCCACCTTCTACAAGGTTTATAACTCCGGTATTGCTTGACCATTCTATTCGCAACGTCGACCCCGCCTTTGTATTTGTTATATTCTATTAGAGATTCAGGCTTATCATACTCTGAAGAAATTTCGACTTTTTTTCTGTGTTGAGATGAAAGAATGTAAACAACTTTAAAATTGCGTGTTGCATGTTTACGAGGAATATAGGCGGAAAGAGAAGCTTGACGAGAATAAACAATACGGGATTCGCATTCATTTAGATGAAGAGTTTTAAATAAGAGGGCTGAAGAATTCTTGGAATAAATCTTCTAGAAGACATAACAGTACCACAAATGGTAATATTTTTTAAAAGTCCCCACTCTGCAACTTCATGGGACGTAAAAAATCTATCTATATAAAGGCCACAGCCATCAGGTAGATTTGCATCTGTTACTAATCTTTTGATGATGTTCTTAGAAGAAAAGTATTCTTTGTTGGGTAAACCAGAGATGTAAATTTCTGGTTTGAGAAAATAAAAACTTTCAGCATCATTTAGATGATAAAATTTAAGGCCATGATGGCCGGGCTTTTTAGGGTCATATATCTTTATATTACAGCGTCCTCTAAAGCTGACCAACTGCTCGTCTATTGTAAAGGCTTTATTTGGAGTCCAAAAGTTGGAAAAAGTGTGATAAAAATGATCATAAATCTTTCTTATAGCAGATATTTTATCATTAGGATTTCTCTCAGCTTTTTCGTCAAAAGTTAGAAAATTGTGTATTAAAACAAACATATTTCTACCAAGTGCAGCTTTCAAAAACGGAACACCACAATTTTCACTGAACAAACTTGAAATTTTCATTCTCTGATCCATTGATTGACCTATATACTTTAAACAGGATAAATAGGAAACTAGGTAGAACACTTGAAAATTATCTGCATAGTGCCTAAGATTACTATGCTTAGGATTAGATTTTCTAAATAAAAAATTAAAAAAAAATCTATATTTTAACTTTTCTGAAATATAAATTGCAAAAAATTATTTGAACGGACTCTCGGTTTGATGTAAATGCCCCTGATAAAAATTTATCTCTTTGTCTTTTAGCATGTGTGTGTGTGGTGTGTGCGTGCGTGTGTATGTGTGAGTGTATGTATGTTTGTGCTTGTGTATGTATAATTTTTTGTTTGTAAGCATGCTTATTTTGCTTGGACAAAAAGGCATTTTCCAAGTTAACCATATTACTGACGGACTATTTTTATTTGCCCAGTGACGGAAAGGGGGCGAAGTTTGATGGTTTTTGACAGCTCAACATAATATGACACTACTGAGTATCTAGAAACCTTTATCTAAACCGCAAAAATAGTTTCTTACCAATCAGTAATTCTTGTTATACATGATAAAACCAAAATTAAGTGAAAAACTTTTTATTTGTGGTATTTCAAAAAAACCTCAGGTTTTAAAAAAAATTTTTAATACTAAAAATAAAAGATTCTGGTAGAAGCTTATTTGTTACTAAACTACTTGCTTGATAAAAAAATTAAACAAAATCATGAAAATTTTTATAAAATTATTTTAATTTTTTAAATTACTAGGCTAATTAAAAAAATTAAAAATGTTCTTAAATTACAACCTTAATATTTTAAATAACTTTATTTAAAAAATTGATTTTATGTTACAAAAATTTCAAACGATTTTGTTGAATAAAACATGAGTTGTTGACTTTAACTTTAGTATATAAAGTTTGCTTGAATTGAATAGGCTAATAAATTGGTTTGACAGTTCGAATAGATTGAAGCGAATGAATTGATTCGTAAAGCAGTACCAGATAATAAAGAAAATTCACTGAGTTTCGTAAAAAATGATTCAGCAAATTTGTCACTGTGCTAACTTTACTGGTAAAGGGAGGGCTAGAAAAGTTCCGCTACCTCGTCAAAAATAAAAAATATAAAAAGCATTGTTAGAATATTTATAAAATTTACTCATAGTTAGAATCCATCTTTTTTTAGTTTTGAGGAAAAGATAATTGATCAATTCTTGGGTGAAAAAAATTGAAAAATTTTCAAGATATTAGTTTCCATAAAAGCAGAGTTTTTAGGACCAGGTGGAAAGTTGATAACATTTCTGATATTTTCACTTACAACTCTTCGGCGTGAATCATAAAAAGACTCCCAACCGTAATCAATTTGATCTGGGCAAATTAAATTGTAATCAATGTCTTCTTCATATTCCGAACTTTGAGAGCTTTCATCAGAAAAAAGCTTGCAAGTGTATGTATTACGTATGATCGTGTGCAAGTGTATGTATTACGTATGATCGTGTGCAAGTGAATGTATAACTTATGATCGTGTGCAAGTGAATGTATAACTTATGATCGTGTGCAAGTGTGATACGAGTGATTCCATACCAGTGCTTGTGTGAGAAAATCTATTCATATACGATCGGTCATTTATGTATACATTAGGGTGTTCCAAGTTATAATGGAAAAAATAAATTTTTAATGGTCCTAGCACATTTTTTTAGGTTCTCTATGTTTTATATAGTTTTTACATATCACAAAGCATATGGAGTAAATTGCCATATGTGCGTCTACCATGCTATAAGGATATTCGTGCGTATAGCGAAGGTTAATGGTTTTAAGAATATCTCGATAGTAATTACGCTTGGCTAACTCTATACTTACTTTATCAAAAAATAGTTATATTTTGCTCCGTTTGAAAACCATATGGTCCTTTTCTTAATTATTTGAAAATTTATCCAAAATTTAGAGTTATAGAATTAAAAATTTCTAAAAATTAAAAGCTCAAAATTTTCCAAATATTTTAAAAATCTTATTATAAGTAAAATAAATTATAGAAACTGGAAAAAAAATCATTATTTTTACTAACTGAATATTTAAATCATAAATTGTTTTGAAAAAACTTTTGAATTACTAATAATGAAAATTTTATAAAATAGATAAAGAAAAAAAATATATATATTTTCAAAGAAATTTTTAATTTATAAAATAAAATACTAAGATGAATGAATGTTTAATTATATATTTTTAATCCTAAAATTTTTTTTAAATACTCATATTTTATTTGCATAATGTTATAAAATAAATTATGAATATTTATTATATATTTATGAGTTAGTTTATAATATATTTTTATATTTTAAGAAGCCTTAGGAGAATTTTTGCCACTATTTATGAACTTTAGGTAAAAAATCCTATTCGATATATGAACTTTAAAAAGCTATTTTCTGTTTTTAACATGTATATGATAGGACGCATCGATTAGTGAGATGAAATAAATTTGGATTTGATAGAAGATTTCTTGCAACCGAACCGAAACATTTTTCTAGTATTATTTCATATTATTGAATTCATGTTGAAAAGTAAATAATGTGTATACATTTACAAAAAGATAATGAAGATAATAAAGATTTTGTAAAAAATGTGTATGCAAATATGAATAGAATGTATAATTTCTATCTATTCCCCGATAACGGGTTTAAAACCTTTCCCCGTAGGGAACAGGAAAGTTCGGGATCCCTGCAGGGCTCTGTACATATAACTACTTATGTTTGCTAAGCGAAGCCTGTCATTGAATGTGACCAGTGTGCGAAAAAATGGTAGACCCGTTTTTGAATAAATCGTAATCGAATTTTACCTAAAATATGTTAACAGAATATAGTTAGCAAAATAAATAAAATTATACGGGAAATTTTTTTTTGCTTGAGGCAAAATGCGTTTTAAAGTGTTTGATATACAAAGAACAAAGAAGGATATGCAGTTACTACCACGGTTCAAATGTATCATTTTGCTTGATGCCTCCAAAACCCAAGGCCTTTTCGAGGTTATGTATATAAAAAATTCTTTTTTTTTCGAGAATATTTAAAGATATTAGATATTCATGTTTTATCTGAACTAATTACAATATATATAATATTAATTCACTCAACTTGTGATGAAAAAATAGACTTATCTCTATATAATAACTACTGAGCTTATAGTTCAATCAAATAGCATTTTTCTGGGTTGTAATATTTAAAATGTCAATAATTTTCGAAACATCATAACGTCATTTTTATGCCTAAAACTCCTACTTTGTATTACTCTTTCTAAAACTCGCTTGAGGTCACTAAGGTGGCCATATGGCTCCCCTTAAGAATGACTTGTTTTGACGGGCTTACTTCTACGCTTGTTTATACCGACACTCGCAATGTTCATCTCTATCATTGTGAATTTTTTAAGTTCTTCTTCATATGAGTGTAAGACAGTGAATGAGAGGGCTTAGGAATAACTTTTTTCTACACCAATAAGTACAATTCAAAAAAACCTCACCTAATTAATCATATTCTTTCTATTCGAGCGTATGCAAAAGGTGATATGTATGAATAGAGATTATAAAATAATCATCCATGTAGGCATGCTTCTTTCAAGTATGAGAATAATAGTTGCGATTTTTTCATCAGTATGAATTTTTTTCTCATAAAAGTCAAGAAAGTTGAGAGAGTTATATGTATTGTGCCTAAAGGAGAAATTATGCTAAGAATATAATAATTACCTTTTCTTTGCTTTCTTTCCCTCTCAATATACTTGTTTATTTACCTTATATATATATATATATATACTATTGACACACACACACAAAGGGAGAAGGTATGTTATCATTTAATATATTATTCTAACACTTTTATTCGGGATATATGTAAGTTACTTTCAATTAAATTGAATTAGTGCGAAGAAATATTTAGCATTGTATTTTAGAATGCCTATTAGTCCTGTTTTTAGCGAAATTGTCCTTTTTCCAGATAAATTAAGCCGATATTTTTAAGTCCTTGAAAATTTCCTATATTCATATTCTCAAATATTAATACCATTTAAATGTTGATATACTCAAATTGATGTTACTATTTTTAGATCAAGTTGTGCTAACGCTTTCAAAGATTTCATTGAAGAAATCAAAAACAAAAATATTTTTTGAAAAAAAATGAATTCTACTGGCAAATATCAAATTGATCCCACCCTCTTTCTAGAAATCTTAGAAAAGAAAGGGTTTAGTAATGGATGCTTAGAAATAAAATCATAACAGCTTGTATGATCTTTCAGAATATGCCTTGAATAGTAGAAATTATTAGTTATACTTGATGTCAAGACAGTTTATTTTATTACTAGAAACTATAACGAAATTCTAATCTAATGACGAATAGAGGTCTAATGGCGGTCTAACTGATCATTTTTTGGCTTAATAATTGTTAATCACTAACTTGGTTAATCGTGTACCACATATATAGAGAAGTTACTTTTTTTTTTATAAATATATAAATAGGATTAGATATTTATGCCAAGAAATTATACGGCCCTCACATAGGACAAGGCGCCGGTACAACACTTCTTGGGAAGACAAATATAAAAAAAGTTTGTAGGTTGTTTGATACGCCATCCATACATTCGCCACATATGATGGTTTACAGGCAACTGCACATTGCCCGGCTAAACCACACATGCTAAAATATGATACGCTTCCATTGATAGAAATGAAAGAAAACTCTTACAAATTGCTATCGCATTTGATCGAGATGAATTTTGACGGTGTGACAAAAACTTTTGCGACAGTAAAATACCTAAATGTTGATGCGATTGTGTAATCTAAAAGCTGATATCATATTTTCTCGAATCATAGAAAAATTAAATGAGGACAGGCGTCATTGAAAAGTTCTCACGGGGCGTCACTAAAATGTTGCGCTGCATGCCCACTCTAACTTTTGCGCGGCGTGCCACATAGGCATTTAGTTTTCATTCAACACTACCTCTTCTTATATTGCGAATGAAGTTTTCTTTGATATCAAGAAATTTTTACAAATGGTTTCTCCATTTTCATGGTTGAATTTCTGCATGTCTTTTCTCTTCAAACTACTGTCTCATCATCAAGAAGTCCTTGAATCTGCAAACCAAATTTCTGTCAAATGTGCTTCTCTAGCGAAAACAATGTCTGAAAGGAACATTATGAAGTTATATGTAAAAATTGTAAAAAAATTTCTTATAATATATATTATTAATTTTCTTCTACTAGTTAGTTAGTTAGTTAGTTAAGTTGTTTGTGACGTTCGCACCCATCCTTTCGGATATCGTGGCCCGCCCGGAATGCTGAGTCCAGATCTACTTGGACTTTCCATCTCACTAAACGCCTACCGGCCCCTGTTACTGCATAGCTATACCTTGTTATATATATATATATTATTTTACAAGAATGTATGTTACAAATATATAAATACAGCTGAGTGATCAATACAATCCTAACGCGAACGCTCCCAATTAGGGAAACAATCTTAATGTCTAGTGATAGCTTGATTACTAACCACGTAGAATCGAGTCGCCAGAGCACTACCTAACCGTAAAAACCTTTGAATTCTTCAGAGGAAGAAAACCAGGGTAAAAAACCGTCACGACGGAATGTAGCTTGTTCCTAAATAAAAGAATATGATTATAAAGTAAGTAAGTAAGCATTTATTTCACAAAAGTTCACAAAGAAAAATATGAGCACATATGTAGACAAACAACTGTAAAATAAAACAAAACACACACTAAAATAAGTTAAATTCAAAAAAAAAACTCAGGTACTTTTGAAGGTAAGCGTCAAAGGCCAATCAGCCGCTTGGAGACACTAACCAAGAAAGCATAGCTCTTAATGAATCACTTTGAAGATGTTTTCAATATAGACATAAAAAATGGTTCACATTTCAGATAATAGGCTTGGTGAACAAATATATGTATGCACATATAAGTAATAAAGATAAGATACATAAATTTAGTTGTAAAAAAAGTAGATATATAAGTAAGGTATATAAATACATAATCAACAAAATATAAAAAAAAAAAAAAAAAAAATACATAAATAGATAAATAAGTATATAAATGAGAGTTAAATGAAACAAACATGAATAGAAAAAAATTTGTGTGGGAATACTAGCACTCAAGCTGTTGTATTATTGGTATATTTGCAAGCAAAACATTTAGGGGTTGTACAAGTTGAAAAATCATATTTCGAGAGAAAATATTTTTTAATATAGTTTCTAAAAGAAGAAAAGTACAAATCGAAATTTGATGTATCAAACTGACTGTTATTAAATAACAAAGATAATTTAAAAGAAAAAGACTGGCATGATTTGAAAAACTTGTAACGAGGCAAGATCATGGTTAATGGAAATCGTGGGGATGTTCTATTAATACCTACGTTCAAAACAATTAGTTGATCAAAAATACTTGGAAGAAAGAAATTGAGAAATTTATAGAGAAAAATGCGACTTTCCTTTGATATAGATCACTAAACTTAAGTAAGGAGTATGATGCAAACAAAAAATTTGTATGGGAGTACTTTCTGCAACCAAATATCAATCTGAGAGTCTGTTTTTGAAAAGTAAAAACTATAGTATTATTGGTATGACCCCAATTAAGCAAACTATATGTTATATGAGGAACAAAGAGGGTCTTGTAAAGGACAATCATTGTTTTTAAAGGAAAAAATTTTTTGACAGTCTTTAAAGAAGCACTAATATAAGCAAGTTTCTGGCAAATAGTAGAAATATGTTTGTCCCAAGAAAGATTATGACTAATGTGGAGTCCCAAAAGATTAAAGTTCGAAATTTTCGCAAATTTTATTTTATTAAAAAACTCATCAAATTTGTTAACGAGTTTTCTATAAGAAAAAACCATACTAAAAGATTTATTGTAATTTAAACTTAAATTATTGTTCTCAAACCACTTTATAATCGAATTGAACTGTTCAAAAAGAAATATTTCATTCAGATTTTTCCCTGAAAAAATCGCAGTTATATCGTCGGCGTACATAAACATTTTTACCTGATTTGTAGTATGGGGTAAATCATTTACATATATATTAAAAAACAAGGGTCCAATAATGGAACCTTGTGGTACTCCTGAAATAATTTTTTTATTTTCAGAAAAAAATTACCTAGAGAAACACACTGATATCTATCTTTGAAGTAAGATTCTAAAAATATGAGAGAACTTTCGGAAAAACCATAGTATTTAAGTTTTAACAAGAGTTTTTGGTGAGATAAAGAATCGAAAGCGTGACTTAAATCAAAGAACAACGTAAAAACTTCATCCTTGGCTTCAATAGCGTTGATTATCGTATTTATAAAGAAAGAATGAAAAAGTTCAGTTGAATAGGATTTTCGAAAACCAAATTGGTAAGGTGAAAAAAGGTTATTAAGAGAGAAAAATGAGTTTATTTGATTAAATAAAACTTTTTCGAAAACCTTAGATACGGAAGAAATTATGCTAATCGGTCGGTAATTTGCAACATCGTTTTTCGCTCCTTTTTTGTGTATGGGAATTATTCTACTATTTTTCAAAATACCAGGAAAAGTATTGTATTTAAAACATGAATTAAATGCAGTCATTAATGCAGGGGAGATCCAATTTTCTACAAGCTTCAAATCTGAGAGTGAAAGACCATGTACATCAACACAAGTTGAATTTTTCAAACTATTCAAAGATATAAGTACATCATTAAGAGAAACTTGTTTAAAAGTAAAAGGTGAAGTATGGTGACTTAAACTTTGTCGTATTTCAAATGAAGAATTTGATTCAGCAACAAAATTGCTACAGAAGTGATCATTGAAAATGTTGCATAACGTTTGTTCCGAACTTACTTCAGATCCGTTAATCTTTAAAGCTAAAAGCTCAGAGTTTTTGTTATTTGTTTTCATAAGGGAGTTCACAATTTTCCAGGTACTTTTCCTGTCGTTGCAATTACTCAATAAATTTTCGTAAAATTTCTTTTTTAAAAATTTAACTGTGTATTTAACTTTATTTCTAACATTCACAAACTTAACTCTGAGATCATCATTTCTCAATTGCCTCCATTTTCGATGTAACCTATTTCTAGACTGTATCATCATTAAAAGGTAAGGGGTTACCCAGGATTCTTTCTTTTTCAATAAATTATTAGGGTAAGAAATTTTTTTAGATCTTTCTTTAACCTTCGCTATACGCACATATGGCAATTTACTCCAGACTAATATTTAAAAACTCGATAGCGTAACATTTTTTCATTATCGTAATTTTTTAATTGGCATGTAAATTTAATCAATTTTATGATCTTTTATGAAATATGTCTAAAATTATCATCTGAAAAACTTTTTTCAAATTATTTTTGAAAAACCATTTTTTTGACTTAAACTTTATAGATGGCGTTAATTTTTTTAAGAAAAAATACATTTTGGGATGATATATTTTTAATTACCATGTAAATTTAATCAATTTTATGATTTTTTTATGAAATATGTCTAAAATTATTATCTGAAAAACTTTTTTCAAATTATTTTTAAAAAACCATTTTTTTGACAAAGAAGAAAAAAATCATATACAATTTTGGCAGATTAATTTCGTGTGATTTTTACACATAAAAAAAGGCATTTTTTACACTTTCGCGTTGTTCTGCTTTTTTTAGGCTTACAAATATTGCAGAAACCTCGGCTACTCGATGTTTCTAAGCTGTCAACCTGGTGAAATCCGTAAAAACTTAAAATATTTTTTGTCTTCAGATTCACTTGAGGGGTTTGGGATCTGATTTTCATGGACTCTTCACTCAAATGCATAGCCAATTGTTTTATAAATATTTTTCTTCCACTACTTTTTATTGATGGGTAGTCGTCAGGCGCATTGAACTTCGCAATGATGAAAGCATTTAGAACACTCATATCAAGATAGTTTGCAAATGCTGCTCTAGTCCACCTTCTACAAGGTTTATAACTCCGGTATTGCTTGACCATTCTATTCGCAACGTCGACCCCGCCTTTGTATTTGTTATATTCTATTAGAGATTCAGGCTTATCATACTCTGAAGAAATTTCGACTTTTTTTCTGTGTTGAGATGAAAGAATGTAAACAACTTTAAAATTGCGTGTTGCATGTTTACGAGGAATATAGGCGGAAAGAGAAGCTTGACGAGAATAAACAATACGGGATTCGCATTCATTTAGATGAAGAGTTTTAAATAAGAGGGCTGAAGAATTCTTGGAATAAATCTTCTAGAAGACATAACAGTACCACAAATGGTAATATTTTTTAAAAGTCCCCACTCTGCAACTTCATGGGACGTAAAAAATCTATCTATATAAAGGCCACAGCCATCAGGTAGATTTGCATCTGTTACTAATCTTTTGATGATGTTCTTAGAAGAAAAGTATTCTTTGTTGGGTAAACCAGAGATGTAAATTTCTGGTTTGAGAAAATAAAAACTTTCAGCATCATTTAGATGATAAAATTTAAGGCCATGATGGCCGGGCTTTTTAGGGTCATATATCTTTATATTACAGCGTCCTCTAAAGCTGACCAACTGCTCGTCTATTGTAAAGGCTTTATTTGGAGTCCAAAAGTTGGAAAAAGTGTGATAAAAATGATCATAAATCTTTCTTATAGCAGATATTTTATCATTAGGATTTCTCTCAGCTTTTTCGTCAAAAGTTAGAAAATTGTGTATTAAAACAAACATATTTCTACCAAGTGCAGCTTTCAAAAACGGAACACCACAATTTTCACTGAACAAACTTGTAATTTTCATTCTCTGATCCATTGATTGACCTATACTTTAAACAGGATAAATAGGAAACTAGGTAGAACACTTGAAAATTATCTGCATAGTGCCTAAGATTACTATGCTTAGGATTAGATTTTCTAAATAAAAAATTAAAAAAAAATCTATATTTTAACTTTTCTGAAATATAAATTGCAAAAAATTATTTGAACGGACTCTCGGTTTGATGTAAATGCCCCTGATAAAAATTTATCTCTTTGTCTTTTAGCATGTGTGTGTGTGGTGTGTGCGTGCGTGTGTATGTGTGAGTGTATGTATGTTTGTGCTTGTGTATGTATAATTTTTTGTTTGTAAGCATGCTTATTTTGCTTGGACAAAAAAGGCATTTTCCAAGTTAACCATATTACTGACGGACTATTTTTATTTGCCCAGTGACGGAAAGGGGGCGAAGTTTGATGGTTTTTGACAGCTCAACATAATATGACACTACTGAGTATCTAGAAACCTTTATCTAAACCGCAAAAATAGTTTCTTACCAATCAGTAATTCTTGTTATACATGATAAAACCAAAATTAAGTGAAAAACTTTTTATTTGTGGTATTTCAAAAAAAACCTCAGGTTTTTAAAAAAAAATTTTTAATACTAAAAATAAAAAGATTCTGGTAGAAGCTTATTTGTTACTAAACTACTTGCTTGATAAAAAAATTAAACAAAATCATGAAAATTTTTATAAAATTATTTTAATTTTTTAAATTACTAGGCTAATTAAAAAAAATTAAAAATGTTCTTAAATTACAACCTTAATATTTTAAATAACTTTATTTAAAAAATTGATTTTATGTTACAAAAATTTCAAACGATTTTGTTGAATAAAACATGAGTTGTTGACTTTAACTTTAGTATATAAAGTTTGCTTGAATTGAATAGGCTAATAAATTGGTTTGACAGTTCGAATAGATTGAAGCGAATGAATTGATTCGTAAAGCAGTACCAGATAATAAAGAAAATTCACTGAGTTTCGTAAAAAATGATTCAGCAAATTTGTCACTGTGCTAACTTTACTGGTAAAGGGAGGGCTAGAAAAGTTCCGCTACCTCGTCAAAAATAAAAAATATAAAAAGCATTGTTAGAATATTTATAAAATTTACTCATAGTTAGAATCCATCTTTTTTTAGTTTTGAGGAAAAGATAATTGATCAATTCTTGGGTGAAAAAAAATTGAAAAATTTTCAAGATATTAGTTTCCATAAAAGCAGAGTTTTTAGGACCAGGTGGAAAGTTGATAACATTTCTGATATTTTCACTTACAACTCTTCGGCGTGAATCATAAAAAGACTCCCAACCGTAATCAATTTGATCTGGGCAAATTAAATTGTAATCAATGTCTTCTTCATATTCCGAACTTTGAGAGCTTTCATCAGAAAAAAAGCTTGCAAGTGTATGTATTACGTATGATCGTGTGCAAGTGTATGTATTACGTATGATCGTGTGCAAGTGAATGTATAACTTATGATCGTGTGCAAGTGAATGTATAACTTATGATCGTGTGCAAGTGTGATACGAGTGATTCCATACCAGTGCTTGTGTGAGAAAATCTATTCATATACGATCGGTCATTTATGTATACATTAGGGTGTTCCAAGTTATAATGGAAAAAATAAATTTTTAATGGTCCTAGCACATTTTTTTAGGTTCTCTATGTTTTATATAGTTTTTACATATCACAAAGCATATGGAGTAAATTGCCATATGTGCGTCTACCATGCTATAAGGATATTCGTGCGTATAGCGAAGGTTAAAAACAACTATTCTATTAATTATATTCTCCAAAAGTATAGAAGGAAATTCCTTCAAAGAAAATGATAAGTTTTTCCAGTCAAAATTCGAAACAAGGTTTTTAAACTTATTTTTATCAAAATAACTAGTAAATCTTTTATTTTCAGGTAATTGATAATTTAAACAAATAAGTATTGGAAAATGGTCTGATAAAGCAGTATCAAGAACAAAAGAATCGTAATCAAACTTATTTAACGGTAAAAAGAAATTATCCAAAAGCGTGAAGGAGTTAGATCGTGTATAAGTAGTAATCGTAGGAAAATAGGCATTAGAAATGATAGTACTAATGAAATCAGATATATAGCTAGATTTTTTAAAACTTAATAAATCAAAATTAAAATCTCCTAACAAAATGTTTTGACTATTTACTGGTAAATACATAAAGTAATCATTAAGCTGTGCATTAAAAGAATTTATATCTTTCTTAATTTTATTTGGCAAGCGGTAAAAATTATGTAATAAAAAACTGGAACTACCTAGTAAAATTTTGACACATAGAAACTCACAAAGATTTTCAAATGAACCAGACTTTACTATTTCGTAAGATAAAGATTGATGAATGAAAAAAACTAATCCACCATGTTTCGAAACAACAAGTGGAGAGGAAACTATATTATATGATTCAAGTGAAAAACTGCTAGTATCTAAGTCAGATAGCCAAGACTCCTGTAAGCATAAAACTAAAATGGGGAACCTGAGGTAGGAATTAAGTTTCTCAATAAAAACTTGTAGTTCGCAGAATTTAGATCTTAAAGACTGAATGTTTAAAGAGATAATGCTAAGAGAATACTTAGAATAAATTTCAGTGGGTAGTAAAAAAACACTAGATTTAATATTTACATTAGATTCAAACAGATTAAAAGAATATAAATCAGAAAAGTTAGCTGAAATTAAATTTAAGTTAGTTGTCATATACGGTATATTTTTTAACAAAATTAATCTCTTTCTGCACAAACTTACAATTTAAACTCATGGCTGAATGATTGCAACATAAAGAACTATCTTTAGAACAATTATAGCATTTATATTCAGATAAATTTTTGACATTACAGTTAGTTCCAAGTTAGGTATATGCTACAAAAATAGAAGCGTTAGAAGGCATGCAATATCTTATATATTATTAATAAATAATATTTGATACATGTTATAATGGTTAAGAAGGATATACATAATTTAGGGCATGCTAGGTTAGGAACAAACTACCCCTGGAATTTGACTCTATCCCTAAATGTTGTCCCTAGGATATATGTTTTAAAATTGGAATGTATAGGCGGTCCTACAAGCAGACTCCTACAGAGGGCAGATTACCGACTATGCCTAACCTAGCTCGTAACATGAAACTGTTTTGGGACTTATACCTTGTGCCAATCCTAAATTTTTCTTCTACTATTTTGAAACTTAAATTTTAATGAAATCTCTGGAAGTTTTTATTAAAGGCCTAGCACTCTCAGCTTGGTCTTTTGAGGTATATATTTTTAAATAATTTGATTTATAACAAAAAAAATTTATGAATAATTGTAGAAAAATTCTTGGAAAAAAATAAAAATTTAACAGTTAGAAAAACAGTAGTAGCTAGTGAAGACATTGTTGCAGTTGACACTTTAAAGGATATGTTCTGAAAGTTGAGAGTTGACATCTCAAATAACAATGCCCCTCCTTTGAATAAATTTGAAAAAAGCAGAGCTGGCAAGTTTGCACGTTTCTTGAGTTATGGTGAAAAGTTTCCAATATCAACAATGTAAAGCAATGTTTATATGTCTTGGTTGAATTTTTCGCAAAAACAAACCATCGATTTTAAATGGATACATTGAAGGAGTCCATGATAGAAGCTACCTCCGCGTGGTTCTTCTGAATAGAAAGATGCCATTTCATACGTTAAAGGCGACTATACGTCTGTATTTATAATTTATTTTCATTGGAAACATCTTTCATCTCAGTTTTGGTATAATAGCGAAAAGCTTAAAAATAAATCTGAGTTCATATGTAGCAATCAAAGGGATAACTGTCTATTTTATAGTTTTTTTAATGGGACAAAATTCTCTAAGTCGAGAACCTGATTTTTCGTAGAAAGGGATAAAACTTGATTGAAAAGTGTGTTCTGTTGGATCGAATGAAGAGGAATAAACGTAAAAATTGAACAAAATTACTAGATTACGTATGAAAACTCACTTAAGGAGCTTAGAAAAGAACTGGTCTTTTAAATATGGATTATTGTTCTGATTTGATTTGGAGCAGGACTAAAGTATGCGGTCGGATATATGGATTGGGTTGTGAGAGGAATCACTAAATTGAAAGAAGAAATCACATGGTGAAACGCTTCATGGTGTATGGACTCATAATTTGAAGAATTATTCACAGTGAAGATTGTTTATAAGAGGAAAAGAAGTATTCTGGATAGTAGAATCTCCCTTTAAAGATTAATCATTAAGCAAAAGAACTTAGGAGAAGAGCTTTCTCATTTGGAAGAGGCATATGTCTTACAGCTTATGACAGTTGACAAGCTTCTGTAATTAAGAAAGAAAGGATCCCCTTACTGAATAATTTCAATGGAACATCTTTTTGAAGTAGAATGCTTGATAAAGGAACCTCCAGAGGATTGTGTATCCATAATTCCTAATAATCAAACAAAGCATCGTGAATTTTAATTGAAGAAAAGCTTAAAATGATTAAGAAAACACTAACATAGGCCTAAAATCTAGGTAAAAAAATTTTTCTAGTAAAGTTTAACAAATCACATAACGAATAAAATAACTTCACGATTAAATTGGAGCTTTTATATCATGGAATGTTAGCTTATTGTTGATTGAAATAAAAAAGTGGACTTGCACATAGTTTAAAAATATTTATAAGTTTAATTAGAAAATGTATTCAAACATTGAGAAAAATTTTTAATAAATAAGAAAATGTTTTCAAAAGATGGGAAAAAGTTTTTGATGTCTGGGCTTTTAGGTGATGAAAGCATACAAAACGTACAAGGCTACTTAAATATTCGCCACTCTATTATGCGTGACGTAGATCATTACTTTCCAATACTAAATAGTGTTAGTTTCTAAATATTAAATTAAATCGCGTTTTGGCGGCTTATAAATTAGTTACTTATAAAAAAAATTGTGAAATTCGAATTAAAGAGACATAGATGTCCCATTAAAAAGATGATTCTGAAATTTCAAAAGAAAGCAATTTTATTAGCAATATATATAACATTTGTCCAAAAAATCTTGTAAACCCACTTTAGCCAATCAATGCAAATTGTAGTTAGGTAGGTAAGGCTTTCTAGATTCCTGCCTTCTATACGAAGTTCGAATTAAGAATCAAACGCTGCTGGCCCATATTTCGGGACAAGTGGTACAGATGTGCTTTCTTAAAGAAAGAAAACACCCCGTGATACCTTCAAACATTTGCAGTCATTTAATACATAGAGTTCACTGAAAAAAATTCTCATTTAGATTTTGCTCATATTGATGCCCGATGAGCTAAATCTATTTACACAAAAACTTGTTTATTTAAGCTTCCCTTACAAAACTTATTGGAAGAAATAAATTTCAAATTTTCATTTTCTTGGCATTATAGGCTTTTATCCAAAAAACTCATTAAAATCAACCTCGAACACAATATAGCATTAATTGAACATTTAAGTTCAAGGTTCATAAAACATTATGAGAAGATTCTTGAAATATCGACTCATGTAATAAAGAGCAAAGCGTGTATGTATGATGATGAAGTTCATGCTGGAGCGCAGGCCTTATCAAAACAACCAGTCTAATTGTGTATCTTACAACGAACCCCCATTTTAAGCAATTTAATCATGGATGACGTGAATCAAAAGATGGATAATGTATTAATACGTGCGGGCACGCTATCAGATCTTATACACGCATTATGATGGCGTATATATAAAGAAGCTACTGTTAATGCAATCGCGTTAATCGTGTCGCTGTTTGGAGCAAATAGAAGTAGCGTTGAATCCCCCCCCCCCCGTTCAAACGCCATAAAAAGGGCTTTTATTTTTCTTCATTTCTGCGAGAACATACTACGATCGAGGCGATGCGTTCCAAATTCAAGCAAACCCACTTCAAGCGTCTTCTAGTGCTGATCGGAATTTACCGTAAACCGTAAGACTTTGTATCTGTTTATTTTTCCCCTTTTTCTTCTTCAATAATTTTCTTGATGTCGGGTGATGGTGTAATAAACCGTCCTTTCGTTAGCCGGTTAATTCAATGCGTATTATCTTTTAACAGATCGATTAACTGCCTAATTTCTGAAAAAATTTCAGTCCATAGATATACATACGATACCAAAGTAATCCGCAAAGAGGAAAAAAAGCAAACGCAATTTTATCAAGTACCAGAACTACGAAATAAGGTTCGGCAATGGCATTTTAAAAAACATTGTATAATTACACTATACATTGCATTTTAAATGGTTTAAAAGTAGTTAAATTAATCGGAGAATTAAGATTCGCTTATGATTATAATTGCTTAATTTTTACCGAATCCATCACTCATGACTGAGAGTGATATAGTTGTAGTCTTTATAGATGGAAGCTAGAATACAAGGATTTTTAGTTGCACTTCTTTATATAAAATGTAGATTGCCGAAGATATTAGCCTTTGTATTTTGTAGGTTGATTTTAAGCATCGCTTCACATTTCTCTAAATCAGATCCTGCATGTTATAACCTCAAACAGGTGACTATCGTACTCTAACCAGAGTATTAGAGGTTTTGTAAACGTGTACCTATTCTGAAATCTTTACATTATGTTATGCATGCAGGCCAGCGAGGGCAGGAGGGAGCTAAGCCCCCCAAACTCAGATTCAGGTTATTTCGATATCAATAAAGGGTTCAAAAATGGTTTATTTTTAGACTATATATAAAAATTTGGTACTTATTAGTTATCTCCCTCCCACCTTAAAATTTTTTTCACTAATTTACTAAAAAAAATTTTTTGAATGGGGGAGAGATAACCCATAAGTACCAAAAAAATTTTTGTGAAAATATTTAGCCCCCCCCCCCCCCCCCCAATTTTTCCAGCCCTCCCAATTGAAAAGTCATAGCTATGGGCCTGTATGCATGCAATATTATGGATGTTTATGCTGTATAAATACGTAAAAAGAAGAAATTATAAGAAGTAAAAAGACGAAGATTTATTTAAATGACAAAAAAACATAATAAAAATTATACACGTTCACAATTAGATGATTATTAAAAAAACAAGAAAAGAAAATTTCAAAAACAAACGGCAGATGACCTAGTGGTAGGAGCGTAGTGTCGTGATCCAGATGGTCTAGGTTCGATTCCGATCGTGACTATCCTTACCATTTATCCAGCTATGGAAGATTATTCTTCCCTATGGATGCGATAATGACAACTAAAAAAAATATTTTAAAAAATAGGGCCAAAGTTTAATGGAAATTACCATCGAGATGTACGGCTCTATTAAAAAATAACAATAAGCTTATGAGATACAGTAAAATCAATAAAAGCTCAAAAAATTAACATTAGCATAACATTAAATTATAACGTTTTTTTAAATGACAGATAGGTAAAATTCTTCAAATAAAATTGGAAAAATTAAAGGCTTTTATACCATGAACGAGTAGCGTAACCAGGACAGGTCTGTCGTGCAGTACCCCCCTCCCTTTCCCCTCTCCCCTCCCTCAATCTATTTTCGCTAGGTGCCCCCCCTCCCACATTTTTATTCTCCTAAAAATTTAAAACTAATATAAATCTATATGCATTCATGAAGTGTTGTAATTTTTTCGCAAAAATTCGACAGGCTTTTTTAACTTTATATTAAAAAATCTTGTTGACAGTTTCTAAGAAATTAGAATTTCTTATTTTTTGGAAAAAAAGTCCCCCTTTGTGCCACCCCATTTTTAATTTTCGCTACTCCACTGCTCTCAACAACAACCTTAATGAATGTAGTTTTACGCTAAAATAAAATCTAGACCTCTATTCTTTAGAATTTAGATCAAGAAAAACGAGTATGCACAGCTGTATTTGTAAAGTACAAACACTTGAAGCTGCTCCAATGATTGCATTTAGGAAAACAATGTCTAGAATAGAAGCTATGAAAAATGGAAAGAAAGACTTTTATCACTATTTCGAACACAGGATTATGTTCTTAATCATATGGAGTATAAATTAGATACTTTAAGTTCGAGAGATCGCGGATTATGGTTCAAAAACAAATTCGGGAAAATTTAATTTTACTAATAAAACATTTCTAAAATTTTAAATATTTAGCCTAAAAAATGTAGCTTTCTTTACTTGTTAAACACTTAATATGGAAATTATAGCGATTTTAAATTTTATACATGAAAGATTTTAAATATTATAAAAAATTTCATAGAACAAAACTTGAAACTCTAGAAATTAAGTTCGCAAACTTTTGTGTTTGCGAATTTCACGAAATTAATTTTTTTCCAAAATTATTTTACTTTAAGGAGGAACCGTGAGATCAACTAAAATCTACGGGTGTCAATTCATTTCTTCGTACTTTTTATCGTTAATACGTATGATATGTTAAATGGATATGATAGCAAATATTCTATCGTAACCGTATCATTGGCCAAGTGGGCTTCAAGGCCTCCCTCATTTAAAATATTTATTATCTTGAAAATCCGTTACAACATCTTTTGATACAATTTATAAATAAAATGAATAAATAATAAAAAAAATAATAAAATAATAAAATAAATAAATGAATTAAAAAATTTGTTGAAAAATTTTAAATTTATTTTTTATAATAAAAAAAAACTTTAAAAAGAAAAAACTTTAAAAAGTATTTTTTTATTATAAAAAATAAATTTAAAATTTTTCAACAAATTTTTTAATTCATTTATTTATTTTATTATTTTATTATTTTTAAAAATTAATTTTAAATTTATTTTTTATAATAAAAAAATACTTTTTAAAGTTTTTTTTTATTATAAAAAATAAATTTAAAATTTTTCAACAAATTTTTTAATTCATTTGAATATATAATGCAAAGCTTAGTGTCTACATTAGCTACACTGTTGAAATTTTATAATGAAAAATATTTTATGCATTACATTAAAAACTGGAAAGGTAATTCTCTTTAAACAGCAACCTCCAACTGAAAAAAGTAAATTCTATTCTTGCATAAATAATGTGCTTTCCTTGAGGCAAGGATATCGATGTCAGTCAACCTCTAAGAGCAATTCTCGCTACTATTTCTTGAAATTTTGGTTGAATTAGACGTTAAAAATCGAATTGAGATTCGATCTCTAGCAATGTTGCATATATAGGCGTCTATTCCAACCCGCCGTATTGAAATGACTTTTCATTTATGATTTTAGTCAGAAAATATTTCCGGTTTGGTAGAATCTCATATATACATTATTTGGAAAATATTTTTGACGAAAATATTATATATACCAAATGGTAATGCAAAAATATATAATAATATATATAATGCAGAAATGTAAGGTATTTTCTAGCTTAATTATTATTTAACAAATTTTATGGTCAATCATCTCAACACTTTTTCGTAACTAAAATAACTTTATCATTCCAAATTTAAAATTTTAATACGAAAACGAGTTGATTCTTTTGTTTTAGCTTAAACATTCCTATTCAAAAAATTTCGTTATAATAATACTACAAAAATAACTAAAAATAATTCATCACATGTTAAAAATCTTTTTAAAATTTTGAGGGTGATGAAACTAGTTTGAAATTTTTAAAAGAAAAAAATAACTTTAGTAATCACAATGGAATTTCAAAAATATTTTTTTCTTTTTCATTGCTTAGAGTCGAAATATGATCCTATTAGCATAAATATTTTTTGGTTCTTTTATAATTATAATAATTCATTTATAAAATGGTTTTTTCAAAAAAAAAATTTAAAAATCCCTAATAATGTCAGGGTCAATGCCTCTCATCACACTTTATTTCAATGAAAAGAGCTAATAACTAATTTAATAGAAGTAAAGCGTTCAGCATTTCAAAATCAATCGCAACCGAATTTGAAACTATCCTTTCTTCAAATGTGTGCAATTATATATTTTAAAATTTTAATAATGCTATAAAAACATTATATCATTCACAAACGATTTCTAGCGCAAAACTTTCTATTTCATCATTTCTGGTTACTAATAGCAGTTAATGTGATATAATCAAATGAAATTGTAACAAAGCAAATAAATATATGAAACAGAAATATTTTCCTATCAATCATTTGTATAAAAATTAAATATCAAAATGACGTCCAATATTAATTTTTTAGTTGATAATTCTAATTTAATAGGAAATTTTATTTTAAGATAATTTGATAATATATGAATTTTTTTTAATTTTCAAGAAATCCTCATACTCATATTAAATTTGGGACTTTTAATATTTTAGACGTTTGTAACTACACGCCTGAAAGAATATACTGGAATACATTTTTTCGTTTATTTTAGCCTTGTGAATTGAAGATTTTGTACCAATTTTGGGGATGTGATGGTGAAAGTTTACGTTAGATCTTCCTTCATAGACCAAATTCAAAAGTATGATTGTATCTTCATTTACACAGCTCTCAGCTTTATTAGCGTCTTCACAAACTTTTGGGCCAAAACGTTTCGCGGGAAAATTGGAATTCTGCAGTACTGTGTTGACAGCTCCTGCAAATTTTATTGGAATCAAGTGACCACAAGATCATACAACAACTATGCCACATACCCCTCTTATACCAATACAAACAGATCTTTGCCTGTCTGGTTCTTCAGCTCACAGATCCTAATCTTGATTTCCCTATTCTGCGCCTCCATTTCAGCAATGTCCTCCCTCATAATCTTTGGATTCTACAAGAGAAAATTTTGTCAGTCACTTGATCATCTGATTTACACATCCTTCATTGTGTCTGGAACGTGTGCTCTGATTGGCTGCATCATCTTTGCTTCTAAAATGAAGTCACTGAGCGCTGATGCCAGCTTACAATTCTTCCATAATTTGGATCGCCGATTCATTTCTATAGATCACTTAAGCTGGTCCTATTTTCTTTCCCTTGCCTCCGCCATCGGCTCTCTTTTATCCGGCTCTCTTGGCCTATTCAACTCTATCTACCACTCCAAAATTGACAATATCATTTATCGTTAAAAATCTTGTTACTATTGCCATTCATCCAAAAATATAAAATTTTATCTCTTTGAAATGTTGTTATATAAAGTATAAAAAATTTTATTCTACATAAATTGTCTTCTATTCTAATAATAAACAAATTAATTTTACTCCTTGCGAATCATTTAATCAAATAAAGAGGGGCAATCAAAAAAAATTAAAGAAAAAAAAGTCAGTATATTAGAATTAATCAATTAAAAAGTATATTCCAAAAATAAACAAGTAATTAAGCAAAAACTATTAAAATATTGGCACACTAGATAAAATACTGTTTTAATAAAGAAATTGGTCTTAGTTTAGAGTTGACAGATGTCCTGGTTTTCTGAGATTATCGCGGTTTTGACGTCGCTTAACAATGGAATTGTGGAAAATTTATATAAATCCCGGTTTTTATTAACTAATCTTATATGCCAAAAAAACAGTCCAGAAAAATTTAGCTGCAAATGGGAGAGTTTATTCTTTTTTAGTAAAAAAACTCATCTTTTACATTTTTTGTTCTTGACTCTTTTCAATAGCAATTTTGTGCCGGTTTAATAATATAAAACTCTAGCAGGCCTATTTTAGGTAGAATTGAAAGTTATATAAATGAAGGTACGGTAAACCTTTTCAAAATACCGTCAGTGAAATAATCACTCTTCAACCATCTTAGAGGAGTGAGCCTAATGGAGGATGAAGCTAAAAAATTATTTTATAAAACTATATTATTAAATTTATACACATAAATATTGTTAACTATTAAAAAACTCATGCAACTGTGTAAAAATATTTACAAGCTTAAAGCTATACATCATTTTCTGCTTCAACAAACGTAGAATGATTTTTACTAATATTTTACTACTATCACTATCAGTTGCTCAATAAAATGAATATATCTGTCTATATCCAAAATTAATTCAGTAATATGCTCTTGAAATCTATTACCGATTATAATTAATATTCAATTTTTTAGTTTGATTAAAATTTCGATGTTCAATTTTTGTTTTTTTAGGAAATTTCACTGATTTAATAAAGCATCATAGGTTTAGTAATTTTATGTAATTTTTCACCGCTTCAATTATTCATTTGACATGTTGTATATCAATAATCAATGCATTTGATGATCAGTGTGAAAATAGTGTCCCTAAAATAAAAATAGTCTGCTTATAAAATTCGATTTAAAAAGAAAACATACCATCCGTCTTCATAATACTGCCTAGACTTTAAAAATGGATAATGAAAGGAATTATGAGGGGTTGTCTCAGGTGTCCAAACTCTTGAGATTTTGGAAGATATCAAAACTTGTAGCAGATGAGTATTGTAAAACTCAACAGAGAAATTAGTACAAACTATGTAAAGAATTTCGTTAACTTGCGTTAAATAACGAACACTACACTCATAAAAAAAATTAGTAATGATTACTTAAAATGTATAGTAAACCTCACTATTTTTAGAATTACCATAGTTATGGTATCTTTATTACTTTCATCTAGTAATATAATAGTTCGTTTACTTTCTAAAGTTTGTAAATTATTATTAAAGAAAGATATATTTAACAATTAACGAAATAATTTAACTAATTTCATTGATGTTAGAAACAATTTAAAAGTAGCAAACAATAATTAAAAAATCAATTCAAATAATGTAATCTTAACTACCTTATCAAATTAAAAAAACGATGATTATTATGAGAAGTGTAAACAAAATTCATTAGAAAACAGCTAAAAACTTGAAATAATAATTAAAAAAGCAAGATTTAAAATCATTTAATTCATAGAGTTAAAAGATAATATAAATAAGACAGCCAGACAGACTTTTTAATAAAATGATATATAATATTTAGAGTAAAAGGAAAATACTCTGAAATGAGTTTTGTTTTATTTATATTGCATTATAAGTTTTGAATATACGTTTTTTTGTCTAAGTAATTTCATTTTAAGAATTCATTTTAAGAGTGACTTTTCTAGAGTTTTTTTTATTTTTCCAAACTTTAAAAGAAAGCTGTATAACCTGAAAGTCTTTAATTGTTTATTTTATAACTGTCTCGCCATTTGGCAATTTCAATTCTTAAAGACATATGGTAAATCCTCAGAATAACGAAGTTGAAGGGGAACTGTTGTTTAGTTCGTACAAAGCGGGTTTCACCATAACCGAGGAGTACAATAAAAAAGTCCAATTTTGTTTTTTACTTAGTTTTATGATCTCTTTCAATGAGTTAATAGTAAGTAAAAGGGGTCGTTGCAAATGACGAGAACTAGTTTTTGGTCACTTTCGAGCGCTGATCTCTCTTGACAGCTTTTGACGAGTTGTCTACTTAGCAAAGTTGACATTTGTAAACTTTCATATATAGTATGTCTGGCAAACGCTATACTTTGTATCTTACATATATTTTCTATACATCTAGTTTTTTTATTATCTCCCGTGGTCCTACCAGACCAGTAATATATTCCAAAATGAAGGTGTTGAACATGGGAGATGATAACCCATCATAATTTTTAAACACTCTCTTCTGACACGTAAAAAAAATGAAAACGTGCGATAACCTCTCATATTTTTCTGACAAAACAGATTATGTGTAATAGTTTTCCTCTAATTTTTATGTCCTTGATGTTTAAAAAAATGTTATCTTCTAATCTGTAAAAGTCTTTTTCTAGAAAAAATTAAAAAAAAAAAGCTATAAAATGAATTTTAACGAAATGTTTAATGTTTTTTTAATATAAAATCAAAGCTTTTTCATTTCCTGAAATTGTTAACTACTTTTTTATTATTTTGTGTTTATGAAAGAATTATTGGAAACAAGAAGTATAAAAAAGGACCAAAGCTATTTCAGAGTAAAAATATTGCAGAAACTTTCGATCTGAATATAATTATTCAACTTCGTTTATATATCGCGAATTTGTTTGCGAACTCATTAATTGAAGAATAGAATATGCAGTCTTGAAACGCACTCATTACGTGCTATTATACGAGGATAAGCGACTCGTATAATAGCACGTATATTAACTGAAAAAATAAAGCATGTATAACTTGTATGTATTCTGACATTATTTCCATGAAAGATTTATATCTGATCGTAAGAGACTAATGGTTGTCTGAACAAAAAAAGTTAAATAAATATACTTAAAATATGATGAAAGCAGGATATATAAAAAAAACAGTGGTATTCATTCAGCAATACTATATTACAGTAAACCACAAAAAATTTTCCTTTGATAATACATCAACATCAAAAGCCATCAAGTTTTTTCAGAACACATTTTCTTATATATAGTGCGTTGATATTTTGTTTCGATAACATTAATACCGTGAAATCTTCCTAAGTCTCTTTTTTTGCGACAAAATCTTTCAACTAAAGAAAATGTTTTGAATTTTTGCCCTAGTAACTTGCGTATTTCTAATACAAAATATGGCGTAATGATTATGCATATTTGCCCTACTACTTTCCATTAGTTTTAAACCCGTTAACGACCAGAATAATCAGACGATATCTAATATAAAGCACAAGATTTGTATTAAAGAGCATTGATAAACACAGACGATTTTATTTTTGTAAAGTCAACTGTGGTCGATAACCGGTTAAACTAACTTTATTCTCTAACCACTTTTCAATCACTACATAATACAATTGCTAAATATCTTTTACATCCCATATCTAAGTTTAACATAAAAACTAAACATCACATTTCATCCAGTTTTCATTATATCAGTCGTTTCCAACCGGCTACTTGCAGCCCTCGAGGATGGAGTTAATTTTCGAGTAGGGGAGACGGGTAAGATATTAGGGTTTGACAAATTATTATCGATGCATTTGACCTATGTCTTATATTGCAACTAGGGTGTAAACATTACCCAACTTTTGAACTAGCGATAAATTACCGACATCATTACCCGTTTTTACCGCTCTTATCATATTAATTTATTTTTCTATTAAATGCATTTTTACAGGGTGTTTACGAAAACAACTTTCTATAAACATATTTTATATTTCTTCTTTAAACTTTAAACAAACAACAAACTTTTATTCCTGAATCTTGAAGATGAAATAAAACAATAGTCTTTTGAAAAATGACAAGAGTAAAAACGATTTCCTATTAAATTCGCTTATAATTAAAAATTATTCGTGTATTAAAAGAAATTGCTTTATTTGTAATTATTAAAGAAACAACACAAAAAGAATAATGCATCAAATGTCTTGGGAGCTAATTGAGAGCGAAGTTTAGAAATAAAATATCCAGCAGCAGAGAAAGCCGTTTCAGATTCTACGTTAGTGGCATTAAGTGTTATAGCAAAGATTGGTAGAGCAATTCAAGGTTCTCAGTCCTCTTTCCAGTTACTTCCATTTCTTCCATTAGATCAACATCAGGTTGAGAAAGTTTTGTTTTTTTATTTTTGTTTGAAATTTCTTTTTCATATCTAACAAGCATTAAGTCGCTATACCTAATGTTGCCTTGAACAACAGATTTGTGTTGAATCGCTAATTTGATTGCCCTCGATGGGGACAATTTCTTCATCTTGACTAGCTACTTTCAATGGAAACAATCTTTTAAATGTTTTAACTGTCTATTTTATGTGTAGGCGAATGAAAATGATCAGTTGTGTCATGTTACTTTGATACTGCACTTGCTTCTAAGCTTGCTGCACTTATTCACCCTTTCGTGATCAGTGTATCATATATGATAAATAAACAAGTTTACCTTCGTCTGCTTTTTCAAATATTTTTGTATATGAATCTTCTGCTTTTTAATAAATATCGTCTGATTTTTCTGGTCACGAAAGGGTTAAAGTCTTCTAAGTACTTGATCAATCCATATTCGATTTCCAGTCTTCTTGAAGAATAGCGATTATGCAAACTTTCCTTTAATATTAAAGCTAACATAGAATGCTGGCTTTTTAATTCATTGGTAATGAACTTCATGTTGTCCTTTCAAAATTGTAGCATCTTTTAAAGAAAGTCCATTAAGACTATTTCAAGTGGTCGAAGGATTTGTACAAGATCCTCCAAATCTTTCCATTCATTCTCAGTGATGACTTGAGAAATTTCACATTTTCTCAAAACAGTGGGGATGCATTTCTTTAGTTCGCAAAATCTGGTAATCTTTGCAATGGTGCTATTCCACCTTGTTTTAACATCTAGTATCAATTTCATCTCTTTTTCCACGTTAGTTTCAACAATTTCTTGTAAATAATCATTTTTCAAGGGTGACTTTCTAAAGATCTTGTAGACTTTACGAACTTTTGAAATTAACCCATAATAGTTACCTCGATTAAGTGAAAGCCCTGAAATAATGTCTTCCTCTTGAAATTCTTCAAAATATCCAATTCCAAAGGTATACTCACAATCTTCAAGAATCTGATTGAATTCATCCTCTTCTGTGACCGTTACTTCTATTTCCTCTGCTGAATGTTGCTTTTTTCCATGGAAATAATCACAGATACTAAGATGACAAGCGTGTGCGAGAAACTGTTGATGAATAAATTGGGTTTCCCTACCAAACTTGACCATTAATGAAGCACTGTCTGCAGTCACACCTACTACATGGCAATCTAGATCTAAATTAAAATCTTTTAATCTTTCTTTAACCAGAAGAGTGATTTTATTATGAATGAAATGGCTTGATGCCATTTGTTTAAAGCAAAACCCATCCTTGCATGCCATTCTTGCAATTTTGCGATTTCTTGGTTATAAATTGTTCTAAGGTTTTATTGCTTTTGCTACATTGACCTGTATCATTTTCGAAATGCTTGTTTATGTTGTGAACTTTACTCAGATGGGCCTTCAAACCAGAAGTCGAACCTCCAACAGATTTTAATACCTTATTACATTGTAAACATTCAGCTTCATCCTTATTTTTTCTTAAAAAATGTTCCCACACATCTGATTTTCTTTAATTCATGATCGGTTATTCTAAAAAAATAAAAGCGTAATAAATTAAAATTCAAATGTTCTATATTTGATTCAAAAAAATATTTTTTCATAAAAAATTTTCAGTTACAACAGGGTTATTAAATTTACTGAAACCAATCTCAAACTAGTTTTTAAAATTGATGTATTCCAATAAAAATAATTCTACATTCATACTATTAAAACCACAAATAAAAAAACTAGAAATTAATATTAGTCATTTTGCCATCGTGTCGCTAACTAAAGTATTATGCAGTAACACAATTTAAAAAATTACAGGATTAGGAAAAATATGTTTGCATTAGTAGAACCAACGACCACTTCTGGCAAAAATAATAAGTAGTTGACAAGGTGATCGCAAAAAAATTAATAAAAAAATTTATTGTGAAAAATATAGCAAAGAACGCAATGGCTAGATAAAAGAATACAACAATTTACAAATTAATTATCGAAAAAATTAAAACTTACAAACCAAAAAAGACACAAAACAAACACTTCAAACAAATGCAATGCTAACAATAGTGAGAAACGTAATGGCTTGATAAAAAAATAGACCACTTTACATATGATCACGGAAAGGGAGGCTATAAGCAATCATACACGATTTACCAGAAAACACATGCCATTCGTTGTTAGCAACACGAAGAAGCTTAAAGTATATGCTGATATGAATCTTTCTAGCAGTGGTCCTTGGTCGCGTGTTATATAATCATATATTAATGATAATAAATATAATCCATAAATCAACTTAAGTCAGAAATTGAAGTATGTGATGACGTTATTAGTCTTAAAGCTCGATAATTATCTAATAGGCATTACAAGGTGAAAAATGTTTCAATTATTTCTGCCTGATATTAACAATTTAAAAATATATAGCAATTTAGCGGTAATAGTTTCGGTAAAAGTAAAATATAAGGTTTTTTATTACCGGTAATTACAGCTAGACAACTACCGATGTTTACTCCCTAAGTACAACTCATTAAATATTTCTAACATTCACTATTGTTGTTTTTTTCTATTCTAAACATAAACTGCGCCTTTTAGCCTACTCCTTTATTTTCATCACGGCTCTGAATGAATTGGCCTGCTTTATTTGGTCCAGGACGTTTCTTACCTAAGACGTTCAATTCCAGATACAATTCGTACCAAGTTGTAAAAGTTTCTTCCAATTTTTTTTTCAAATTTTGGCTAAAAATTGACCAATTTAGGTACGGAATGTATCGATAACGGGAAATCTTGAGCTCACTCTGTTATTGCTTGCAGTAAAATTTTGATTTCTGTATATCGTTTAAGTATACATATTTACTTTTTGTAAAATCCTTAATGCTAAAATTAAAAATATGGAAGCTATATTGTGGAAATACATGTTCTCTTTCGTTGACTCTTTCATTTGCATCATTTTAAAAGGTTTACATTCAGCTCAAAAGTAAACCCAAAAAAAACCAATATCTTCATTTCAAAATGCAAAAACAAAAATTCACAGCCAACAAAATTAATCATATTTAAAGCCAATTGAGACCTGATTAGCCTATTGCTCCAAACGACGGTCTACTTAAAATGAAATCTTGTAGTTGTAAAGCAGAAAGTTGTGGTGTGTCATCATGTATGTGCAGAAAGAGGCGCGTACACTTTTCTATTTTATGTAATAAACGCACTGGTCTAACACCTGTAGTAATATGAAGCCAAGTTTTTTTCATGATAAAGAATCAGTGAAACTGGTTTTCTTCATTCATAGAATAATGATGATCAAGAATAAATATATAATATAAATCTTGTTTTTTTTATTTAATATTTCAATAAAATTTTAAAAAAGTGTCTAATTTACCTAAATTATTAAACTGTTGTTAAATGTTATAACTTTTGGAAATTAAACTAAACATTGAAAACCATAATAAAATTAAATATTTTGGTCAAAAAATCTAAACACTTTAAAATTTTTATATAGTTTTGTCTAAAATGAAAAAATTTCATTTTAAAAAAATATTCATGACGTAAATTTTTTCAAAAAGCCCAGGACTTTAATTTATGTTTTCTTTTTTAGAAAAATTGTGTAAGTTTCAGCTTGTTAAAAATTTGTTCAGTTTTAAACCTAATACACCAGGACTATGTTATACACTGCGCAATTATCACCGTCATACTATCTCATCCATTACGTTTATTTATATTCCAATGGAACATGCAAGAAAAAATTTCAAAGCGGTATATGCATTGTCTTCGCCCCATAGTAGGGATGTTTCAATAAGCTCTAACTAAAAACCCGGAAGATTTGTTAGATTACAATAAATGTAAAAGTGGTAAAGGTAAAGATACCATAGGGTGTTTTCATCGAGAAGGCACAATTGCGCCGCTTGTATCGAACTATGAGGAAAGCAGGCTTGATGCGGGATCGAACCCAAGACTTTGAGTTATCGAATCCAGCATCTAACCAACCCTACTCACGCCCCTTAATGGTAATGATTGTTTCAACCGAATGGTACGCGAATACACCTGCTATTGCGTAAACGTTGGAATATATATATATTTTTGCAAATTATTTTGACATTGTTTCTTTCAACTAGTGAGTGATTTATAAACATACTTGTACTGCTATAGCTTCCACTAAAGAAGGAAGCCAGAAATTTCTTATAAAATTTTCCAAAATGTTGATTTGCTCGAATGTGTCAAATATTTCTAGACCAATAAAAAATGTTTTATAATCCTTTCTAAAATAGTCGTATTATTTTTCATTTGAATATTTTATTTTGATTATGAATTTGCATAATGGTGAGATTAACTTCTAAAAAGATTAACAAAAATATTTCTTAGCATTGTTTCCATAAAATTGTTATTATATAAAAATATACATATTTCATTTCAATAAGCACTTTTTTCTAAGATGTGATTATATTCGTTCTACAAATTTGGCTATTTTATAGATGCCGCAAAAAATATATAATTCAAGTTTTCCATTTTCACTTCATTTAGAACTGTTTTTTATCATCTTTAAGCAAAATATTTTTGTCTTTGCTTTATGAAAAAAATGGGAATAAAATTACACAAATATTTTTTCATTGATCGAGTCATGTATTTTTATAAAATTTTGGATACTTTTAACATATATCAAGAAAATAACTTTTTCGCACCACCCACCCACCCACCCCCCCCCCCCCCTCACGGGAGATGTTCATTAGAGCGACAAATCAAAAGAGTGACATAATTTGTCACTCTTAAAATAGAGATTAAAAGAGCGACAAATCAAAAGAGTGACATGATAAAATATATTAAAGACTATTCAAGAAATGACAATTAAAAAATGAGATATTGTTTGTGTTATGTGATCACATTCAAATTATAGTTTATACTTTCATATTTCTATGGTGTCTCTACTTATTTTTTGTTATTCAAATGTAAAAGGCCATTGCTCTACTTTTTCTAATTTAATATTTTTTGTTTCGTAATCCAGTTTTCAAAAGTTTGTATAGACTGTAACGTAAAAAAAATTAGTAAGCAACAACATTATAATAATACTTTAGTCACTTTTTTGTTATGTCACTCTTTTGAATTTTCTTATATTATGCTACTCTTTTGAATTTTTGTATATTTTGTCACTTTTTTGACATGTCACTCTTTTGAATTTTTTTATATTTAGTCATGTCACTCTTTTGATAACAACCCCTTTTTGGCACCCCCACCCCCTCGAAATCACATTGGGGACATTGTCACACCTATCTTTCGGATATGCGTTCCTGAAAGCAATATAATAACTTTTCAAAAATTGTATACTGATCAACATAGCATGTTTTTCCTACTTTTTTATTTCGACACTTTTCGGCCAAAAAGCCGATGCTTCCATTACTAATCTCTTTATAGTAAATGACATAAGTGTATCATAAAGATAAAAAAATACAGATAAAGAATTAAGAAAATGAGTGAAGAAAATCACAAAAAAGAAAACATTTATTTTGGTAAAAGAAATCGTAAAGGACTGCGTGCTCATCATGGAATCCTTCAAAAATATTAATCCCGTTGAGATAGAGTTGTTAGGTGTTGATCTATTTCACTTTCAGAAAGGAGTCTAAAAATAAAATAAATAATAAAGACTCATTAATTTGCAAAGATAAGGTTATCAAAAAACTCTATATTAAATATAAAAAAACAAAACTCGATAATTATATGTTAATTAACATTTTACAGAATATAGAAAATCATTGAACCCTTAAAACTAACAACTGAATAGGTAGAAGTTTAGAAATATTTTTTCTTGAACAGATGTTGGAGTTGGAATAATTAAATGAAGAAAAAATTATAAGGAGGGAAGAATAAAGATCTAATGGAATTTGTACAATCTTTTGTTTGAAGGACGAAACGATACTATATTTACAGCATAAATGCAAATAAGATCTTGTATATTAGAATATAGATAAACAATTTATTAATAATTATGAGAAAGTATTGAATTTATTCCATATTTTTGTTTTTGATGACTTATCTACTAGAGTCCTGCGCAAAATTTCTGTACCCGTACCGGCTCACAACAGCAAAATAAATTATGTAGGTAAGTACCCGTGGCTCCCCTTACAACAGAACGGCCTGACAATTGGGCTAAAATGATATTAATTTTACTAAGTTTCAGAAGGGGCGGAGTCGAAGGGTTAAACATCTGCCTCCCACTTGAAGCACTAACAAAACTCCAAATCCAAGCGCACTCCGCTACCCTGCTTTTCAGGATAATTTTATAAGTTTTAAGGAAAATTATGTTTGAATTGTTTTTATCGAGTTGCTTAATCTCCCTATGTTTTGTATATAATATTACTCAATACTAACTAAAGTAACTATCCGCTTTAAATATCTCTCGTTTTTGTTCATTATATAAACTCACAGACTTCATGTATTATTTTAAAAATGTAATAATTTGCTAAACAATTGCACTTCAAAAGTCTACTTTTCATCTTTAATTCATAAATATGGCAGAGTTAAAAAAAATTTTTAACTTCCCTAAAAACATTAAAAAATATTGTACGCTAAAAAATAATGTGTTTGTGCCCGATTATCAAGTAGAAGTTTTTCAACATTCGATTTCAAATTAACCCATTTAGGACCGAACAAAGCAGAAGACTTTAGTAATTCCTGTTTAATTCCATTTAAAGTAAGAATTCGCGAACGTTCCCTTTGGAAACGTTCGTCTTAAATGAGTTTAAATATGAAAGTGTATGAGGTATTGATGTAAAAAAGTGTATAAATTAGGCTTTTTAGTTCATATACAACCATCAAACATAAAATAAAGAAAAAATCAAATTAACAGTGTATTATACTACATTAAATTGGGTATCGCTAAGTTAATGAAGTAGAAAAAGTTTTATTTATCTTTATTAATATAAGTTAAATTTGTATTCTCACATAGTAACTAACACCACCCTCCCCATCATGCCTCTTTTTTATTGAAGAACGTCATGAACTCCATTCAAAATCAACTAACACAGTAGTGAGTGTAAGTGTTGTGTAATATTCTTCTTCCCATACAAACACCGCTAAAATTTAGCATAAGAAACTGTAACTAATGACTATAATAGTAACTGATGCGTATAATCTTTGCTGATTAATCTTTCAATCTACTTCTATTTTATTGTTGAGAAATAGAAAAAAACATCAAAATGTTCTCAAATATCACCTACAAATCAAAATCCTTTTTACCCAGCACACTACAGTACTCTATTATCTACTTAATTAACAGGTTATCAACCACAGTCGACATATGTCGACTTTACAAAAATGTGAATTGTCTCGTTTATTAATGCTTTTTAATACAAATCTTCTGCTTTATACTAGATATCGTCTGATTATTCTGGCCGTTAACGGGTTAATCACATTTTTGTTTGATTATTTTTTTCTACAAAAACGGAAACTCTTCACAAGCAAGGTATCTTTAAGCAAATCATCATCACCTGTCTATAAGCAGGGATACCATTCCTTGGTTTTTAAACCAAGATCTTGGTTTCTTGATAATAATACTTCACGTGTTACTTGGAGACCAAAAAGGACTACTGTCAGATTTACAAGACTGAAGTAAACATAAATAAATTGAAAAAAGATAATCAATCTTCATATTTTTAGTAAATGAAATACCCTAATTTCCCTATTTCTTAAATTTTTAATCTAATCTTGAGGTTTTGTAAAATTCATAATGGCAACACTGCTGTAAACTGATAATTGTTACAGAAAGAAAATCATATTATCAAAAAAATTAAGACTACAATCGTCTTAATAATAAAAGACAAAATAATTCAATGACATCTTCGCGATCCTAGCATTCACGACAAAATAAGAGGTTAGAACATAATGCTTAATAAAGAAAATAAGAAAAAAAGAACCATATTATGATAGTTTTGCTTAAGCTATCAAAAAATATGAATCCATGATAAGCAAGGAACGAAATATATGTGTCTATGATAAGGAGAAAAAATAACAGTTGCATTGTGCTAATACGATTTTTTTTCTTCAAATAATAGTTTTCTCTCTCTTTATACCAAGATAGCATTAAAAAGACGCACTAGTGTTCGTGCAATCACTAATATTCAAAAATCATAACATCGCATTTCTCATAGTTGGGGAGTAGTCATATACGACTCTGACTTCAAGAACTAGCAGAAATTGGACTTTGACCCCAAGTACTTAAAAATCCGTCTCCTCAGAGCACTAGGACCAGAGCAACCTGTTCTTGCAAAAAGAAAAAGAGCAAGACAACAGGCATGGAAAGAAGATATTAATTTTACAATATTCTTATTTATACTATAGCTTCGTCTCTGACTCCTAAATTTTGTTAGATACCGATTCCAACGCATATCCCTTTATATTATCGGAGTCCGACTGCGCAACTCTGCATTTTCTCGCAAAATCTTTTTAATTTCAAATACGTTCAACAGTAAACTCCTCCCACTAAAACTTGATAACATTTTCCATTATCGCCAATATAAAATATGAAATGAACAAATTTTTAAAGAAAATTTACCTAAAATCTGGATTTTCTTTGTCCACAATTCCAATTTCTAAATCACTTGGCTTGAAATCGCAAGAAAGTGCAGTGCTCAACGCTTCAATCCCCAACTAAGATAAAATAAAAAGTTTTCATATTAACCCATTTAAGGCCAAGCAAAGCAGACGATATCTAAAAACGCAGACGATTTATATTCAAAGTCATTGAAAAAAGCAGACGAAGATGAAATTACTTATGTTCCAAAATAGGAACATTGGCCGTAAATGGGTTAATATTATATAATTAAGAGGCGTAGATAGAGTTTAAGATCAAAACAGGCCAAAAGTATTTCGAGGCGAGGAATGCGACTTAGGCTATCATAATTAATTCTAAAACGATCAAAATATTTATTAACCCATTAGGTACCATAGAAATCAGACGATTTATATTCAAAGTCATTGAAAAAAGCAGACGAAGATGAAATTACTTATGTTCCCAAATGGGAACATTGGGACGGAATGGGTTAAAGCAATTCAAATGACACTAAATTAAGTCTATTCAATTGACGCTAAAGGAAAAACAGCCTTAAATATTACTGAAAAAAGACAATAGAGCACTGAAATTCCACGTGTTAAGAAGAAAAGAGGACTTCAAGGATCGGGCCTTCAACCCTGAATGGTTAAAGTACTTTTCATTAAACGTTTTGACTTAGTCGTTGAGCCATGCTGTCCCGTGTTTGGCACCTGCGGCAGGAGATCGCCTTCTTCATTCCTTCCTCAGAAAAATTTTCCCCACACCGATCACTTCTTCGACTCGCTATGACTAGTTCGCCTAGCCTTACTCAACATCACAACGCACCTTAAATATATATACTACTACATATATTATACACGCTTTCTATAATCTACTTTAGGGTATTTCGTTTGTTATTCCGGCCCGTAGCTTGATTCCAAAATCATCTAGGAAAAAATGATTTCCTAGCACCAACTCTGAAAAGGTTACCTGAGCCTGTTCTAGTGTTAATATATGCTGGTTTTTAGGAAAAATTAGGTTAGAGATCGCAAATATCCCTTTGACTACGTCTCTATAAAAGATATATGTACGTTCAAATAAGGATATTTCAACAAAATATTATTTACAATGGATAAAAAAATTTGATCTTAAATCCCAAAAGATAAACAAGTTACTACTAGAATTCTCATAATAAAACTTTGACAAGGGACGAATTTTCGTGAAATTATTACGGGAAGATGTTTTTTAAATAATCTACTTGCTCCAAAAATTTCCCTCCAATGCATTCAATTTTCATTTAAAAAGTACCAGCCAAAATAATATCTACTTTCCTACACCTAGATGTGATCTCTTGCATTTATTTTCGATGTAACTTCATGAAATTGGCTTTAAATATTCTTTTTAAAATATTTTAAAAGGATTTCTACATGTGTTAATTACACAACGTACAATGTTTTTAACCTAAAGCAAGGATGTTCAATCTGTTGATTCTAGTTATTCTTAGAAGAAACATAACCATGATAAATTTAACTATACTTTGATATTTTTAGTTTTTTTTTATATTTTCCTACTTCAAATTAAACAAAAATATTTAAAAAAAAAGCCCTTTTAATTATTAAATAAGAACCATATTTTTAAATAAAGAGTGGTAAACAATTTTATGTTAAATATTAGCAAAATGTGAACAAGGATCTTGAATTCAGGACATTTTACAATATAAAAAAGGATTGAACATTCAAAAATTGTTTATTTGCAACCTGAGGTTTTTTGGCAAAAAAACACAATATTTCAACATGATAAATTTCTTTCGTTTTATTTTGAAGAAAGAAAGAATAATTTTTTCCTTTCAAACAACTTTAGTTGCCAAAAATGAATTAGGATTCTTTCCAAATTATATAAGGAATTACAATCTTTAGAACAGTGATTCTTAACCGGCGTAGCGTGGATAGTCAAAAGGGGAGGCGCAGAAACTATGTCAAAAAGTTCGAAGTCAAAAATTTTTCCAACAAAAGTAGTCTTATGACAAAAACCAAAAGGCAATCTATAATGAAATTCTTAGTTTTTTTAATTGAAAAGAAGGAATATAACACAAACAATGTTAATTTTTCAAAAATGCTGATATATGAATAAAAAAATAAAGCAAATATGTGAATTAAGAAAGAAAAAATAAGATATAGGATTGAAATAAGACAAAATATAAAAACAAATGAAAAAATTAGGAAAAATGAAATAAAAAACTCAAGTTATCAAAGAAAAATTGATAAGTTTTGAGTTTCTAATTCTCATTATTTGATTTTTCACAAATATTTTTAAAATTTTGTGATTTTAATACTTTATTTAAGACGTCCATTAGAGTTAAACATATTCCAGATAAGTGAAAAATAGTATCACTTTTCTTATTTTTCATTATTATTGGATGAGTTCCAAAAAAAATTTTCTTCAAAAAGAGGATTATCCAGGGGTGCGGAGTCGGATAATATAAGGTCCAACTCCGACTCCTAAATTTTTGAATGCTGACTCTGACTTCGACTCCCACTCCTTTTATGATACCTCCTCTTACTCCGACTCCTTAACACTTTAGTTCAACACTTATACACACAGAAATACAAAGAATATTCAAAGAAAATCAGTTATATGACAAGTACTGCTCTTTTATTTTGGAGTTAAAAACTGAAAAGCATAAAAATTAAAAATAAGAAGCTTACTTATAGCAAAATTTAACAGGCGAAAACGTTGCAAGTTGAAAATCGAAATAGCGGAAGTTTTCACGAAAAAATGAATGCAAAAACAATTCAAGAAATATAGATTGAATTAAATGCGGAACTTGTGTGAGAGAAAAAATGTGTGTTCAACACTTGGTGAAGGATTTTTCATTACATCATTAACATTTGGTAAGAAAACTTAGCATCATTCATGCCATTGCTAACAACTAGCAGGTTTTTGTTATTGTACTTCATTACATTACATCAAACAGTAAACAAGTTAAAAAACAAACAAAAGTTGTTTGAAAACATTTTGAAGTGTTATTTGTTATAAAATTTTGAGCAATGATGGAATGAGACCCTCTAGCTTAGAGCGTCACTTGAAAACAACACATCCTAAACACTAGTGGAATTTTTCAAAGCTAACCAGCAATCATTGAAGCAAGTCAGGTTGCATGTTCAATCTTAATTTCTACAAAACTCGAAAGCTGTTGAAGCTTCTTATGAAATAGCGATGTTGATCACAAGGAGTAAAATGAGTCATAATATTGGAGAATCTTTGATAAAACCATGCTTACTTCGTGCATCTAAAACTAGAAATTAAGAAATTATTAAGAATTGTCAAAAGGATTGATGAATTCTCTCAATACATCAAAATTGAAGTTCTGAAGCAAATTAAGGATTCTCAGTTTTAGAGAGACGTACAACAGCAGCAGCGATTTTTCAAGTTGAGTTAAATTTTTTTTAGGAAAGTCAACTTTCTTTTTATGCTCGGTTTGCATTCTGATTTACTGTTATGGTAAAAGAAAACAAATGTATTGCAACTACACACTGTATACTTCATCGCGAAACCTTAGCATCCAGAACCTTGCCTCCTCAAATGAATAACATCCTGAATCTGGCTATCAATATTGTCAATTTTATCAAAGGTGGGCATTGAATTGTCGTCTTTTCAAGCTTTTGTGTAAAGAAATGGATCAGAAAATCAAGCTTTGCCTTTTCACACAAGAATACGTCGGTTGTCAAAAGGTAACATGCGTGGAAACCTTTATGAATTGAGAGATGAAGTAGCCCTCTTTTTAAATTTAAAAAAGAAAAAAGATCTCCATAAGTTCAAGTCGTCCATTTTTAAACTATCTTTAGCCTATCTTGTGGATATCTTTTAAGCCTTGAATGTTCTCAACCTCAAATGTAAGGAAAAACATGAATATTCTGACACACCATGACACAATTAGAACTTTCATAGCTAAACTCGACTTATGGAAATGTCGAGTTCAGCAAGGAAATAGAGCAAGATTCAGAAACTTGGATTTTGCTCTCATTCAAAATATTCTCAATTCTGATTTAAAAAAACAAATAATTACCCACCTAGATAAAGACAGAATTTATGAGATATTTCCCAGATATAGATAAAAATAGGAGAAGACAGAAAGTCATAAGAAATCCATTTCAATGTGAGGTTAATTATATTTTGTATGAAATGCAAGAAGAGTTTCTTGAATTGAAATTTAACTCTATAGCTGAAGATGACTTTAAAGAGCTGTCCCTTGAAGCATTTTGGATCAATTATTATCTTTCCATCCACCCCAAAATTGCAGATGAAGCTCTTCGGATTCCGGTCCTTTTTGGATAAATCTACCTTTGTGGATTGGCCTTTTCTGCACTATTTACCATCAAATCAAAGTCAAGAAACAGACTTAACATTGAAAACGATTTACACGGCCCTCTCCTGACATTGAACCACGCATTCAAGATCTGGTAGCCAAAAAACAATGTCAAAAGTGGCACTAATGATGGGATAAAAACTAACAAACATTTTTGTTATATTTTTTCAAAATAATTTCAAGTAAAATTATGAACGTTAATTATGAATTAAAAATGCACATATAATTTAGTTTTATATAAGCTATAACTTTTGATAAGATTGATAAGATTTCATATAAACACATTTAAAGCACAAATAAAAATTTTTTATCAAGTTTAGCTTTAGCAGAGATAATAATATTATTTGATGTTTAATATCTGGGAAAAATTTGTAGGTGGCGTATAAAAATAATGGAGATACAGGTGAGGAGTGGTAAGAAAACGGTTAGGAAAAACTGTTCTAGACTATAGAGTGATAATATAACATGGTATTTTTCTTTATCTCTATGATATTAAATATTTAAACATTTGACTTTAATTTGTTAATCGAATTAAAAATGTTTTTTTTTAAAAATGAAATTTATATTTTATCTTTTCTTGAAATTCTTTTTTTGGTATTTTTGAAGATGCAAAGTGAATTTTGGATTTAAATTTTTTTTGAAATGAGCCCATTATTATTATTACTTTTAAACATTTTTACTTTATGAACATTTTCTATTTCTTTTGTCATTAAAGAGTTGCATATCATTCTTAAGAGTTTCATTGATTAAAACTCACATATTCATTATAAATTTTAAAATTTTATTAAGGATATATAAATTTATAATTTTTAGCAGTTACTTTTTTATAATGATTAGATAAAATAATGAATTATTTTTAGTTTGATAACAACAAAAGTTATATTGAAAAACGTTATGATGTCTGTTGAAAAATGCAACAACAACTTTTCATTTTTAACGTCTAAAATATAAGAACCCTTAAGATTAAAATGCTTTTCTTTAACAATTTAGTCAGAGCGAAGGATGGAGCTCATTAAAAAATTCAGCTTAAGATTCAGCGCTTTTTAGTTTCAGCTCCTGAAACTGGAGCTACAACATTTAGTCACAGTTTTTATATTATCTGCTTGTATCGAGAAAATAATCCTTTTTGTTTTTCTACTTATATGAAAAATAAAAAAATGTCTAAAATGTGAGAGTTTTAAACTGTATCTAACTTTTTATACCGAAAAAACCCTTTAGTTTTAGTGTATTCACATTAATGTTTATAGCTTTATTCTATTTTCTTTTGAAAAATCTCGAGTCTAAAGATATTTCAATTTAATTTGCCATTTCTCGAGAAATCAGAAACTCTAGTCATGGCTCTGTAGCTGAGATAAGCATTAGAAATGAGTGATTTTGTCAATCCCTGACTATAAAGTAATTGTTCACCATAAGGAAAGTTATAAATTGAAGAAGTACTTGGATAGTTTCTTCGAGAGTGTAGTCACTCTTTTTCTTGTATCGCTTTTCCATGAAGGCTCGCGTTTCAGTTTGCTTTACGCCAATGCTCGTTGCTTTGAAGCCACAAAAGTAGCCAGCAGGATCGGTTATGTAGACACATGGCCCGATTTCTTCATCATAACTTATGGCAATTATGCCTAGGGATAAAAAATAGCTACAGATACAAAGATCTTCCCAAAATCTTTTTAAGGTTGAACAAAAATAAGCAAAAAATATTTCGAAAGGATGATATTGCAATACGAGAAACAACATTTTAAAATTAATATGCTATTCTGTTTTTTAATTTACCAAATGGATTTTAATTAGATATACAATATGTCTTTTAGGGAATTGAAATAGCCAAACGGGGAGACAGTGATAATAAACAATAAAAGACTTTCAGGTCATACAATTTTCTCTCAAAGTTTTAATAAAATTGAAAAAATCTTTACAAAAATCAGCCATAAAATAAAACTTGAAATAGTAGATACTCAGAAATTAGCTTTGTTTTATTTATATTTCATTCTGAATTTTTAATACTTTTTTTTTTCTACACAGAGTTTAAAAACTTACCGTATCATGTTACCCTAAAGAAGAAGCTCCTCCCTTGTGAATCAAAAAGTCTTACTTATTAGTTAATATTTCAATCATCAATTCACTAAAAAAGCAATCTGAAAAAGAAAACATCGATACGGTAAGATACGGACCTTTGCGTAAAAATATTTTAAAAAATTTTAACAATAGTTTTATATATTTTTTTTAAAAAAAACAGGGCAACTTTATAGCAAATGTCAATCAAAATTTTGATTGATGAGAAAATTGCTTAGGAAAAAATTCATTCAAATTTTAAATAAAATTAATTTTTTATACCAAATCGACCGTGCTGATTTCATTTCTTGACTCAGTTTTCATAATTAGGGTGTCAAATTTCTGAAACTGTCAATCAAATTTGCCATTTACGCTTGAAAATTGTGTCCAAGAATATTATTCAAATTTTAAATAAAATCTATTTTTTATACTAAATCAATCATGATGATCATTTCAGTTTTTAATTTTTACAATTAGGGTTTCCAAATGTCTAAAAGTATCAATCAATTTTGCGGTTTACTCCTGAAATATTTCTAAAAGAATATTATTTAAATTTTAAATAAAATATATATTTTTGTACTAAATCAATAATGCTGACTTCATTTCCATGCTCAATTTTTACAATTAACCCATTTACGACCAATGTTCCTATTTGGGAACATAAGTAATTTTATCTTCGTCTGCTTTTTTCAATGACTTTGAATATAAATCGTCTGCGTTTTTTTAGATATCGTCTGCTTTGCTTGGTCGTAAATGGGTTAAGGTGTGAAAAAATCTGAAAGTGTCTATTAAATTTGCGGTTTATGCCTGAAAATTGTATCTAAGAATATTATTATTCAAATTAAAAAAATAAATTTTTTTTATACTAAACCAAGTATGCCAATTTAATTTGTGGGCAGAGACGCACATCCTTAAGATTTTAGAGAGGGCGATTTTTTTTATAATTTTCAAAATTTATTTTAAGAGAATTTTTGTCCAATGAATACACCACTATTATTACATAACCTTATACTTGCACTGTAAACTCTCCTCAATCTTACAATAACTGGACTACTTTTATCAAGTAAAATTATCTTGTTTGTAATTCTGAATGTATCACAATTTAGATCAGTAGTTTTCAAACTAGAATCTGACGTGCCCTCGGCGATCGCTAAGCAGTTCCATCAAGAACAAGAAGGGGTCATTGAGAGGATCGTTTTGTGCAACACATTGCATCCATATTATGTCATTTTTGATTTTACCAATAAGTCACATTTAAAAGAATAAATAATTTAGTGTTTTAATTGAATACTATTTTTATTCTTTTATTGCTTTTCAGGACTAATTTTATAGGTGTAAATAGGCATTTCTCTTAATGGCTTAAAAATGAAATATGACGCCTCATACTTGAAATATGGTTTTACTGCATTAACTTCTGGTGGGGAGAGAAATCTAGATGTCCTTAGTGTTCTGGAGTATTAGCATCCACTTTTCTAAAGCCCGTCAAGTGACGCTTGCATTGGAAATAAAGCACTCAAGTTTAGTAAACAATACTATTGACGATTATAAACTTCAAGCTAAACGATTGCACAAATCCAGGTTTGATAACATAGAAATGTTTTTTCAAAATATTAAGTGTAGTTTGAAAGCCTTCTATAAAGTTTCAAAAAAATAGCTGTCAGAAAGTCTCACAACATAGGAGAACAGTTGATATAACCTTGCTGCAAAGATATCATATTGAATGTGCTAAGAAGTTCTGAACTTATAAAGTTAATGCATATCTTCCTGTCAAACGATACCATTCAAAGGCTAATAGGAAAGATGTTTGATGACATCTCCGTTAGAAGGCTAATAGGGGAGATGTCTAATGACATAATATCAGAGGTGCTTTTATTGATTCGGAATTCGATTTTTAACTTTTTTGCAATTCAGCTTGATGAAACGACGGATGCTGCAAACTTATAGCAGCTTTGCGTTTAAGTATACTATGTATATAACAAGCAGAGCACATAATGAAAGATCCAAAGACTGCTTAAAGAAATGAGTCAATCTCCCACATTTTCAATTGTCAGCTACTACGGCTGTTAGAAACCAAGCAGCAAGCCATTCACCAGTCGGTCTCTTCATTTGAGAAGAATCGTAGAGCCCTCGAAGAAAAACGCGTTAGCCGAAAGAATTGCACCCCCACAACGCCAAGCATAAACTTATGATTCCCATGCAGCAGGTGTGGCCGAGTTTATCTATCACAAATAGGGTTGACCATCAGCAAGCCTGTGTAAGACATGAACAACACGCTTGATATTTTCGTTATCGAAGTAAAGCCAAACAACAACAACAACCTTAAAATCAAAAAATCGTCAGCGTTAGTTAACTCTGAGAATAAGATAAAATGAGTTAAAAATAAAATAAGGTTCGTTAAAAGTAAAAAAGAAGACACAATCATCAAAATCAATACTCATTTCTTGTTGTTGTTGTTGTTAACCCCTAGATTATATTATCTTTATATGAGTATAATTTATCAGTTCAAAACAAGGCTGGCTTTGTTTGAATAACCCATTTACGGCCAATGTTCCTTTTTTGGAACATAAGTAATTTCCTCTTCGTCTGCTTTTTTTAATGACTGAATATAAATCGTCTGCGTTTTTTTAGATATCGTCTGCTTTGCTTGGCCTTAAATGGGTTTAAACTGAGAGAGTATTTTCCATAAAAGCAATACTCTCAGGGAAAAGTGTACAATTTTGTTACACTTTCGCAGCAGCAGCGATAAACCAGTCTAATTTCAGCCAACCCGCAAAAATCCACCGTAAGGTACTGCTGGCTTTTTGCAGGCTTCTACATATGGCTAGAAATAATATATATATATTTATAATAATAATATAATACATGTAAATGAGTTAGATCCAAGCTTCTGCTAAACGGTTTCCCCACAAAGTAAGTAGGTTAATTATTTTGCATGGCTTTGACCAGACTCATTTGAATGCTTGAAAAGTCTTACTGCATCCAAGGGGTCGCATCTCAGCATTTTGAGTATACACTTGATTGATATCAGAAAGACGCTTCACTAAAACATCACAGGGGATGGGGTAGTTGTATTTGTAAAGCCAAGAGGCAGCTTCATGTCTTGCGCGATCCACCAAAGACTTGCTGTCCGCTTGAATGAAAATCGAAGTGTCAATGTGTATGCAGTATATGTAGAAGTATATAAAAAAGAACATGCTTTATTTCGCATACTTTTATACGATGACGCTCATATATTTTCTATTCATTATTTTATAAAGTGACGCTGTGCCACTCGTCACGTGTAGAAGCATATATAGAAAAGAATATGTTGTTTTCTATATATTTTTAAGGTAACGCTGAAATATCGTGTCTACTATGTTTTATTAGATAAGCTCATCACATGTAAAAACGAAAAATGGAGAACCGGGTGATTTACAGAACTGTTTTCAGATTTTTACACTCATTGATGAAGACAGCTCCCCATTACCACTATCTTTTGATGAAAACAATTTTTCTTTATGATAAACAGAGTTCTGAAAATGATTGGGTTCTGAATTTTTCCCAAATAATATATAGATAAAAAAACCTGTTAACCCAGTAACAACACATCCAATCTGCTTTGTTAAAGAATATACATGTTTGATCGAAATTGGATCAATCAATTTATCCTAAAAAGTGAAAAAAAATATTTGACAAAAACTAATGCTTCAAATTAAAAATATTTATTATTTGCATCTAAAATTAATATATTGAAAATAAGCTAATGAAAAAAACATACAGGAATTTTTTTTTGTGAAATCACAACAGCACAATCTTTGCCTTTAAGTCCAACAGAAGTAATATTGCTTTGATTAATAGCTTTGAATGCATATTCTGCAAATAAAAAATTTTTATGTGCAATTAAAAGACTAGAAAAAATTGATTTAATACTTAAAATCATGGTAGCATAACTTTAAATCCATTGCTCTCATTAAGTTGAAACAATTTAGATGCAGCCAGACCTCTTATTTTACCTGGACCTCAAAAAAGGACCTATTAGAGTACAACGTTTTTAAAAAAATATAACCTTATTTTTTATAATAGATAATTTTGAAATAACTAAAAAACAGAAGTAGTAAAAAAATTATTTTACAAGGTTTTTAAATAAAATATTGATTAATTATTTTGTTTCATTGAAAACAATTATTTTTAATCAAGCATATTGTACATTATATGAAGATCTTACAAGATTATCTGATATGATATACTTTTTCCTTTAAAGAATTTATGTTTTAATTATGATTCTAAAAAATGAGCAGGCTTGAAAAAAACTAAAAAATATTTTTTTATATATAATTTTTTGATTTGAAAATTAGCCCTCATTTAAGGACCATAGGAAAGATCAAATATATATAATACCAATAAAAATTAAATAAATTTTGTTCTAACTAAACAATTTATTCATTTTTGCAAAAGTAGTGATTTTAGTTTTCCTTTACTAAAAGGTAAGTTATTTTCAATTTTTCAATGAAAAGATCATTTTGTTTTTAAGTTTTCTTACAACTTTCAAAACATTAAATATTTTGATAATTTAAAAAATACTTAGAGATATTTGGAAGAGGTTAGATTTTCTGAAAACGAAGAAGCAATAGATATAATTGAAATTCCTTTCCTGTTGATGATTTAACAGATCAAGAAAGTGAAGTAAATAAGGATGATGATGATAAACCTTTTATTTCAGTAGTCTGACCTAAAGATGTTCTAGGTTCCATCGAAGTTGTAGATTTCTTTTCTTATTTCCAAAAAAGTAGAACAAATGAAGTAATTAATTGGCCTGAAAATCGCATATTTTTGGACATTCAAAGTTCTACAAAAAATATCGATGCAAATTTGAGCAAAATAAAGCTTGAAATATCACATAAGTCACCTGTCCATATATTTAAATGATGTTTTACAAATGACTTTATGATTTTATAGCCCAGAAATCCAAAAAATATGCCAATCAAAAAAATCAAAATTTAAGGTCGACTTATACACCGAAATATACGGTAGTTATTTTAAACTATATCCTGATATTTACAATTATATCAAAAGTAAGAATTTTTATTGAATATAATAGAATTAAGTGTTACCCATACTTTTCTGTAAAATTTTGTACCAATTGCTGTTTCTATTGTTACAGTTAAAAGTTCTGTAAAAATAGTGTTATTTGAAAGTTTTGTTCTGATAAGAATGATAGTAATGAGTGCACTATTAAGAATTTTTCCAGTGAGCATATTTGTTATAATTGTAAAATTAAGGAACATATCGGTAAAAATGATATAGCTGGTTCGTATCAATGCCTTGGGTATATAAAAAAGTATATAAATGCCTTATCTGAAGTATTGCAGTTATTTAGGGCCATCAAAACCTTGAGCCTTTGATCAAACTCCAAAAAAAGTGTACGCTATACATAACTGATAGTCACTACTTATGTCAAACAAACACAATATTTTTCAAAGAAAACTTGCTTATAGTTAACAATTGTATGTTTATAATCTATCAATTTTCTCCTACAAAATTTTGAATGGATTCTTGACATCCATATTTGATGGTTTTATTTCATTTAACTACAAAAATTATGAATATAATCTACAAGATAAATTCAATTTATCAATACCTATCTATTGTAAAGATTTATTTAAACAATCTGCAAAGTATAAAATATCTCATAACTACAATTCTTTTATGCATAGTTTTGAATATAACTTTTCTAAAATAAGTGTTTGTAAAAAGAAACTGAAGGAACGTCTTATAGAAGGTTATGATACAATTCATCATTCTGCAAATTGCTTTGTTTGTAATACCCAACCCATTTAAATCCTGATTAGAAAATGATAGTGAATTATATACTGAAGATTATATGCTTATCAAAACTTATTTTTATCTTGATGTTAGTAGAATAGAATATTTTGTCTATTCAAATATGTATTTATTTTATAAATATTAGTTATATTCATAATTTTATAATCATTGTTTCGTTTTATCACTAAACATTCAAGCTTTCCTTGAAACTACCTTGATACTTTATTTTGAATTTTGTTTGTTGTTATCCTTCTTATTCATGATTTAACTATGCATACTTAATTTAGAAGAAAAATATGTCTTAGCTATCTAAATTTACCTTAAATTTACGACACTGAAAGAACAGGGCGACGCAGTAAAAGATCATCCAAAGTTTTAGACGAAATAAATACGATGATGTTATCATATCATAAGAACTAAAAGAAAACAAAAAGGGTGCTTATTGTAAAAAAAAGGTTAGAAAAGAATGTACAAAGTGTAAATTTGGATTACATATAGTGGCATTCTAAATAATTCATGTGGTTTTGAAGAAAACTAACGAAATTCTAGAATAAAATTTTACGAATGATTTGTTTTTGTAATTTTTATTACTAATAAAATTTTTGGTTATATTATATTTGATTTCATGTACATACTTATGCCCATAGTCCTCAAAAGTGACCAAAAATAAGATTGAAATTTAGTAAAATACAGGCATAAAATAATAAAACATAAATTGAAATAAATAAAGTTATCATAAAGCCCAAAAAGTGTCATGATATTTTAGAAAATTTGGCAAATATTGGGATAATGATAATAGGAAATTTTATTATTAATGTCAGAAGATAAATTAAATATATATTTAATACCATCAAAAAAATAGTACAGAACTAAAAATTAAGATTTATCTTAATTTTTGTAATGATCTGTAATGTAAGATATTAAATACAGCTTACCAACTTGATACAAACGTCCTTCAGGGGAAAAAATAGTTATATGTCGATCAAAACCTGCACTACTACCACGAACCATTTTTAGAACTAGATAAAAAAATATTTTAAATCTTTTTTTTCAATTCACTCATTATATTTTTTAATTTTTTTAGTGAGGCTAACATCCGTTTTTTGTTATGTATAATATTTTTTTGTATCTTATTTTCACTGTACATTTTTTCCTCTATTATCAAGTTTCTGTACTTTTAGGCAAAAAACAAAAAAGTTGTGTATTAAAGTAGATAAATCCTTAAAAATTTCCAATCTACTCATCGTAATAATAGATTTTGTGTAGTTCTAATGTAAAAGTAAAGATTCATCATTTCTTCACCCCTAGACAATTTTGTTGATATCTTTTCTAATAAAAAATTATCTTATAAAAAACCTTACCTATGTCTATAAGCCGCACCCCAAACATCCAGCAGTTCAAGTGATTATATTTAGAATACAATATTAAATACTCAATATGAGTGGCATTTAGTGTGAAATAATCATGTGGTGTTACTTGCTGAAGAAACCGTCCATCTTATTCCTAAAACGCAATTTGTTTTCCGTATTGCACACGTTTTCTTCTAGCTTTTACAACATTATATTAATTATAAATATATTATTTTTATGAAAAGTTTAAATTTAATTATTTAAATTCAAATAGAATATTATAATAGTTACTTTTAAACATTAAATGTAGATATTAATCAATATTTTTTATCATAAATAATGAACAAAATAGGTGAGCTGGCAAAAACAAGGGAGATAATAAAACTATATATATAATATTCAATTATCAAACTTCTTTACTTAATTTCATCTAAATATATTTCATCGTCTATAAACCGCACTTTTTTACTGGGAATTTTCAATCAATTTGCGGGTGCGGCCTATAGACAAATATAAGAAATAATTTTTTTTACCGCATTGTGAATATTCAATATATTCAATCCACAATCATACTACCCATAATCATACATAAATATATACAAAGCAATGTTAATACAGTTTATTAAATTTATAATTCATCAAAGTCCTTTCATCGGAACTAGAACCAAACATGTTGTCATAGTCCTTCTGGGGTCCTTAGGGTAACTGCATCAGTAGAGTCATAATAAAGTTCAACTTCCTCTTCAACACTCACATCATCCCTGTCCTTCCATAAAAACTCATCCTCTGTCCCATCAACTTTGTTTGAAATCCCACACTTCAAAAAACCTTTTGTGATACAAGATGTAGGGATGTCCTTCTAGGACTCCTCATTCCAAGTACATTAGATAACAGTACCAAGCTAGCAAATTCTGTCCGATGAAATCCTCCAAATATTCTAAGAACATTAGAAAAAAATCATAAGTATGCAAATCGTGTTCATTACAACATACGTTAGAAAACAATTGTAAGCATACAAATCATGCTCAATACAAACACTAAATTGAAGAAGAGGTCCGTCAAAAGTAAAAACTCATTAGAAACGTCATTACTAGCGGTGCAAAGAAGTTAGAAAATTGTATAAAGGACTTGGATAAGACATCTTGCTAAGCGTTTATGGAGGCTAAATCTAATACGACGGAATTTAAAATAATTTCATTGCAGCGTTACTAATGTTGCATCTTGATATCAATGTAGTATGCTCTAAGCATTTCCATGTTTAAGCAAAAATTGTTATAACTCTTGCGATGTAAAGGAAGTGTGTAAAATTTTCATTAAGCATTTGATAACGGTTAAGAAAATACCATTCTGACAAGAAAATACAAAATGAAATCAACTATATTTGTGGTTCACTGTGGAAATGTAACAGTAACCTGGTGAAAATGCTGAAATTGCGCCTTTAAAGTAATTAGAAAAAAATAAAATGGAGATGTAGTTTGAACCATAACTTTATTAGAGGAACTGAAATCTCAAGGTTTATTTTTGCGTAAATAGAACATCTATGCTAGGGTTTATTCAACAAAATTCATACTATTCAAGAAAACAACATGTACGTTTAGTATACAGTGTATATTTCATGTTTTAAATTAAAATAATCTTTGCAAAATGATTTATATATCAATAGAAAATTAAATTATAATTTTATTTAATATTTTTTAATTAAATATAATTTCTTTTTGTTCCATAAATAGGGCACTTTTAATACAGACCCTATTTACCCGAGCCTCAATGGTTGTTAGAATGTACCTCTCAGCTTAACAGTTGAAGGTCAGGGGTTCGATCCCCAAGGATCCCAACTCTAAAAACAAATTCACAAAAATTGTGATTAACCATCTTAATCATAATGCGAGCATATAGCCTTACGGCTGAAAGTGCTTTGATATCTCCAACCAACCAACCCTATTTACCCACATTTTAATTATCAAGTTAAAATTTTTTGACTATAGCAAAACTGAACTTGAAAACAATTTTAATTATGCTTAAAATCTTATTATATTAATTTTTAAATCAAGAAAAAACTGAAGTATCATGCACAACTTATAAGTTTGATTCAAACTCTTTATAATATTTATCATTCTTACTCAATATTATTTCAAAAAAATCAACATAAACCTTTTTACTTTTTATTAGTGCAATTTTTGACATTGTTTTTTGCCACTATTTCTTGAATACGCGGTTCAATACCAGAAATAGCCCAGCGTAAATTATTTTATATGTAGAGTCTATTTCTTTATTTGTTTTAATGGAAAATAAAGCCAAAAACGCAGCTTCACAAGGATAGGTTGATCCAAAAAGAACCAAAACATTTAGAGCTTTAGGTGCTATTTTTGGATAGATAGGAAAATACTTTATACAAAAAACTTCGAGATCCAATTCTTTAAAATCATTTTCAGAAATTGAGTTAAATTTTAATTTAAGAAACTCTTCTTGCGCATCATCTAAACATCTTCAACCTCACATTGAAATGGATTTATAATAAACGTACAGGCTTCTCAATTTTTATCTATATCTGGAAAGTATCTCATAAATTCTGCTTTCAAATTTTCTAGATGTGTAATTATTTGTTTTTTCAAATCATGATTTAGAACATATTGATTTACAGCTAAGTCCAAATAACTAAAGTTAGCTACATTCCCTTGCTGAATTCGACACTTTAAGAGATCTAGCCTAGCTATGAAGGTTCGAATTGCGTCATGGTGTGTAAAAATTTTAATATTTCTTCCTTGCAGTTTAAGATTGAGAGCATTTAAGGCTTCAAAAACATCTAAAAGTAAGCTAAGGATAGTTGAAAAGCGAATGATTTGAAACGAAAAGAAAGATCTTTTTTCTTTGGTGATTCCAAAAATATTTCTACTTCATTTCGTAAATCATAAAGCTTCCAAAGCATGTTCCAATTTGATAAGCAACACGTTTTGTCTAAAAAAGCTGCGCGGCTCTCTAATCTAATATTTTCACACAAAAGCTTGAAAAGACAACAATTCAAAAACTCCGCTTTTGATAAAATTGACAACATAAGCCGAGCATAGCTGGAGCTGTGGCTCTATCAGTACATACAAAAGTAAATGAATCCCATGAAAGTTGATTTTCTACTAAAAATTATGAAAATGGAAATTTTTTATAAAATTAAAAATTTTTATAAAACATTTTTTGTTCAATGAACACTGCCATAATTACACGACATTATACTTGCACTGTAAGAAGTCAAATTACGTTGTTTGTAATCTGGTTGCATCACTTACCTTCTATCTCAGTGCTTTTCAAATTGTAGTCCGTGGTGCCCTATACCAGAGATGTCCAAGAAGTCGATCGCGATCTACCAGTCGATGGTGAAAGAACTTCAGGTAGATCGCGAGATGTTTTATGAAAATTTTTATATGAGCGAAAATTTTATTTAAAATATTTTTTTTTATTTTTTTCAAAAAATTTCATAATGATTTAATTGAAGAACATATTCGACTTTCTAAGTACTGATCCATTTTCATCACGTAGACATGTAGCTACAAGATGAACGAATATACTCATTTCATTTTTTATTTTTCACACAAATATTTATCAATTAAATGAGCAAAAATTTAAATATTTTAGGTTTAAAAGTATGCTCTATTATGGAAAAATTTTAAACTTGATTCAAATGATAACCTTTAAACCTAATTACTTCTCAAACCCTTCAAACTGAACGAAATTTAGAAAAAAGTAGATGAAAGAAAAATAATATCTATGAAATATTGTAAACAATTTCAATGATATATTTGAATATTTATCTATCAGGTATTAATAATTAAATAATTTAAAAAATAAATTTTTAAAAAATAATTTTTTAAAAATAATCGAATAAATTTTCTTATTTTAATTTTAATGAACGAATTTTTTTAAAAAAGTTTTAATTATTTATTTACTTTAAAAAAATTCTTAAAAAAAATATTCAATTTGTTTTTAATGTAGTGATATTTAATAACAATATTTTTCAAAATCTGCCTTACTTGCTTCTTTCAAAGTAGCTCAAGTTCTGATTAAGAATAATAATTCATTCAATAATGGAGAAATAGTTAAAGAAGCTTTTATCGAAGCTGGTGAAGTTCTTTTCCAAAATATGAGTTCGAGATTATGACAAATATTAAAAATATGTCACTGTCAAAAAACACAATCATGAGAAGAACCGAAGACAATGGTGATGATATCGACCGAATTTAAAAAAAAATTGAAAAGTGTGTAGTGTTCTCTCTTCAATTGGATGAGTCAACTGATTTCGTTGGTACTGCACAGTTATGCATATACATCAGGATGGTTTTCGAAGATATGTCAACAAAAGAAGAACTGTTGAATATCATTCCAATGAAAGAGAGAACAAGAGGGCAGGATATTTATGATTCATTCAAGTTTTTTGTTTCATCGACTAACCTTCCACTCTATAAGTTAGTTTCATTGACTACAGATGGAGCTCCAGAGATGGTGGGTAATAAAAGTTGTTTTATCGCCTTTTGTAAAAATGATGAAAGCTTTCCAAAATTTACAGATTATCACTGTATAATTCACAATCAAGTTTTATGCTCAAAAGTTTTAAAATTCAATCATGTAATGGACGTGGCCTTCAAAACAGTCAATTACATAAGATCAAAAAGTTTATCATGACGACAGTTTAGGGCTTTATTAGAAGAATCTGGCGAAGAAAAAAATGAACTTCTTCTTCATACTGATGTCAGATGGTTGAGTGGCGCTAGATTTTTGATTCGCTTCAGAGAGCTTCTGCCACAAGTTCGTACATTTTTAGAAACCAAAAGTATTTCAATTTCTGAACTTAGTGATGATGAATGGTGTTGTGATCTAGCTTTTTACTGTGACATAACGGAAAAACTCAATGAATTGAATCTCCAACTTCAAGGAAAGGAAAAAACACTAATGGATATGCTTGGGCATATTAATTCTTTCAATGAAAAGCTGAATCTGTTAATCAAACAACTCAAAAGCACAGACTTCAAACACTTTTCAATTCTGAAGGATGAAATCACAAATAAAAAGAACGTTTCTATTGAAAAATATCTCGAAAGTTTATTTTTACTTCAAAATGAATTTAACAAACGATTTGCTTCTTTTGAAGAGCTTCGAATCATTTTAACTTTTTTATCCAATCCTTTTCATGAAGAAGTTGATATTGAAAATTTGGCCAGCAATCTTAAAAACAAGTTTGATTTCAAGAGTCTATGTGACTTGGAGGACGAACTAATCACTTTCAAATGCGACTTAACTTTGAAAACATCGCTGAAGGAATCTGATACCAAAAAGTACATTCAGAAAACTAAATACCCGAGTATTTGGAAAATATACGCTACTTTTTAGGCATTTTTTGGTTCCACATATTTGTGTGAATTCACTTTTTCAATTATGAATATCATTAAAACTAAAAACAGATGAAAACTGACAAATGATCATTTAAATTCTTGCTTGAAAATAGAACTGACAACTCAAAATCCAAATATTCAAAAATTGTTGAAAAAATGCAAATTCAGGTGTTTTCAAAAAAATATTGATTTTTTATTTTTTTTTCATGTCATAGTTTTAATTTTTCGTGTAATATTATGTTCATTATCGTTTTAATAAAATGTTTACGTGTTTTAATTTAAAAAAATTGCCACTCCTTTATTTTTTTTTTTTTTGGAAAAAATTCGAACCAAGCAGAAAAAAGGGTTGGACATGCCTGCCCTATACAATCGCGAAGCAGTTCCATGGGAACCGACAAGTGGTCACAAAGTGGATCGTTTTGTGCAACATATTATATCCATATTGGGTCATTTGCGATTTTTGCTAAAAGTCATATTTAAAAGAATGAATAATAATTTAATCCTTCACTAAAAAATTAATTGTAGAAAATTGGCTGAATCATATCACTTCAAATTTTGTGACATTTCCTAAAATCGCTAGCTGCATCTTTTGAAACCATTTTCATGGTAGTTGAATGAGTCCAAAACTGTCAATCAAAATCAAAAATTAAAAGTTTTCACCAAAATGTTGATATTATCTGTACTTAACCTTATAACTTAGGATCTATATTATATAATACCTTGAAAATTTATAATTATATACAGTTTGGAACGCATAACACTTTATATATTTAATTTTTTCAATAAACATGGCTACTTTTTAGAAAAAGTAAATCAAAATTTTGATTGATCAAAAATATATCTAATAAAATATACCTTCAAATTTTACATAAAATATATGTTTTTATACGAAATCGGTCATGCTGTTTTCATTTCTGGACTCATTTTTTACATTTAGGATTTGTAAATACCTATAAGTGTTAATCAAATTTGCGGTTTACTTCTGAAAATTGTCTCCAAAAACATTCCTTCAAATTTTACATAAAATATATGTGTTATACTAAATCGGCCATTCTGGTTTCATTTTTGGGCTGATTTTTTACGTTTAGGATGTGAAAATACCTATAAGTGTTAATCAAATTTGCGGTTTACTTCTAAAAATTGTCTCCAAAAACATTCATTCAAATTTTACAATGAAATATGTGTTATACTAAATCGACCATGCTGGTTTCATTTCTGGACACATTTTTTACGTTTAGGATGTGAAAATACCTATAAGTGTTAATCAAATTTGCGGTTTACTTCTAAAAATTGTCTCCAAAAACATTCATTCAAATTTTTCAATGAAATATATGTTTTTATACCAAATCAACCATGCTGTTTTCATTTCTGAACTCATTTTTCACATTTAGAGGGTTTAAAATATTTGTCAATATCAATCAAATTTGCAGTTTAGTTTTAAAAGCTATCTCCAAAAATATTCTCTCAATTTTACATGAATATGTTTTTATACCAAATCAATCATGCTGTTTTCATTTCTGAACTCATTTTTTACATTTAGGATGTGAAAATAACTATAAGTGTTAATCAAATTTGCGGTTTATTTCTAAAAATTGTCTCCAAAAACATTCATTCAAATTTTACAATTAAATATAAGTTTTTATACCAATTCAACCATGATAATTTTAATTTCTGAAATTATTTTTTGCATTTTGAGGTTTTAAATGTCTGAAAGTGTCAATCAAATGTTCGATTTACGTCTAATGTCTACAGAAATATTTTTGAAATTTAAATAAAATATCTGTTTTTATGCCAAGTGGAAGAGGTTGGTTTCATTTTTGGACTCAGGTTTGGCATTTATGGTTTGAAAATATCTAAAAGCTTCAATCAGATTTGCGGTTTACTTCTAGATACTGTCTTCAATAATATTTTCAAAAAAATAAAATATCTGTTTTATACCAAATCGACTATGCTTATTTAATTTCTGTACTGTATTTTGGATAATACGGTTAAAAAATATCTCAAAGTGGCAATTGAATTAGTAATGTATGCGTGAAAATCAGTTCTGTAAAAAAATTTCAATAAATGGCTGCATATTAGGTATATGGTAAAAATATACTTTTTTTTGTATATTTTGGCTTATAATACTTTCAACAATCATCTTGAGTATGAAATATTTATTTAAAAAAAACAAAACGTATTATAAAATCTTTTGAAAATTTGTATGAGAGAAGGAACCAAGTTGAAAATTAATTGAAAAGAGAACATGTAATCAAAACAAATAATTAAAAAAAATATGTATCTTGACTAAATGGAAGATCTACCATGTTCTAATGAACTAGGAAGTGGTTTAATTATATAATATTACAGGCTTCAAAAAAGATTTTAACAGTGAAAAAGAAGTTCCTCTTTTACAAATGAAAAATATTTAAATCTATAGCTTATCATCTAGGATTACAATTAACATTTAGCTAAGATGGTAGGAAATCTGAAAATTTAGAATAGGTCAGATTTATCGTGTGAGAGTGAAATATGTGAGAATTTAGTCACTATAAAGATCTTTTTAATTTAAATTGAATTTGTCCATCTTTTTCCTTTTGCGTCAAAGAGATAATTTTTTAGATGAAAAACGTGGACAACTTTTTGTAATTGAACAATGAACATCACGAATGATTCATCAGAAAAAAAATGAGATTGGTTGACAAATAGTCAGGCCTGATAATAAAATACACGGTACTGATAAAAAAAAAGTCTAAGATCATTAAGAAGATTCTTTAATCAGAATGCTTTGAGAGAGGAAAAAAGGAATTTTATCATTATAAAAAATTTTTCGAACACACATTGAAGAATATAAATTTCTAATGAAAAAAGCTACCAATAAATATAATATTTAAAATCGTGCAAATTGCAAAGTATAGGTAATAACTTTTGTAACATCGTATGAGGTAGCAAAATATGAACAGAAAGTTTGATATTTTTTGATTTTTTAAAGAATATTTTTCGATTCTTTGATTACAGAATTTTATTTTGATTATTTGACAAATATAATATTTAAAATCGTGCAAATTGCAAAGTATAGGTAATAACTTTTTTAACATTGTATGAGGTAGCAAAATATGAACAGAAAGTTTGATATTTTTTGATTTTTTAAAGAATATTTTTCGATTCTTTGATTACAGAATTTTATTTTGATTATTTGATAAAATATATTATTTAATATCGTGAAAAAATTAATAACTTATCTAACATCCTCTCCCCGAATGAGGTATATCAAATCTTACATCTAGCAAAATATGAACTGATAGGTTGGAGATGAATTATCGCGGTATACAGGTTGGAGATGAACTATCGTCTCCCCAAATGAGGTATATCAAATATTACATCTAGCAAAATGTGAACAGAAAGTTGAACATTGTCTCCCTAGTTATTTTTACATGGAATAGAAACCATCGTAGTATATAGGTTGAAGATGAATCATCGTAGTATACAAGTTGGAGATGAATTATCGTAGTATACAGGTTGGAGATGAATCATTGTAGTATATAGTTTGGAGATGAATCATCGTAGAATACAGGTTGGAGAAGAATCATCGTAATATACGGGTTGGAGATAACACGCAGTTGTCTACCCGCGTTCAACCGTACAGGTTATGAGAATATATCATTACATATTAGAGAAGAGTTTTTTAAACTCTTTATACTGAAAAAATATTTCTTCAAATATATTACTGTTTTAGTTTAAAATGCATCCCTTATCTGCTAATTAATGGTATGAAGCCCATGGAAAATATAAACAGTAAAATGGTATTTCTTAAGGACTTATGATATAAGTAATGTATACTGAAAGCCCATAAAAAAATGCTGGTATATCGCATGATGCATTTTGTTGAGAAATATGAAAGTTATAAGCGTTTCAATATTTGACTAAAATTTAAGCTAGGAACACTACAAATAAACTAAGCGTACACTAGCCCGATAAAATAAACTACACACGCGTGCTAAAGATGTGGTGAAGCGTATGCGAGATAAGAATTTCCTGCGCTCACAAACGCGTAATGCAACATGTGTTAATTTTTCTTCGCATAGTTAACCGCTAAAATCAATAACAATCGTTTTAGAATCAATGTGATTTATTCTTCGCACACTGTCGGTATAAAAATAACGAATGCTCTTCGTTAAAAATTAGAAAGGTGGTATCTAAACTAAATAAAAGTAGACTATGATTATCCAACAAAACTCATTATTTCTTCAATGTGGATGCATGCGCACACGTGTTAGATTCGAAAATTATAATTATTTTATAAAAATATAGAAATAAATTTAGGATTATAGTGAAAAAAAAATAAATTCAGATTACTTATTGAAAAAAATTGATTAAAACATATATTTTGATCTATTTATCTTCTCTTTAGAAATTTATATGCAGTAAACAATAATAAAAATAATATTTATCCAAAACATATTTTTTTCGAATCAAAGTGTAAATTAAACCCGCACTTAAATTTTGGATGATTAATTCAAAAGAAGTAAAAAACTAATGTTAATTTATAAAAAACCGAAAACTAAAATGATTTTATAAAAATCTAAAAATAAATAGTGGACTGCGATTATCCAACAAAACTTGTACATTCGATCTACATTTTTCACTTCAAAAATAATTTTAAATTTATTAGAAAAACATTATACTGCCCAATAAAAAAAACGAAGGTTAATTTATAAAAAAATGAAAAAACTAATACTATTTTATAAAAATCAACAAATAAATTTAGATTCTGAGAGTAGAGTCGCTTTATAATTGTGCTGGAAATTGTCACATAATATAGGTAAAAATTTATCCTAATGAAAGAAGCTTTGGTTTAAAATGCATACCTTATCTGCTAATTAATGGTATGAAGCCCATGGAAAATAAAAACAGTAAAATGGTATTTCTTAAGTACTTATGATATAAGTAATGTATTCTGAAAGCCCATAAAAAAATGCTTTAATTTGGTATATCGCTTGATACATTTTGTTGAGAAATGTGAAAGTTATAAGCGTTTTAATATTTGACTAAGATTTAAGCTAGGAACACTACAAATAAAATAAGCGTACACTAGCCCGATAAAATAAACCACACACGCGTGCTAAAGATGTGGTGAAGCGTATGCGAGATAAGAATTCACTGCGCTCACAAACGCGTAATGCAACATGTGTTGATCTTTCTTCGCATAGTTATGCTCTAAAATCAATCAATAATGTGATTTATTCTTCGCACACTGTCGGTATAAATATAACAAATGCCCTTCGTTAAAAATTAGAAAGGTTGTATCTAAACTAAATAAAAGTAGACTACGTTTATCCAACAAAACTAGTACATTCAATCGACATAATAAACCACACACGCGTGCTAAAGATGTGGTGAAGCGTATGTGAGATAAGAAATCACTGCGCTCACAAACGCGTAATGCAACATGTGTTAATCTTTCTTCGCATAATTATGCTCTAAAATCAATCAATAATGTGATTTATTCTTTGCACACTGTCGGTATAAATATAACGAATGCCCTTCGTTAAAAATTAGAAAGGTTGTATCTAAACTAAATAAAAGTAGACTACGATTATCAAACAAAACTCGTACATTTAATCGACATTTTTCACTTGAAAAATAATTTAAAATTTATTAGAAAAATATTATACTGACCTATAATACTGACCCATAAAAAGTAAAAAATATATATTAATTTTCGACTGTTTTATTTAACTATGACATTTTAAAATGTTAAAAACCATATTCTACCTTTGTGAATATAAAATTTGGAAGAAATAATATATAAACTCATCACGTTAATTATTGGTATTATTTGAAACTAGATAAAAGTTGACTGACCTCACATAAAAGCAGATTTTGGAAAAATAAAAATATTTTATTTGTAAATCCCAGCCTATTTTACCCACAAAGAGTATAGCTTCAAATCTTGTACATTCGATCAACATTTTTCACTTCAAAAATAATTTTAAATATATTAGAAAAAAATTATACTGACCTATACTACTGACCCATAAAAAGTAAAAAATATATATTAATTTTCGACAGTTTTCTTCAACTATGAAATTTTAAAATGTAAAAAATCATATTTTACCTTTGTGAATATAAAATATTGAAAAAATATTATATAAATTAAGAACGTTAATTATTATTGGTGTTTTTTGAAACTAGATAAAACTTGACTGACCTCACATAAAAGCAGATTTTGGAAAAATGAAAATATATTTATTTGTATAACCTAGCCTATGTTAACCACAAAAAGTATACCTTTCTAATGATATTATTTTCATTCAATTTTTTTTTAAAAATCTTCACATTATGCTTCAATAAATAGGTGGTCCGTAATTTTTTCAAAAATTTAGACAAAATTTTTCGAAGTAAAGTCCATTTATTAAGATTTTTTAAAACTTTTGCAAAAATAAATTATTCTAGAGTATGTAGCAAACGATAAGCTTTTGAAAAAGAAATATTGAAAAACAGTTTAATTCTTTCTGCAAATCAAACAAGTAAAAATTTGCAAAAAGTAGTATTGGTAGTATTATTATTATTATTATTATTATTATTATTATTATTATTATTATTAGTATTATTATTATTATTATATATTACATAAACATTTCAACCAATCATATAGTTTTTATGAAATAAAACTGCAATTTCAAAGTTAAATTTTTGAACTTTTAGGTAGAATTTTTGAAATGTGGCTTTCAATATGTATGTAAAATATTTTTTGAAAATTTTTATTTTAAGTATATTTTTTAAGCATTTTACGATTTACACATTTAAATATATAATAAGGCTGGCAAGTTTGGCGAGTTGTCTCCCCGGAAGTCTTGTCAGACCTCTGATAAGGTAGGCAAGTTTGGCAAGTTGTCTCCCCGGAGGTCTTGCCAGACCTCTGATTAATGAAATAATTTTTTACAGCTTTTTTAAATTCATAAACACTGTTTTGATGAAAATTTTTATTGTGTAAAAAATTATTTCAAATTTAGAATTCTATATTTTGTAACTTTTTAGTGAAAGTACGTTTACAAAACGGCATAAAGAACTTATTGGGATACCTTAAAGAATAATCAGTTGATTGGTAAATATAAATAAACCAATTATTATCAAATACTGATGGAAGTGCTGCATTTATAAACTTATATATAAACCTTGATAATTGTACCTGATATATATTTTTTGCTTTAAGGATTTTATATTCATGAAAGTATGTAGAAGTTTGAGTTCTATACTCTAAACTTAAAACAGTTTTTATTATCTTTTTTTGTAGGTTTCAATATCAGATAAATCACTGAAACCCCAATTAATTACGCCATAATAAAAAAAGGCAGAGCTAAGGCATTATAAATTTTTAACTTTATTTCCGCATTTAACAAGTTGCTGGATTTTTTAGAATACCATGAACACTATCTAATTTTTGTATGATGTATTTTTTATGATAAGACCAATTTAAATAACATTTTGAAATTTTTTTTTTGCTGATTTTGTTTTGAGACTTGATTTTATAAAATTTTTACATGCTGAATATAAAAATTGGATTCATTTTTTCATATCACGTCAAGTTTTTTCTCTAAAAGCCAAATTCAGTTTGGTATATTTTGTCAACTAAAATAAAAATAATTATAAATATATACATTTTTTACCTATTTTTTAAGATAAATTTTTAGGTTTTTATTATAATGTGGCCTTGAGAAGAAAGTGTTTGAATTCCTCTGACTCATTTTGTTATATATGTGGAAGTTTTACAATCCCATCTCAAAGAATGGCAATTAATGAATTTATTAAAAAAGCTTATTTTGCCTACTTTAAAATCAAATTAGGAGATCAAGAGTTTTCGTGGGCTCCGCATATTGTTTGCAAACCTTGTGTGGAAAATCTCCGTCAATGGACAAAAGGCAGAAGGAAAAGTTTGTCTTTTGGAATCCCAATGGTTTGGCGTGAACAAAAGGACCATATTCAAGATTGTTACTTTTGTCTCACAAAAACTTTGGGTTTCAATAAGAAAAACAAAAAAGGCATTATTTATCCAAACTTACCTTCAACAATTCGTTCTATCAAACATTCAGATGAAGTTCCTGTTCCTACTTTCAGAGGCTTACCATCATCAGATAATGAAATTGATGATTCTGGTGCAAGTGATAACGATGAAGAATGGCAAGTTTATTTTTCCGATCAAAATAAACTATTCAATCAATCAGAATTGAATGATCTTATTAGAGATCTAGGTCTTTCGAAAGAACTCTCTGAAGTTATAGCCTCACGTCTAAAACAGAAAAATGCCTTACAAAAAGATGTTAAAATAACATTTTATCGTAATAGAGAAAAAAACTTACTCAATTTTTTTAAAAATGACAAGGAATTCATATTTGCTCTGATATTCCTGGTTTATTGAAATGTATGGGTGTGGAGTGCTATGACATAAATGAATGGAGACTTTTTATTGATAGCTCCAGGAAAAGTTTAAAATGTGTATTGCTTCATAACAAAAATATTTTCAGTGGAATACCTATTGGTTATTCAGCCAGTATGGAAGAGAGTTATGGTAATATTAAAAAATTATTAGAACTGTAAAACCTGTCTACAGCGACACCTTTAATATACGACTCTCTGTTAACAGAGACTTAAATTTTTTCAAAAGTTTGTTTATTAGACTATGAATAGATTTTTTACCTTTATTATACGACCCTGTGTTATGCGACATGCGACCATATTTAACGTTTTTTTTGGTATTATTTACCTCTTATTTACGACTTTTTCAAAAAACCATTTTATTTTACCAAAGTTCTAAAATGGCTATAAGTGGTTTTTCAAATTTTATCTATTAAAAATATTTTTAACTTTAAATAAAAACTTAAAGACTATTATTATTTATATACTAATAATATATAAGAATTTAATTTTTTTATATTTATTAATTATTTTATCTTTATTTTTCAAATTACTTCAACTGTATAATTATTTTTTTATATTTTGTTTTAAAATTTTTTTTTATGTAAGGTTTTCTAGGTAAAGGTAAAGGTACCGTGGGGTATTAATTTGACTAGTCACAGCTTTTTTTATTACAAAATTTATAGGGCTATAAATTCAGTGTAATAGTTATTCTATAATTTTAATCAAATAAAATCTTTTAAAGATTTGAACCTTATTAAATAAATATCATTTTTTTAAGAATTTTATTAGTAAAAAATTTGAGAGATTTTTTAAATTTAAAAAGCGACTTTCCTATTTGTTTGAGAATAGAGAAAATGCACATCTATAATTTAAAATTAAAAGTAATGAGTAAACGAGGAATTTTATTTTAATAAATACCTTCTATTTGAAATTACTCTAATGTTTTTATCTCACATTAAAATAAACATCTTGTTTATTTTTTAGAGGCAAAAAAAGTAAAACGCTGTTACCTTACATCAAGCAAAAAATCGAAGTTATCGATAAAAATGAAAGTGGTGTTCCATGTTATAAGCTAACTGAAGATTATCATGTTGGAAAGACACAGATTCAAAATATTAAAAATAAAGAAAAAATTAAACAAATGTGGAATACAGGTATCAATTCAAAATGTAAAATTCCTATTTCTGCTGTGATGATTCGAGAGAAGGCTATACAGATTGCAGGAGAAGTTGGTGATGTCAATTTTAAAGCTTCTAATGGTTGGTTTCTAATAAAGTCCAAGACTCTTTTCAACTTAGCAAAAAGTGCACTTGATTGTGTTGAAAATCATCAAATGTCTAATTTGAAACAGACGAATCTTGAAACATTTCTAAAAGAACATTAATTTTTATAAATAAAATCATGTTTTTACCTCTTTGTATTATTTTTCTTTAATTAAAATATTCCCTATCTATTTTTGAACCTCTCTCTAACGACTTTCTGTCTACAGCGACTTTTTTTAGCAGCCAAGTCAAGTCGCTGTAGACAGGTTTTACTGTATGAAGAACAACAATGGTCAATATGTTTAGACCTCAAAATGGTAAATTTTTTATTAGGCCAACAAAGCGGTTATACAAAGTACCCGTGCTTTTTATGCTTATGGAATAGCCGTGCCAAAGAAAAACATTATACTCAAAAACATTGGTCTGGAAGAGAAGAGGTTACAATTGGAAAAGAAAATATAATAAATAAACCGTTTGTTAAAAAAGAGAAAATTATTTTCCCTCCTCTTCATATAAATCTTGGGCTTATAAAACAATTGGTAAAAGCTTTAGATAAAAAAGAGTGTTGCTTTCAATTTATATTGAAGGCATTACCCCATTTAAGTTCTGAAAAATAAAAGCTGGTGTTTTTGATGGAACGCATATAAGAAAACTTTTGAAAAGCAATGGGTTTATAGACACAATGAATGTGAATGAAAAAAAGCATGGAAGGCATTTGTAGCTATTGTTGATGGTTTTTTGGGAAATAGAAAAGATGAAAATTATGTAAATTTAGTTGAAACTTTAATAAAAAGCTATCGTGATCTTGGCTGTAATATGAGTGTGAAGCTACATTTTCTTAATAGCCACCTTGAGAAATTTCCTGAAAATCTTGGAGCTGTAAGTGACGAGCACGGTGAGCGCTTCCACCAAAGTTTGAAAGTCATGGAGGAAAGGTATCAAGGTCGATGGAATGAAAATATGATGGCTGATTATTGTTGGAGTATTCAAAGAGACGATATAAATGCTAAATTTTCTAGAAAATCTTATAAAAGGAAATTCATTTAAATAAAGATTTATTCATACAAAATTTTAACGTTTCTTTATTACATATATATAATAAATTAAAGCGTATCTCAAAAAGTTGACCTGATTAGCAAAAATAATTTGATATTTCAATTCAGCAGACCCAAATTACCCTAAATCAACTAAAATTACTAAATCAGCAAAATTCTTGTTGACCAGTGTTATCGTTGAAAATAAGCCCTGGGTAATTAAAATTTTCAACTATCTAAATGTTATGTTTTTGAAGATTCAATTTAGATTTGGAACTTCTAGAGAAAATCATAGCCTTTGATTTAGAAGAATTAATTTTAAGATAATTCTTTATCAAACAATCAAAAATGAGATTGAAGTTTTTATCGACGATATCATCAAAAGTAGATTCTTGATTAAAATATAGCTTTTTTATGGGGAAAATAATAGTTATATCATCCGCATATAAAAGATAATCAAAAAATGGACTAGCAGAATAGATATCGTTAATGTATAAAGCAAATAAGAGGGCCTCATTATGGAACTTTGGGGTACGCCGGATTTGAATAAAGGACGATGGATAGTTAATATTTTTTATGCTTACTCTGATTGATTCTGATTTTGCTTAAAGTAAGAATTTGCCCTCTTTAGATACTTTATAAATTCACTATTTTCATCATTAAATCTAGAATTTGTTAAAAAATAATTATTAAAAAGCTTAGAAATAGCTAAAGGATCAGATAAAATACCTTCTTCAGTTTTCAAGATAAAATCATGGTTCACATCTTTAGGTTTTATATTAATCCTTTTGCTGAATCTGTAGTAAATAATTTTGATAATATACATGTTTTAATTCTCTTATTTTCAATTTGATTTCTTTTCTAAAGCGTATAAATTTCGCTCTTAATTCAATATTATTTTTACGTTTTTCTAGTTTTTTATAATATTTGTCACGATCTTTGATCATAGAAAATAGTTCATCTGTTATCCAGAGGTTTGATTTCAATACTTTCGTTTATTTATATAATTGACCAAAATTTCAGGATAATCAAAATAGGTTCTTAAGAAATTGCAGTCTATTGTTCTGACTTTTAACACAAATGATTTTTCATTAAAACATCTGATACTTGAAGAAGCTCTAATAGAATCTAATTTTAGAGATAAGAATATAGCATTCTCATCGGAAATAGAGGTTGAAAAAATAAATGACTTGTAAGATACAAAGTTTGAAGGTATATAAAAATTATCTAAAAAAGTTTCTGTCTGTTCTCGTGTAACACCTGTTATAGTTGGCTTAAAGTAACTAGAAATCATAATATTCAAAAAGTTAGTAGTAAGAATACATTGATCTAGTTGAACAAATCAATATTAAAATCACCCATGAATATAATCTCACTAATTTTTGAAACATGTAAATCTAGAAAGTTTGAAAATTCGTCAAATAAATTTGAAGATAAAGAAGGGGGATGATAGACATTGTGGAAAATAAAAATTTTTGACGGTGCAAAAACTTGTATGGAAAATACTTGAAAAAATTGTGTTTTGATACTATTATTTATTATAGCAAAATCAACTGATTGGTGTATTAGGAAAGCAAGACCAGAAGCTTAATGAATAAAACTATATTCTCTAATATTTAAAGTGAAAGAATTATCCTTCAACCAGGTCCCTTGAAGAGCAATCACTAGATAACCATTTTTTGAATTAATATACTCTATATAAAATTCTAGTTCCTGGTATTTGTTACGTATTGATTGAACATTGAAAACATTTGAGAGAACTATATTATAATTGTAAAATTAATGAACTGATAAATTATCATAATCTAAATACTCAGATGATACTTACTATGATACTCATACCATAAACTACTTAAAATACTTTTTTTGTCTTAAATTCATCAATGATTAGATAAAATAATATTTAAACTGTTAATGTTAAGATGATTTATTTTTGTTTATAGTTCAAAAAAAGCGCAACTGCCAGAATTACAAATGTGGTTTGAAACATATCTTTTCTTTGCAAACATAAGCGAAACATATTTTGTTACAAACATAAGAATAACTTAACTTTCTATCATATATACAATACCCGCAAGTAGGTTTATCAGAGCGACAATCCTTAGCAAAATGATCAAACTTATTACATTTATAACAAACTTTAATAAAGAAGCTAGGAGGTTGAACATAAAATTCAAAACAGTTAATATATTAATATTTTTTGAAGAAGATAGATTTTACGATATTATATTACTATTTAATTTCAATATTATGATACGAATCATTTCACAGATAATATAAATTAGTTAAAAATATTATCAGATTTTATTTTATTTTGGTTGCAACTATATACCTTCAAAATTTTAAATTTAATATAGGAATGAAATTGTTAAATATCAGCATAAGTAGGTTTAACTTTGAAAAGAAGCTTAATAAAATTTAAAACTTAAGCAATTTTGAAAATTTGTTCATATTAGACAAAATTAAATACAAACCTTTATAATTTAAAATGTAAAAAAAAATGAGTCTTTATGAATATTTTTGTTTTTATTCAGGATTAATAAAATTATAGCAACAACAACCTAAACATAAACAACATGGAATTTATTTCACCAATCAAATTAAGTTATTTTTTGATTAACTTTAAATTTATGTAAGTTTTAAAATGGCCATTTTTTATTTAGTTTTTTGTTGCTGTTTTTTTAATTAATTTTTATTAAGTATACCAAAACATTAGAAGTTTTCCATATAAAGGTTCGTCTAAAATTGTTGTTAAAAACATACAGGAAGTTATCAATTTATTAAAAATCAATTAGATTTATTTCATTATTCTAAGACAGTTTTTTTTTGAAAAAGTGGTCCAAACTCCCTTGTCTTCCTATTAAATGCTGTTGTCAGCCTTAAAGTTATGATAAATATAAGGTATGTAAAAATCTTTAGATATCTTGAAAATATTTTTTCCTTACAATACACCACTAAAAGCAGACGAGTAGTAGGAAGCAGACGATTTGTATTTTATCACAAACCTTTTGTCTTTGGAAGATAGCAAAAGCATCATAAAATTTTTTTGTAATAATTCTTTTAACCTATCTAAGATTAAAAGAAAAAAGAATTTGCTCTAAATTCTAAAATAATTTGATGGGTTATGGGTGACTTACCGTGTTTAGTATGGGTCATCAGTGACCCATTATGTCTCAGGGGACATACATATATTACGTAACGCAAAACTATTAAATTTCAACTCCTCCATGTAATGCCTTCATGACCCTACCCTTACCCCTTAACTTTCCAACAAACTTACAGTTAATATCACTTGCTGTGGCTCTTCCCCTCCCTAAATCCCCCATTTTCATTCCCACTAGGTAAGAGTAGATTGGGCTATAAGTGCCACAAATTTTTTTTCTAAAAGTCCTTAAATTACCTTTAAACAATAAAAATTTGTTGACCTTAATTATATTTTCCTTATACAGTCAAACCTGTATTAAACGACCATTGAAGGGAAGAGTTAATTTTGGTCGCAATAGACAGGTGGTCGTTAAAAACAGGGTAAGAATTTATTTATCAATAATTTTTTGAAAATTGGAGCCCAATTTTTTCAAACAGACGATTGATATATGCATAAATCAAAAAAAATTTATTTACACTTTAAAAAATTCGGTTATTTTTTTCTGTCGTAAAGACTTTACAGATAGTTTGTCAAGCTCAAAACTCGTTTCGATCATACACTCCAGAGTTTTTTCTAAGCCATGATGTAGTGCAAACTTTTTCAGTTTTTCGTTCATTTCAATAGCTTCTTTTAAGGAGCAAATGCGAACTTCTTCCATTTCCTCATCGCTTTCATTGAAAATATCTTCTTTTTCCATCTCATTTAGTGCTTCTTTTGTATGTGGATCAAACATATTGACACTAACATCGCATGTTTGCAAATCTTTGTCAATATTGTCAACATCTTCGTAGGCAACTCCAAAAAAGTTATTGCTTAAAATTTTCACTTCACTTGGTATATTTTCTTCAATTATAAAATTGCTCAACGATATGTTATCTTTATCTGGAAATCCAGCTTTTATAAAGCATTTCTTTATTGTGCTTGCATCTACCTCTTCCCATGCTGCGCTACACCATAAAATTGCGTCCAACAAGCTTGTCGATTTTAACAGCTGACTTGCAGTACCACTCCTTGATTCATCACTGTCCATTCGTCTTACTATATCAAAGAGCTGAAACAAAATTAGCAATTATGTAAGTTAGAAAAAACTCATACTTGTCGTTTTCTAAATTTTAACTTCATAGATTGTATAATCCCTTGATCCATTGGCTGTGTTATACAAGTTGTATTAGGTGGAAAAAATTGAATTTTGACATTACTGAGTACAAGATTATAGTGGCAGGATGCATTATCGATGAAAAGAAGGACGTTTCTTTTTTGAACTTTCATTTTTCTGTTGAAACTTTCTAGCCAATCTTTAAAAATCTCACCAGTCATCCACGCCTTTTTATTAAATCTGTACTCTACAGGTAAAGTCTCCACATTTATTTTTGAGAAACACCTCGGAGATTTTGACTTCGCAATAACTAAAGGCTTAATTTTTTCTCCAATCATGCTTGCGCAAAGTGATATTGTTATTCTTTCTTTTGAGCGTTTTCCACCAGGACATCCTTCACCTAAAATTATCAAATTAAAAACTACGAGTTTATTAATTTATTTTATTTTACCTTTAAAATGAAATGTTTTTTTTGTTGTGTCCTTGAAAAAAAGTCCAGTCTCATCTAAGTTAAAAATGTTTTTTTCCTCATAACTTTCACAAATTTTGCTAAGCTTTACACTCCATTCTTCAACACTCGATTGACATACATCCGCCCTTTCACCGGTTATGCTACCAAAAACAATGTTATTTCTATGAATAAAGCTTTCCAACCATCCATTTGATGCTTTAAAATTTAACTTTCCAAGTTCTTCAGCAAATTTCAGAGCTTTAGTTTTGAGAATTGGACCATTGATTGGAAGGCCTTTAGTCAAGGAGTCGACAAACCACTTGTATGTTAAAGAGTTAATCTCTTCATTACCTGTGAGATAATTTTTTCTTTTCGAACATGTTGAAACGTTGGATTTAGAATAGTCCTCTAATACTTCAGTTCTCCTTTTTCTCAGTGTTTGAATTTGTGTTTTACCAACACCCATGTCAGCAGCTATCTTATAAGCTGCTTTACCACTATCAAGAAGTTTAATTACATCATACTTTTGTTGGAGAGTGAGTGATGTTCTTTTTTTCGACATTTCACCTATTATTTAAGCACTTTATTACAAAATAAGTGTTAATAAGCTCAAAACTTACTTAAAAACTAGATAAAAAAATATAAAAGAAAAGATTACAGAGCAAAAAATTGTGAAAACAATTATTGCAGATTAAATATAAATTCTAAGAATGTAATTTGTATGCTCAAACTAATGTTGAGGAAGTAATGTGGCAGTGAGAAAAATGAGAACGTTGATCTTTTTAAACAAGCACAAGCTTTAGTAACACGTAACAATTTGTTTTCGTGTGAGTTTATTACATACATACCCTTTCTATAGACACAATAAGCAACATGCATATGATTTATCATAATCTTGCTTGCAATACTCTTCTTGTGTGACAAATGCAATGTCATAGTAATCTCATTAGCTTTATCGTGAAAGGTGTTCACTATTATATTTCAAGCATATACACATTCTATATTAGTGTATTAAAGTCGTATTACTATCTGTGCTGGTATGAGAAAATGCTGATTCAGTGGTTATTTGTAATAATTCATTAGTAAAATAAATAAGGGTTTCAGAAAAATAGAGTGGTATTTGTGTAATGTCTAAGAGGAAGTCGTTTAATAAAGGTTTTTTCGCCTCATTTTGTTTAAAAACATGGTCGTTGGTCGCGTTAAGCAGTGTGTCGTTAAATACAGTGTCAAAACAGTTATATTTTCGTTGGGAGGAAAAATCTTGGTCGCTATAGGCAGTGGGTCGTTTAATACAGGTGGTCGTTAAGACAGGTTTGACTGTAATACCTCAAAGGCGATTCTTTCCAAAATTAAAAAAATCTTATAAAATATCTTGAACAAATAAACCGACTAATTCAATTTTAAATCGTAATTATGATTGCAAAAACTTTTGAATACTTTTTCAATTGATTTTTCTTTATAAACATCATCTCTCTCTCACACGTAACGTTTCGTACGCAATTGAACAACTTTCTCTCTATGGCGTTGCGTTATATATCAAGGGCGCACATCCTCAAAATTATTGGGGGGGGGGGTATAATTTTTTTGCTGCAATTTTCAAAATTAGTGGTCTGGAAATACCACGGGAGACCAAATATTCAAGCAATTCTTTAAAATAGAGTGTATTTAGCGTATACCTAAAGTCCTAAATTTATAAGACTACTTTATATTTTTTTTTCAAAATTGGTAAATTTAAATATTATACTTCCAGCGAAAATATTTTAATTACATTTGCATATCGAATATGGTGCGCAGAAAAAATTCCCACAATTAAAAAGTAGGAAAAAATGCCCCAATTTAAAATTAGCAAAAAATACCCCAAAACAAAAAAAAATTCAAAAAATTATTAACTAAAATTAAAAATTTTTTATTAAAAAGTGTGATTGATTCAGGGGCAAGGGTATAAAATGAAGTTATAATTGTGCAAACAAAAAATTAAGATCGCATTATTTCATTTTACTCAGCATCATTCAATAATAGTTTAAAAGCTAAATTGATACAAGCTACAAAAAGTAAAATAACTTCTAACATTTTGCAATGATTTGCGTTATAGAGCTTCAACAAAAACAAAAAATTTTAACCATAACTTGAGTTTTTTAAAACTAATTTGACTTATCCCCTACAGTATACTCTATGGGTGGCATGACAGGTTGGTTGAGATGATGGACTCAGCACGGAAGCTTCTGGATTTGATTCCTCATCGATACGAATTTCTTCATAATTTGACATAAGCGGTACATCAGTGCCTTGTCAATGAAAATACACTCGCTGTACCTTACCTTTTACTCAAAATTGGAAAATTTGCTACATAAACATAAGAGAGAAAGGAAACAAAATAAACTAACTATTTTAAAATGGAACCGTCTGTTCTCAGAATAATTTCAAAATAATAGGAGGCATAAAGAATTAGAGTTTATTTGATATTTTCAAGTTTTTATAAGCAGCAAAAGCCAACGTTTAAGTAGCCAACCCTTATAATTAAAAAATTATTTAAACTAACGGTCGACAGACATTTCGCCCCATAGACAATTTGCCCCCTGACAAATTATCTCATAGGCTATTAGTTTCATCCATTTTTGCTTATTATATGTGTAAAATTATTAAAAAATTTTATATTGTTTATTTTATCTCTATTAAATTATTTCAAATTATTCATTTTATCTCTTAATTTTCTAGAATTGTCCATGAGACACAATGTCTTATGAAAATAACGGGCGAATCGTTCATGAAACAAAATGCTTATGAAAATAATGGGGCGAATTGTCCATGGGACGAACTGTCTTATGAAAATAATGGGGTGAATTGGCCATGGGACGAACTGTCTTATGAAAATAATGGGGCGAAATGTCCGAGGGCCAAATTAAGATAAATCAAACTATACGATAAAAGAAAAACATTGCGTTTTTTGAATATTTAAGTTTTCAAATGTTACAAAATGTAGCAAACGTAGTGATAAAGATTGTGAATTTTATTGGAAAAAAATTCTTAGCGCTAGTCTAACAATATTCATTGATATAAAATCGTAACGATTGAAAATTATTTTAATTTAACTCTAAATGCAAATTAGACAGAAGCATTGGTGTAGCCAAAAAAAGTTGATAGAAGGGGCACAATTTAAAAACAAAAAACTTGCGCAACATTATTTATACTTTCTTGACCCTTTCATTGGAGAAATTTTCAAAAACTGATATCGCATAAGATGCATGGAGGCACCATGCGGTACATAGGAGTGTGAGCACGGCCCCTCATGCCCAAGCCTAGCTACGTCACTGGAGAGAAGAGAAATGAATGAGATAGGAGAGCTTAACAAGAGAAGAGGGCTTGAATGAAATAAGAGAGCTTGAGCGAATGATTGAGTTTTAGCAGAGAAAGCGAAGGAGAAAAACAGAGGAGACAGAAAGAGAAATAGAACCACTGTGACAGAAGATGAGAAAATCTAGGATCATCAACATGTGTTTGCTCAAAAATACTATAAAGAGGAGACACTGTGATAAACATTGCTTACTTATTGTGTGCATATTGAAGCAATGGATTATTATTATATAGCTCTCACGCATCGTCTGTAAAATATGTTCGATAGGAATTTCAGAGCAGCTTGGCATGATGTTTGATTGATTCGAAAGTCTGGATACATGTTTTATAAACAAGCACCAACTCTTACTTATAGAAAATTATTGGGGGGGGGGGGGGTTATTTTTTAACAATAAAAAAATCATTCATTCGTTTTCAGTTGTTCCTTCCTAAAAAAGGGAAAAATGTTTTATTGAAAAAAATAAATTAAAAAAAACACATCCAAAATAACTTTTCTGAGGTAATTTCTATCAAAAATCTAAAACAGAACTAAAGTACTTTGAAAGCTTTGTATTCGAATTTTTTCATTCTTTTTAGTGAGTGTATAAGAATAAGTGTGTGTTAGTTAGACTCTCAAAAAAGGGTATGAAATAACGATAAAATTGTGCAAACAAAAACCAAACAATAAATTAAGATTGCATTACTTCATTTTTCTCAGCATCATTCAAAAATATGGTTCAAGATACAAAAAGTAAAATAACTTAACATTTTGCAATGATTTGCCTTTTATAACTTTTAAGGAAAAAAAGTCTATCAGAAAAATTTATAGAGCTTCAACAAAAACTAAAAAATTTTACAGCATAACTTAAGTTTTTTAAAAACTAATTTGACGTATCCCCTATAGCAGGGTTCGGTAACCTATGGCTCGCGAGTCAAACATGGCTCTTTTGATATCTTGCTCTCAGATAAATCAGGTGGCCTTCAAGAAAAAGGGAGGTATTACGATAATACATATCAACAGAAAGAAGGCTTGTCAAGAGCTACTGTCCAGAGTGCAAGCTAGTTAGGTGACTAGTTCGGCTAGCTTTTTTAATTTACTGGTTCGTTAGGAATTCTGAGGAACGGAAAGCCATTTACAGATGGCGAATATGTCAAAACATTCATGCTTGATGTGGCCAATGAACTTTTTGACGACTTTTCGGATAAAGACAAAAGAATAAAAGAAATGCCTTTGTCAGCAAAAACTATCGTAGCATTATGATGTCAAATCAAGTGGACGAACAAAAAGCGAAGGACATAAATGCAGCGAAATATTTTTCTCTTGCTTTGGATGAACCTAAGAGAAGGGAGTCATTTATCCCAGTTCAGTTTTATTGCACACTACGTTGCAGGTGACACACTGCCGTTTTGTCACAGAAAGGGACAACGAGAGGGGAGGATTTATTCGTCTTTCATGGAGTTCGCTAAAGAAAAAAGTGTACCTATGGATAAACTTATTTCTGTGTGTACTGACGGTGCTCCGTGCATGGTGGGGAAAACAGAGGATTTGTAGCGCTTCCGAGAACAGACCCATTCTAAGTTTTCATTGCATTCTACATCAGGAGGCACTTTGTGCGCAAATGTGTAAAAAGCAGCTTGGTAAGGTGATGTCGCTGATCATTTGGGTTTGAACTTTATTGTTTCCCGAACTTTAAATGATCGCAGTTTAAAGCATTGTGGGATGAAGTTGGCAATAATTATCCCGGACTGGTTTTGCACAGCAATGAGCGTTGGCCGTCAAGAGTGAAGGTGCTTAGCCCTTTTGCTGCTTGCCTGAGTTAAATCCGATCTTTTCTTCGAATGAAAGACGCCGAACAATCCGAGCTATCGGACAATGAGTGGCTCCTCAAGTTTTTTTAACGTGTGGACATGACTGAACATCCAACTCTAAGATCATCAAGAAGATTCTTTAATCAGAATGCTTTGAGAGAGGAAAAAAGTAATTTTATCATTATAAAAAAATTTTCGAACACACATTGAAGAATATAAATTTCTAATGAAAAAAGAGCTACCAAGAAAGGATCATGGAATGAATAGCAAATTTACATACTGTAAATTATAATATGACGTAGAGACTACGAGCCGATAACGAATATGTAGCCAAAAAGATGGAGGTCCATCGAGGTACAAAAGTTACTGAAGAATGAAATTTTGACATGGGCTGTCATATTTAAATTATTTTTTTCGGTTTGACTAATTTTTATTAAAAAAGGAATATAACCAGTAAACACAACCTACTTGAAAATGAGTATATGTGTGCAAAAAACTTTATATAATTATTCGGATAAGATGTTTCTTTTTGAGATAAATCAATTTTTTGACAATTTTTGATTGATTTTCATAAAAAATGAATATCACCACTGAATTTCGCATGTTTAAAAAAGGGGTATATATGTGTAAAAAACTTTATATTATTACTTAGATAAAAAGTTTCTTTTTAAGATCAGCTGTGATATTTAAATCACTTTTTTGACAGGTTTAAATGATTTTCATAAAAAAATGAATATCACCACTGAATTCAGCATGCTTGAAAATGGGTATATATGTGTAAAAAACATTATATAATTATTTAGATATGGACATCACCACTGAATTTAGCATATTTTAAATATATATGTAACATTAAAAATATTTATAAAAACTTATTAATATCTGAGAAAAATGGGGGGGGGGGGCACTGACCGGAATAATTTAGCCCAGCACTAATAGTGTTAAGGTTTTAAGCCAAGCTATAGCATTCAAAAACTAAATCAATCCTGATTATTTTTTTAAGGGTCCTTTTTATACCTAAACAAAAATGAAATTACATAGCTTTAAATATGTGTTTCAATACATTTTTCCTAGATAATTTAACAAAATTTTCAAATTTTTGATTTCTTCTAAAGTTCCTCATTAAATAGAAGTTTAGGGTACACAATATTAAAAAAAAGTTTTTTAACTATATGATTAAACTTTAGAACTAAGAAAAATTGTAACTACATGATGATGAAATCTCGCGGCTTTGCAAATTATTGTGGATTATTGCAAATTTACCTTATTTTTTTGTTTTATGGTTATTCAAATTTCAAAACTAGTTCCAATGTTATTCTCGCTTGCCTTCATTGCACGAAAGTTAAAAAACGATGAAATCTAGTACCTGTGAACTTATTTGATACAGCTAACGCGATTCTAAATCGTTCTGATCTTTTTTAGGTAATGAGTGGATCTGGTATTGCGATCAGTCGTTTATCTGAAGAACGTAAAAACTGGAGAAAAGACCATCCATTCGTAAATTTTTCTTTTTCAATAAATCAAATTAGCATTTAAGTTTGTCAATTTAATCCAATCATGCCAATAGACTTCAAATACTATGTTATCATTGTTGAAAGCCGTTCAATGTAAATTTCACCGGGAAATTCCCCCACCCTCTCCTCTAAAATTCCACCCTTCGAAATTTCTACATCCGAATAATTCACCTAATTATTATTTGCTATAATAAGTTAAACATTATTGTTTGCTCAAAGGAAATTAAGGTGAAATCCATATAAGGTTTCTTAAAAAATCATGTTAAAGTTTAGTTTTCTATTGGCTCTAGTTGCTTCCTTTTATATTATTCAAATTTATATCAGAGGTCTGGCAAGACCTCCGGGGAGACAACTTGCCAGACCTTATTATATATTTAAATATAAAAATCGTAAAATGCTAAAAAAAAACATTTAAAATAAAAAATTTCAAAAAATATTTTACATACATATTGAAAGCACATTTTCAAACATTCTACACAAAAGTTCTAAACACTTAACTTTAAAATGGTGGTTTTGTTTCATAACAATATGATTAGTTGAAATGTTTGTTACTTTTAGTTTCCTATATACATGATTTGATAAAAAATAATTAAAGAAACTACGTTTATCTTTCTATCCTAAAAGTAACTGGTGCCAATAATATATTTAAAAAGAATAAATATTTTTTGATTTTTTAAAGAATATTTTTCAATTCTTTGATTACACAATTTTATTTTGATTATTATTTGACAAATATATTAGCAAAATATGAATAGAAAGTTGAACATCCCTAGTCTCGTAGTATACAGGTTGGAGATGACAATCAAGTTATCTACCCGCGTTCAAACGTACAGTTATGAGATATTTAAATATATTATTCTTTTACACCCATGCTCTTTTATACATCTCTTCATCGAAAGGAAAAAAAAAGTGGTTGAAAGTGAAAATTACATATATTTTTTCTTTTTTTTCCTTTCTTTTTTCCTTTTTTTTTTTTGGCGTGGATTTTTTTTCGGCGGGGGAAGGGAAATTTTTCTCAAATTGGTTTTTTGTACGAAAAGGAAGGGCCGGAGAATCGACGACCGGATAATCGGGACATGACTGTATGAGATTCAAAAGACAATGTGAAGAAAACGTGAACTTATTTGTGATGTGAAAGATTGGACTCTAACATTAATCATTTTTTTAATCTTAGCCTATTCTAAAATTAATTATATTTTTTAAAATGATTAGATTTATTACATATATCTGAAGCAGTTTTTTGCGGTAAACGAAAAATACCTCAAATGAAAAATTAATGGCGTGGAAGTTTCGTAGGGGGGGAATTTTCGGGGTGAAATTTACTGGTCATGGTGGTGCAAATTACCTGAAATGAGAAATTAATAGGGTGAAAGTTTCCCGGGGCGGGGTTTAAATTGGAATTTTCGGGGTGGAATTTACCGGTCACGGTTGGAAACATATGTGAGATATGAATGCATTCACGTAGGCAAGATGATATGTTATCGTATAACAAAGTATATCCTACACTTGTTTCATCTATCCTTTAATTCATCGATTCCACTAGTGTTACCTACAAGAGCCTCGTACAGTGGTGTAGCCAAAAAATGGAAGTTGGGGGACATGCAAGGAATTTAAGGGGGCAAGCATATTGGAAATAAAATTATTTGGGGGGGGGGGCAGAAAAGGTATTTGGAGGGGGGGGGGGGGCACTGCCCCCTGCCCCCTGCCCCCCCCCCTGGCTACGCCACTAGTCGTAGGTTGTACGCCAGCACTCATGAGGTCATGTGCCATTTTTAGTTAGTTTTTTCTTCACAAAAATGTTTATCCCCTTAAAATATCAACTAAAGAGTCAAAATGAAACCTTAAGAAATCTTATTAGAGCTTCTGCTCAGTCAGGATCTAACCAAAGGAAGGTTATAGTTTCGAAAGCTCTATACATGATCTGACAAAAGTAACGTTTTCTAGTCCATGTAAAACAGTCTCATCCTACCACTATCCATTGCTTCATACACATATTCGTTCTTAGTGTGTGTTAAATTATATTTTGTTTTTTAATTTATATTCTTTTTTACCTGTTAATTAAATTGATATCTGATCATTTTCCAAAACTAAGTGATCGGAACGTCCAAGTCGTACTCAATCACAAAAAGGTCGGGAAACACAACTTTAATCACTTAGCTGCATTCTTTTATTAACATTTGTGTGATTCCAACCATAGCTTAGTGTTAGGTAAGTACATAAATTAGCTCAACTACCGTTTTTGAGTTAGAGTTGTTTGTATGATATCCGAATTTTTTTATATGAATCTTATAATTTAGGCGATACGGGAACCGTAGTATCTGAAATTTATTCAATTTAAATATAGTATATTGTTAATATAAAACTTAATCATGTACAGTTTTGTTTTTAGAAGCTGCTTATTAAATTTATTTGGGACTGAAATAGGGACAATATAATTTTTTGTTTCAATTTATAACCATTTCCTGACCAGTGTTTTCATATATGATACATAAACAATTTTACCTTCGTCTGCTTTTTCAAATAGTTTTGTATATGAATCTTCTGCTTTTTAATAAATATCGTCTGATTTTTTTTGGTAATGAAAGGGTTAAGACCTTGTTTTCAATTATAATTTCTTGATTACATAATGAGATTTCAACTTCCGGTTTAGCTATTTAACCTCCATTTCTTTACTGAGTACATATTTTATACAGATTTTGAGCCAATGTAACTTGGTTTATGGTAGGATTTACCTAAATCTGTCATCTTTATTAACACTTTTTAAATAATTATGTAATATGAAAGAATTTTCATCCTAATATATTTTTTTATTTTTAGGGTTTCATAGCTCGTCCAACCAAAAATGAAGATGGTAGCCTGAATCTCATGATTTGGGAAGCTGCTATTCCTGGTAAAAAAATGACTCCATGGGAAGGTGGTTTATATAGATTAAAAATGATATTTAAGGATGATTATCCTTCCACACCTCCTAAGTGTCGGTTCGAACCGCCACTCTTCCACCCAAATGTTTACCCTAGTGGGACCGTTTGTCTTAGTCTTTTAGACGAAGAGAAGGACTGGAGATCTTCTTTATCTGTAAAACAAGTAAATATTTAATTTGATATTTCTTATTTTATAACTCCGTTCTAAGAACACACACATCGGTCAAAACAGTAAATCAAAAAAAGTTATCACATCTGTCGCCTACTAAATTATAAAATGGTAAAAATTAGTTATTTAACTATCTTTTCCTGAATTGCCTTCAAATTTCTTGTTTTTCCTAAAACCACTAACTGAATCTTTCAATCAAAATTTTGATACGTCTGTAACTTTTAAAAACCTAGTCTCTAAATTAATACACTCTTCAAAATTTATGATCGTATGTTATATTGGAACACAAAGTTTATTTTTATATACGAATCAAGCATGCTTGTTTTATTTCTGGAGTCACTTTTTGCGATTAGGGGGTGTACGTGTGTGTTGAATTTTTGATAAAATTCAAAGTCTGCATATCTTATATATTTTTATTTTAAAAGTGAATAATCTTTTATACGAATTCAGATTTTTTATTAGTAAATAATCATAAAAATAACAATTTCAATCTGGTGTATTTTTTAAATTTTGAATTTATTCCTGGATAATAATTTATAACCTAACGTCTATATTTGAAACACTATTGAAAATGTATATTTCTTTACAGTTTAGTGCCGCTGACTCGGATATTTTAAAGGTACATTGGCCGGAGTCCTTTATTTTGAAGTATTGAGAAAAAAATTTAGCCCGTTTTTATTCTTCCTGTAGAGCAGGTGTAACCAAACTTTTCTTGAAGCGGGCGGATTACCAAAAATTTAAAAAATGTGGGCTGGAATATTGAAAAGTCTTATAAAAATTTGTATTAATACTTGGTTAAAACAAAATAAAGCAAACTTTTCTATGTTTTCCCTATCGATGTGACAAGTTGATAGATGATACACTGAGTATACATAAAAAGTGGAAATGAACACAATATATTTCAAAAATACTAATTTTGCAAGACCTATCAATATCAAAATTTAGGTTGCGTGCCGGATCTGGACCGCGGGCTGTAGTTTGGTGACCCCTGCTGTTTAGGAACTCAGGCGAAGTCGTATTTTCAATGGAATTACCCCAGGAAAGATCACCATTCAGTGAAGAGCAAAATTAACATCATGTAAACAATATGAGAAATAATGTACACTGTAGAGACTACCAACCGATAATGAATTTGTAGCCAGTACACGATATTTGGTTCATAGCTGTCTATTTAGTTAACACGCGCATGTTATTGATGAAATAATGAACAAGAATCAAACAAAGGAGTTTGCTTTAGTTAGAGAGTAGCAGACACATTTTTAAATAATTTTTATAATTTTTATAATTTTTTTTACCACTGAATGCACATTTATATATTTTTAGGTATTTTATATAATACCTTAAATAATACATGAATCATCTACAGTGTTATTATTGAAAAATTTTCTGGAGATAAAAAATTTAAAATTTAGGACCTTTTGGCAAATTTGATCTTAGATTGTCTTGATTAGGAAATCTAGTCCCATCCTATTTTATTACCTATTAATTCGCAATACCGTAAAATCTCGTTATAGCGAAATACCATGATTGGGGGAAGGGGGCTAATTTTAGTTGTTATATCAGGAAGGACATAAAACAAAAATTTGTGAATAAAAAATTTTATTTAAATATAAACACTTTTGTGATATATAGTGTAATAAACATACGTTAACACTAGTATGGCCGCTATTTTTCCCACCATAGTGTCGAAATCGACAGTACAAATTTTTTTAATGTTGAATCAAAAAAAATATATATAAATTCTGTGTAATTTTTTCAAATTTTATTTTTTACACTTCTTATAAAGCGCATATTTCACTCTAGAATTGCTTACTGAACAACTACTACATGTTGTTTGACGACAATCTTGACATATTGTGACGCTTGTGTTGTTACAATCTTTATTCGAACATTTTCTTCCTTTATTTTTCTCATGCGCCTTTAAATCTGAGGTAAAGTCCTTTTTCACAATTTCTCGAAGGTTTTCTATTAAATCAATCAAAAACTTTTGTCGACTGATTTTGATGCCAGTCGCTTTTTTTTTATAAAGAATCCACCCATTCAACAAAGCTATATCAAGTATGTCATTCCAGAGTACTGCTAGTGGCCATCTTCTAGAAGCAGAAAGAGTGGTGTACTTTCTCAACATCAAATCAACATATCAACTCCAATTTTGTTTTGATTGTAGAAATCAATTACATTTGGTTATTTTCTGGCCGCTTAATATTATTGGGGAGTCATGCATCGAAGACAAAAGACAAACATATTTCTTTTCTTTGCATTGATAGTTGATGACACCCATCATTTCTTTCGTCACTCTATTACTGTTTGATCTCAACGTTCCAACAAAAGAGATTTTATGACTACAGAGTTTTTTTACTAACGCAACCTTTGAAAAAAATTGTCTGCCGTTATGGGCGAGAATTTTTTGCTTGTGCTCCTAAATAAGGCAAAATCTTTAAGACATATTTACTTTTTACTTCTACAAGAAGCCAAAATTTTATACCAAACTTATCTGGTTTGTTTGGCATATAGACTATAAAAGGACATATGTTTTTCAATGGAAGTAGGTGTTCATCAATTGTCAAGCTAAATTCAGGAATGAAAGAATTATTGATACAGTTTTTCATAAATAAATCAAAAACTTCTAATATGCGTGAAGTAATCTAAAAGTATTCTTTCGTTTCTTGAAAACTCGTCATCGATCCCCAGCGATTGGAGAATAAATTTGAAATCATTTCTGGACATAGTATTTCTAATTAAATTACTACCACAATTTTCTTTTCAAAAAAAGTCAACACTATGTCGATTACCATATAAGCCGTGTGAATATTGTAAATCTATAAATCCCTCAAGTTTTTCAAGGCCTCAACCACCAAGCGGGTTTTGTTTTTTGATCCTGAATTTCTGTATATTTTTTTTATTATTCGAAGCATTGGCTCATTGATAAAAAGTTTCCATGTCATGTTAGGTGACATGGAGTCTTGTTTTTTTCACCAAAGAATCTGGATTAGCGGTAAAGACTATGTTTTCTAGCACGTCCTCGATTGGAAAAATCAACTAGCGCCAAACCCAACCGTCTTTAGAGATAATACTCGAGCTTTAATCTTCAAAACTCTCACTATATGACCTAGAAGATGTTGATACCTTTGATTCAGAATTTGCGTACTAATAAAAGGAACTTTCACTTTCTAAAAAATCTTCTTAGCTGCGTGGGCAACATCAAACAGATTCCTTCAATAAACGCAGACTCTGTTTGCCGCTAGTTTTAGTCTCTCCACTTTTGTTCTTACACTTGGGAAATCGCAATTGCTCCTGCTGATCGAAACTGATGCCCTTCGTTTAAGTGCAAGTGGAGAAATAAGCTCAACACTTCTTTAGAGAAGGCAATCGTACTCCATTTAGCTCCAGCACAGGCCGATCAAGAAAATACAATTCCGTCTGAGCTCTCATGAAATAAGCCATTGTTGCCGTCGTACAATATATACAAAATGTGGAAATGAACAAGTTCTGTATTCTCTTGAATAAAAATGTGATTTTCACAGAATATCTAAAAATGGTAAACATTACATAGTAAAATGTACTCAATATTTATTGTAGATGTTTATGATAACGCTATATGAAGAGAGCTGTTTGTATAAATTTAGTGCAATTGAAGTCATGTAATTTAATATGTAGTGTGCCTTGCATACGAACATTTTAATTTACATTTCAAATATCTAAACACCTTGAGCTGCCACTAAATATTAATTAACTGAATAAAAAACTGATTAGAAGTACTTTTAAATCATTTGGAACAGTAAGAAATTATAAGAGCATGAAATTCTAAATATTTAAAAATAAAAACCACCCAAATGAATAAGTTCATCTTTATTGAGAAAAAAATTTACTTCAAGTAACAGTAATAAATAATAATCGTTTATGGCTATCTTGTCAGGAAGCTGGGGTCTAGCGAGTTGATACAACTATTAAAAAACATTATTTACTCTCTCGAATTTTCCCTGCGTTGTTCTTCAAGCTCCTCCTTCTCATACGGTTTTTAACTATCTCTTTTCAAGGTATTTTGAAACAGTAAGATCAAAAATTTATTTTTAACATGCGCTGTCATTTAAATGATTTTTTGACATGTTTGATTGATAGATTTTCATAAAAAAATAAATTTTACTTCTAAATTCAACATGCTTGAAAATGGTTAATATTTGTAAAAAACTTTTTATACGTATTTAACCCTCATACAACCTTGAAAAAAACTTACACAAAGTCTTCGGTGAAATTTCACCCATAGCTTTTTTAATAATAGAAAATTTTTAGCTTGTTTATAATTTATTAACATAATCAAACAGTTTTTTTCAAAAAAAAAGTACAGCATTTTTATGTTCGCCACATATGCAAGTTTCACATCTTGAGTAAGCTTTTCTGTCTTTCAAAATCCACAACGAACTCCTTTTGTTTTTTTCCTCTTTGATGGATCTGTCAGATTGCAAACTATATCGTTAGTTGGTTGAACATTTTGAAGCAAAGAAAGAGATCTAAGTGTTCTTAGAATGTGTTTCCTTCTCAATATTTCACCTTTAACAAGATCAATTAAAAAAACAATCGTCTTCTAAACAATTGGTTCTTGTTCCGTTCAATGTTAACTTCTGTCCATAGTACGAATGCATTCAAACATGAATCAATCGTGTTGCAAAACAGCAAATTGGCGTTTTTCGTTTCATACTGTAGGTTCCAATCATTTGATCTAAAGGTAAAGGTACCGTGGGGTGTTTTCATCGAGAAGGCACAATTGCGCCGATGGGGGATCGAACCGAAGACCCTGAGTTATCGAAACCCAGTACCTAACCAACCTTACTCACGCCTTTAGAAAGCAAATCTGCTTTGATCTAAAGTATCATTTCTGGTAGTTTTTCTCATTTGAAGAAACACTTTTATCACGATGAAGAGTACTCAAAAGTGAAACAGTTTTATATTTTTTTGGTATGTAGTGTACCAAAGTAACTTCATCTGTAAAATACAAAAAGCTGGAAAAAACTTTTGAACAACGAAGATTTTTTTATCAATATTTGGAAGAATATACCTGGAGATTCCAAGCATAGTTACTTTGACTGTCGCATAGTATTCAAATTTTTATACCATATTTAGCTGGCTTTGATGGTATATATTGTCTCATTGGACAACAACCCCTAAAAGGTAACAATTCTTCATCATCGTTACGGTTTCATGGGGCAAATACAAATGTTGTAAATTACAAACCCATGAATCTCATAAACTTCTGATAGAGGCTAAATTATCTTTAGCTCTTCTTTCATTTCTATCTTTGTCATCAAATCGAAGAACTCATAATTTTCGAAATTTTTTTTTAGACATCATAGATCTAAAAACAGGTCTGACCATATTTTCACTCCGTAAACTTTCGACTGATTCACCATGGGAACGTAGAACACCAGCTAAAACAAGAATTGCTTGAAGTGTTATTTTATCAACATTCTCACCTTTAATGTTCGTATAATGAACAACTTTATATTTCGAGGAATCGTTGAAACATAAATCAAAAGCATCCATAATGGTATTTATACGAGAAGCAGCAAATTTAGTATCTATGCGACCTTTTATAATATTTTCTGAACGATATTTATTTGAACTTCAGGCTTAAGTAAAGATCAATATAACAAGTCGTCTTGGTAAGAAACGCTTTGAAAGTTATCGACATCAAGTTCATCATCACTTGTTTCTTCAACTACATCTTTGGAATCGGACGCAGTATTAAATTTTTCTTCATCGCTAACTTGCGAATTTCATCTTTTCAATTGAGAGAAAAGCAAAGAAAGTAAATCAAGACATCCGTTCTAGGAGATTGTCGAAAGAAGAAGAATGTCAAGAAAATTTGCACTGAGAGAAAGTGATGACTTATCTTTCATTCATAAGCAAGTGTATGTACCATTTGTCTCTTTTTTGACGCCAGACTGTTATATAAAACAATCACATGCAATAACTGATTCATCATAATATATAATGTTATAATATATTATCTGCTAATAAATTTTTTGTCTTATTTCACCCGAAAATATTCAAAGTAACTTTTTTTTATAGCATTTGGTTTATTTTATAAAATACTAAATTAAGACTAATCACATCAATTATAATTTTTAAGAGAATATTTGGCGTTATAACATCCTCTTTATTCCTTATTCATGTGTAACAAGGATTTTAAGGATGAAATGGGTGAAATATTACCGAAAGTCGTATGGTGTTAAATAAGAAGGAACTTTAATCACTAAATTCAACATACATAAAAATGGGTATTGTGTAAAAAGATTAACCATAAAATCTTGTATTTACCCTTAGTTTGCTCTTCATAAACTTTTCTAATAAACTCATCCGTTGACCTATTGCATGACCAACCCATCTCAATCTTTGATTTTCCATAACCTTGGTGTTAAATTACCCGTGAAAGCTAATTTATTGACACGTGGAAATTTTGAGTGAATTAAGTTCCAAAACTTTGGTTTATTTAAAAAATTAAAATGTGGCAAAAATTATTCTAAGTTGAATTGCCCAGTTTGATTGCTTTCCATAAAAAATAGATGAAACTTAAATCCGCTTTAATGGGTTAGCTAAAGAATTTTAGAAAAATGCGAAAACCTTCTTCATTGAAGAATGTAAAACCTCAATAAAAACCCCCAAATATACCTTCAAGAATAAAGTTAGGGTAGTTTGGGGAAAGCATTAACCCTACGAGTACTGGGCAACATTTTTCCACACAAGTGCTGGGCGTTTTGTGCCTTCTCTAATTTTTTTCGTATATTTTTGTGATAAATATATGCTGAATCTAGTGATGATCCTCATTTTTTTATTATGAAAATCAATCAAACCTGTCAAAAAATATCAACTTCAATCTTTACACATATACATATGCCCATTTTCAAGTATGACGAATTTAGTGGCGATGTTCACTTTTTATGAAAATCAATTAGATCGAAAAAATCGATTTGTCAATCAACGTCAAATAAATTCTACTTGCAGTATTTTTTGTTAATTATTTTTTTATAAACCAACATTGGTGCTTAATTCACTCGAAATATTTCACCTGTCAGTAAGTTAAATATCTCGATATGACATCCATCGTTTTGACTAAAATTTCGTTATCGGCTAGGCTAGTGTCTCTACGACAGTTCTTCTATACTTTATACAATTTTGCAGTTCATTCTATGATGCTCATTCCTTCGTAGCTCTACTTTCATCAGAAATTAATTTTCTGCAGCCTGTGTTTGAAAAAACCTTTTTTAAAGATTTATTTAGAACACACTTTATCCGATCTTGAGCTTGCCTTTTTTAATCAGTATCGTGTGTTATATAATTACGTAATATGAACAGATATTCAGTCTGAATATTTGTCAACCAATCCCAGTTTTTTTCTTATGAAATCATTCATGGTGTTCATGGCTCAAATAGAAGAAGGTATTCACCTTCATCAGTTAAAAAGCTCTCCCTTTCACCCCAAAGGATAAAGATGGTCAAATTCAATTTAAATTATAAAATTATCTTCATTGTGACTAAATCTTCACATATTGGCATCTGTGACAGTTAACTCTGACCGATTGAAAACGATCAAATTTCCAATCTATCTTAGTGAAATGATAATAGCTGATAACTTAATTTTTTAAAGATTTTTCATTTGCAAAGGAGGAAATTCCTATTGGTACCTTTTTTTTCCTAGTTCATTGGAACATAGTAGACTTTCATTTAGTCAATATACATGCTTCTTTTTATCACACGTTCGCTTTTCAAGTTGCTTTCTTCTCCTCATAGATGTTTTAGTGACTCCAATTTCGGAGTCGATGTTTTTTTAATGACTCCGAATCCGATTTTTTATATATATTTTGCTTCCAAATTAAAAGGCATATCCAATTTACGCATCCCTACAATTAAAAGGGTTTATCTATTTGCGCTACATAGTGACATAAATAGAAAAAATGAGGTAGATTAAAAATTTTTAAAATACCAAAACTTGGAACTAATTGTTTGTAACGTATTAATTTATAAACATACTACCATCATTAAAAAGGGTAGCTGATAAAGTATTAAAACTACTTCTAGTTTTAAAAGTAGTTTACTTTTTATTTTTTAAAACTAAAAGAACGAATAGCTTTAATCTATGACTTCCTATGCAGTGTTGGCTAAATACTTTACTTTATGCCCAGTGATCTGGAGTTTGAATCTATCTTGATCCGTTAAAAATTCGTAATTTCTAAAACAAATCATAAAATGTGTGAAAGAGAATATCATCAATTAGATCTTTTATTGTAGCTCTAAGATCCGATTTTATAATTTTCAAAGAAGAAAAACGTTCCACGCTAACTTGAGCAAGAGGAAGCGCGTTTACAATAAAAGCTACCGGCTTAATGATTTCAGGATATTTGTTAATGGCTCATTTTGTGCTCAAATTTGAAAATAGATTAAACTTAAGAATTTCGTTTAGTGCATTACAAATTATTTCTAAATTTACATTGAAAACAACTTTCAAATTTTGCTCGACGATAATTAATCAGTAGTTTCTAAACAGCTTTTTTTTCAAAAAAATTTCATCTTCTACATCTGAATTGGAACTAATTGAAATATCACAACTTTGAATATATCTTCATAATTATCTTACTTTTAAAAAAATGCGATGTGGAAAATTTGATAGAATAATCGAAATGTTGGTGCAGCTATAGGGATACAAGCTTTCGTTTATGTAATTGCATGAAAAACTTTTTATCGAAATATATACTTTTTTCATTGTATTATTCAAACACTTTTTGAGAAGCAATTGTGCAAATTTTCTTATTACTCTGTGCTTACACGTTTATTTCTTAAATGAGAGCACGAGCTATTAAAAAAATTACAAAGAGACTTGCACGACCAAAAGTTTTTGAAATTTGGCGCTTTTAATAATTTTCTTATCTATTATTTGTACAATACTATTCAGGAGACAATATCCATTTTTTGAGCTAAACCTAACTTTATATATATGGGTTATTTAATGTTTTTAACGTTAATGCCTTAAATTAAACTATATTATTAATGCCACGTGTAAAATGGTTTATTGCAACTTTATGTAGTTTTGAAAGTGAGTTGCGGTTCATTTTTTATAGAAATATTCAAAATTTGATTTAGTTTGAAAAAATTTTGGGTAATTTTTGATAGCTTTTTAAATTCATACGTTTATGTATATAGTAGTGGTCAAATTTTTTTTATTGTTCTTTTGTATCCCTGGTGGTCTTGTCACACCACTAATAACAATAAAAATTTATTATTAAATTTAGATAACTGATGATAATTTTAGTTAAAAAAGTTGTCCACCTTTTTTTTTTGAAAATTACGCTTAATATTTTAAATAACAAATTTTCATGTCTCTTGATATTTATAATTTTTAGATTCTTCTAGGAATACAAGATTTATTAAATGAGCCAAACATCAAGGATCCCGCACAAGCAGAAGCTTACTCAATATATTGGTATATTCTTTAATTTTATTCAATGTTTCTCCTCTCTCTGGGTTTCAAAGAGCTTTAGTCTTGTTCGCTTATATGCTATCAGATCTAGTTGTCGAGCGAAAAGGGGTTTTATTGAAATCATTAGTTTAAATATAAACACCCTAAAATTAATCAGTTTAGATTTAGAAAGTATAAGCCTTGAATGTAATAGTGAGCTCCAAGTCCAACCGCAAACCGAGAAGCTCCATTTGGAACAAATCAGAACTGAATTCATTTCAAAACCAACAAAAAAAAATTTTCATCTAAATAAGCCATTCTTTTATATTACCACAACGATGTTCAAAATCTTCAGTCAAGTCAGTAATGATTCTACCATACTCTCAATACGATCCGTATTCTTGATGTTCGGAAAACGAAGGAAAAAAGAGAGTCTTTTGTGGTATCAAGGGCTGTAGCACACAAAATATTTTGATTTACTTATGAGTGAAATTTTGAAGTGAAGGATCACTGGATATGCAATCTACTCGTCGTGTTATTATATCATTGCTGAGCTAACTTCTTTGCTTTTTCGGTCATATAAGGACACCATATATCTGTAAATGTCTGAATAGCCTCTTTTATAATTTCACCGTCGGAATATGGTCATCTATGAAAAGCGAGGAAGACATGATAGAAATAATATTATGGGTCTTTCTCTATGTGTTAAAATGAAAGCAATAGAAGTAAAAGAAAATAAAAATCAATTCTTTTCTTACTTTTAGGAAACCCAGCAGAAAAATTTGCTATTTTTGAAGTATATTACATAGCGTTAAGAAAAAATCGCAATTTTACACACAAGAGTATAGGAAAAGAAGATATAACATAGTTAACTAAGACCGTTACCGTATTCTTCACTTAACAATACTCCATAAGCAAGCAGCAAACAAATTTAAATATAATACCCTTGCAAATTTTTGATTATTTTATAATATTCTTAGCATCATTTTTTCTTCAACGTTTATATGCGAGCCGCAAAGGAGGATTCCGAGAGCTGCATGTACTGATCTAAGACTAATAATGGATAAATTAGCCTTCTTTACAAGAAAGATGGATTTTTTTACGAGTTTTGATTTGAATTGGATAATAATTATGCGCTATTTTTCTTAGTTCAATAAACTTCTAGTAGAGTACGAAATATGTACACTGTTTTAAGTCAGAATCAATCTTTTTTTAAACTGCCTGTTCCTTTCAAAACAACTACTTTTTAAAAATAAAATAATAATGTAAAACTTCTCTCAGCGGAGACCTCTTTATTTCGTACATATCTAAAATAAGGGTAGTTTATTATGATAATTAGTTTAGTTTTAAGTATCAGTTTTTTAATCATTCCTTCCTTCAATAAACACACTTCTCTATTAAGGACATTAATGTCAATTCTGAGCTCGTATTATTATAGACGTTTTAATATTTTCAAAATATTAAATCTTTTCTTCCCCCTCCCAATAATTTGAGTTTATCAGCGAGTTTTAGCTCTTAATTATTTATTTTATTCTTCTCAATTTTACAATAACGCCGTTATGATAACAATAATTTCATATTATTTTGTGAATTATTTTTGTATAACTTATCTTATTGATCTAAAAAGTTTATTACCGTAATTCCCCACATATAATGCGCAGTTTTTTCCCTCAAAATCAACCGTCAAATACCGCTGTCTATTATACACGGAAAAATACTATTTATTGATGAATTAAAAATAAAAAACAGCACATATTAATGAATATTTTTATTCGGAGCTTTCAGAGTTGTCATCATCATCGGAATTGTCAAAACGCTGTTTTGCTTCTCTGTTTCTTCTTGTGCTGGCGTATAGGATATCGTCCTCTGTGCCGTCTTAAGCATTTGAGATTGCGCAATACTTGAATGATTTGATAATGATGTTAGGATCTAGCTCTTTCCAGGCCTCTTTTACCCGTTTGGTCACGGTTACTAAATCAGGTGCACGAGTGCGACCACCTTTAGTGTATGATTTTTTTCCATGCTGCATCCACTCTTGCCATTTTGCTTTGAGGAGAGATTTCATTGGATGATTGATGCCTACGTCTAATGGCTGAAGTATTAATGCCATTGCTCCAGAGATGACAACTGCTCTTTTGTGTTGTTTTTGTAAATACTTGATGAACTCGGGGTTTTGGTGGTACCTGAAAGCATCAAGAACAAGCATGCTGTTGTCTTTTTTTAACAATCCCCCGGCAAGATTCCTTCCTACAACATTGCCCCATTCCATCATTCATCCATCCTTTTAGTTGGGAACGCACAATAACACCACTACCAAATTTCATTCCCTTTGGTAGTCTTTTTTCTTAAAAACGATGTATGGTGGAAGTTTTGTGACATCAGACATGCATGTCAGCATCACAGTGAAACGGCTTTTTTCATGACCCGTAGATTGAATTGATATAGAATATGTCCTTTTTTCGATAGTAAAGTTTGACGAGATATCAAAGGTAAGTGGCGTTTGATCAACATTGCCAATGAGAGACAGATGGATTCAGCTCTTTGCTTCGCTTGATGAGGGTGCGTTGAAATGCCGTGATCTTTTCTTCGTAGTCACAAGATAATTTCTGCGCAATGTGGGTTCTTCGACGTACAGACAAATCATGACGTGCCATGAACCTGTAGCACCAGTTACCGGAGGCCTTAAAATTGGCCAGATTGAGTGGCAAGTTTGCTCTTTTTGTGAGAAAGCAAGCAATTTTGCTTTCATGCGTATTTGAATACTCCATGCAAGACCTTTTTGATGGCACTCAGCAATATAGTCTACCAATTGTTTCTCCAGTTCTGGATAATATGCTGGTGCACCCTTGTTAGCACGTTTCTTCCTGGGCATCTTGTCGAACATAGTCTTTTTTGTTCGCCACAGTCTCACATTACTTTCATTTAGCGTACATTTGCGGGCAGCAGACCTATTACCATACGACTCTGCATATTCAACCACTTGAAATTTAAAATCAGTGTCGTATGAACTTATACGAAGCATTTTGATTTTATGATTAAAGAAAACAAATGAGATGAACAAAGACCTTGATTAATTCATAAACAGTCGCATGATGCGTTTACATCGCAATCGATCGGAAATCTGTTTTGATAGTCATCTCAAAATGTGTGTGCGTATTATACACAGGCATAAGGATTTTTCCTTTGATTAAAACTCTAAAAAATGAGTTGGGGAATTACGGTAGTTAAAATGATTTAAAATAATTAGTCCCCAGAAATTCGAACATTGTGCCACTGTAAACATACATGCATTTACATCCTTAAAATAACAGCATGTATGTTAATTTCATTTTAATAATAATAATTGTTGAGTTCGAAATTTGGATAGTATAGGTTACTACTTATTTTTAAATGTTCATTCATCCCAAAGATGACTTTCCAAATTTCCCAATTAAATTACCTCATTTATGTGAAATTTGTTGAGCTTTCTATCTTTTTTTAAAACTCTTTTTTCTTTTTTAGTTCAAATAGACTTGAATATGAGAAACGTGTTCGTGCGCAAGCCGGAAAATTTAGCGCCATTTCTATTTAAATATTTGATTTTTAATACAACAATACAAACCTTGTAATGATGTTTTTCATTTATCTTATTAATATTACCATTTTTTTGTAAAGATTCTGTGTTTATATTTATATCTGCATATATATATATATATATATTACTCGTTTATATTTACGATTTTCATACTTTGAAGAAACTTATATAACAGCCAAATTTGTACAAACTCATTATATGTGAATAAATAATTTAGTTAAATTTTTTAATTCTAGTTACGTTTCAATATCGTGAAAGATGAAAGACATCAGGGTGTGGATCGGAGATTTGAATAACTCATATTTTAAAAGGATATGAAATGGTAGGTAATGAAATTTAGAACTCTAAATCGATTTTTTTTTCGATTTTTTTTATACAGATTGACTCACTATTTTACCATCATTTCGATTTGGAGGGATCTGTTTTGCTTGATTAGCTCTAGATAAGTATTTTAAGTAAAGAAGAAGGAATTTTTGTATTTTCTTTAGTCGAAGCGGGAAATAGGAATTCGCTTTTAATTAATCGGGGTCGCATTTTTTCGAATATTAGAACCAACTGTGCAGCTTGGTGGACATTTTCTAAGCATTTTAACTTTATTGTTCAGAGGTGTAAAATATAACTCCTCTCATGTATTCAAAGAAGGTTATTTATATATTAATTTCCAATTTTAAAATTAAAAATATTTATATTTTATCATTACCTTCTAAAATGCAATTCTGTTTTTATAGCTTTCTTAAAACACAAATGCAATAGCATTAAATTGAAAATCTTTTTGCTTTCAAAGGTATTAGAGACAAGAAGATTTATTTATTGTGAAGAATATGATAAAATTTTAAATTCAAAATATTCTAAACTAAAATATTTAAAGCTATATATTCCCTTCCATATTCTCGGGATTATATTAAGAAATTATTTTTTGAAATATAAAAAATAACTCATTTAACAAAATACAAACTCTATACTATATCATAAGAAATATTTAAGTAAAAAGTATAATAATTTCTCTTCTATTAATGTTGAAATTTTTAAAGGATAGTAATAAAATATTTTTCATAATCCGTTGTCTCCAGTTTGTAGTATATGTATATAGCTATATATTCTCATGTGTTTTATTGATAAAATATTTAATCCAACTTTCTTAGCTTCCACATAATTAACACTCAAATTTTCTTAACAGATGTTTGGGAAATCGGAAAGATGAAGTAAAACTGATTTCTATCCTAAACCATTTACTACCAAGAAATTTTTTTTATAAAATTCAAATAAGGAGTTTATAAAATCAATAAAAAAATTTATTAAAACGACAATCATTTTGAAAAAACATGTATGTATGTTCCCAAAGGGAACAATGGGCATAAAAAATGTATATGTAAGTAAATGTGAACTATTTATGGTATGTATGGAAACTGAAATTTTTCATGTAGTAAAACTTGACAAACACTACATTTTTCTTGTATTTTTTGGGCATACTTTACAACGTCCTTGTTTTGTAGCCGAAACTGGTTGATGATCGGGTAGTCATTTTTTGGTATAATTCTACTACCATTATTAGTAGATGAAGGGGAATTGCAAATAATTTTTTTTTATACTTTCCTTAAAAACTCTATTTTTGGTATGTTCCCATTTATATAACAATAAGTTCTAAAAGAAGCAATTTGAAGAATTCTAAAAATATTTACCAAAGGCATCCAATACCATTTTTTTCCTCCAATGCATGGACGTAAATTTGCCATATAAGAATTAACTAAATCAACTCCTCCCATGTTGGAATTATAATTTTGGGCTGTTCTACAAAAAAATTGTAAACTGTCCTCTGATTCGTCTATTAACAAAATTAGCAGGTGTAGCTTTCATAAAATTAGTTGCCATTGTTGCTACACTATTGTCTATAACGACAAACACAAATTTTTGTGAAAAATGTTTCATATCCTTTATTTTCTTTTTTCATAATTTGTTTTATATGACTAAGTGGGCAATTTTGAATTCTGTTCGAACGCAGTGTTCTTGTAGCTTTAATATTCATTTTTTCAAAATGGAGTGGAAAACCATCAGATAATGCAAGAATCCAAAATTGTAAACCAAATCTAGTAGGTTTTTCTTTATGGTACATTTTACAATTACGATGTTCGTAATACGGCATAATTTGCTCATCTATAGATAAAAATCCCATTAAATACCTTTTCCAGATATCTATATGTTTAAGTTATTTTATTTGCGGCATCAATTAAAGCTCTTAATTTTACTCTATTTATCTTGATGATTTAAAAAATTATTGACGCATACATGTAAAACCTTTAATTTTTTCAAATTTATTTCTGGTCGTAATTCTGTTGAACAAACTGCATCCAATATCTTCACCATTAGACCAGTACATTCTTGTATCTGGCTGGCCTTTGATTGTATGAAGAAATAGTTAAAAGCATGAAAAAGTTCCACAAATCCTGTTTTTCAAGTTTAAATGTATATTATTTTTCGTTTGCATATTTATTGTGTTGTGTAAAAAAATATCTTCAATTTATCAAAGAAAAGTCTAAAAATTTCTAGTGCATTCATATTTTAAGTAATGGGTATTTACCTAAAAAGTCTTCTTCACAAATTTCTTCTGTACTAGGAGAAAAAATAATTTCATTTTTATTCCAATTTCTTTTAGGCCATTCTTTATTACTATTCTTCAATTTATTTTGTATTAAGTTATCTTTTGAGCTTATAGCTTCAAACGTACCAGTCATCTTTGGGAATAGCGTTTACATCGTCAATTTCTTTTTCATCCGTTAGATTTCCCGCAGGAGATGGAGGAATTACAACAATTGTATCAATTTTTTGATTCATTTTTTTCTTATTTTCACAAAAATCAAGTGCTTCTTCAAAACAAAAGAATATGTTCTCAGAAGACATTTTACTTTTATAATAAAAACTAAATCTAAAATAAATAAATAAATTTTTTAAATATAATACAAGCTATATATAATTGGGAACCCCCATTATATTCCCATTGGGAACACTAAAACCTTTTTTAAGTTCCAAAATTAATAAAATAATATAAAATTTTATATTTCTAAGATCAAAAAAAGTTTGATTTAAAAAAATGAAAACTATGTAAAAAGTGTACTAAGTAAGTACATAATTCATTAAATTTAAAATGACAAATTTTTTAAGTTTTTTTATTTATCTTTAAATGGTTAATTACGTTTGAATGTAAAAGACATCTGTTCTGAGATCCCCTTTGCTAACATTATTTTTTCTTTCTGTAACACCTAATTTTTTGGAAATAAAAAAATAAATGTTATTTTTTCATATTTTCTTTGGTGTTAGCTTTATACTGAAATTTGTAAATAATTGCGTCCAAAAGTTGGCCATATTCTTTAGTAAGATTTTCGATAAGTTTTTAAGTTTAGCTAAATAGTTAGAACTAACTCGTTTAGTTAAGAAAAGTTAATTAGTGAGGAGTTATTTAGCAATTAGTTTAGTTTATTAGGTTGCAAAACATTGTGTGTGATGTCACACTAGGGTGGCCCTTATTTCTCAACTTTCAAAATCTTCATCTGCAAACTTATTCTTTTTAATGAAAATCCTTTATAATGTAAATTTTAAGATGCTTTTAATAATCCCCACATTTTGGGATTAGTTTTCATAATTTAATGTTTGAAATTTTAAAGGATTAAGTTAATCTTCCAAACATTTTGAATCAAGCTATTGTCTTATTACTTTGCAACCATAAAAGACTTGTGAAGAGAGAACTCTCATTTCAGACACGATAATTAAAACTTTTATTGAAATACTTATACAAAGATATACCCATTTTCAAGTAACCTGGGTTTAGTGGTGAGGGTGAAACAATTGTCCAACTTGGAAAATCATCACGTATTTCAAAGTCTTTTTTCTCAAGAGCTTTTACAAATTGTTTAATCAATCCGAGTTTGATATGTTAACCCTATTAGTGCTCGGCTTTTCCGCTCAAGTGCTGGGGCGTAACCCCCTTCCCCCACTGTTTCCCAGATATTAATAAGTTTTTATAAATATTTTTAATTTCACAGCTCATCTCAAAAAGGAAGTTTTTATTTAAATAAATATATAAAGTTTTTTACATATAATTTTCAAAAATATTTTTGGAGATAGTTTTCATACGTAAACCGCAGATATGATTGGAGCAGTTAGATATTTAAAAACTCTAAATGCGAAAGCTGAGTTCAGAAATGAAACGAGCATGATTGATTTGGTATAAAAACGTAATTTGGAAAATATTTTTATAAATAGTATTTAGACGTAAACCGCAAATTTAATTTAGATCTTTATATACTTTCAAATCCTAAATTCAAAAACTGAGTCCAGAAAAGAAACTAGAATGTTTGATTTGGTATAAAGTTTTCATATGTAAACCGTAAATTTCATTGAGGCTGACAGATATTTTAAAATCTCTAAATGTGAAAACTACTTCCAAAAATGAACCTAGCATGATTGATTTGGTATAAAAATATTTGAAAAGTATTTATTGACCGTTTTATACGTAAAACGCAAAATTGTTTGACATTTAAATTTTAAACCTTAAATGCCAAAACTGAGTCGAGAAATGAAACTAGCATGGTTGGTTTGGTATAAAAACATAAATTTCATGTAAAATTTGAGGCAAAATAATTGTAGCAGTTTTCAGACGTAAACCACAAATTTGATATTTTCAAACCTTAAATCCAAAATCTGAGTACAGATTTGAAACCAAGACGAGCGATTTAGTATAAAAACATACATTTTATGTATTAGATTTGAAGAAATATTTTATTAGATATATTTCTGATATCAAAATTTTGAATGAGATTTTCTAAAAGTAGCTACGATTATTATTGAAAAAATAAAGTGTTATGCCTTCGAAACTTTTTATAATTATAAATTTTAAAGGGAGTACATAATATAGAACCTAATTTATAAGGTTAACTAACTACAGATAATGTCAAAATTTTGCTGAAAATTTTTAATTTGATTTTGATTGACAGATTTTGACATGAAAGTGTCATTCAACTATCATTAAAATGGTATCAAAAGATGCAGCTATCGATTTTAGCATAAGTCACTAAATTTGAAGGGATATGGTTCATCTAATTTTGTACAATAACTTTTTTAGGTCAAAAATCATTCAATAAATAAATTGTATAAATTACTCCCCCGAATTTTAAAAAACTTTTTAAAAATTTTTTATATTTAAATTTTTTTTTTTTTAAATTTTTAAAAAAGAAAAATTTAAAAAAAAAAAACAAATAACCAATTTTTTTATTAAAAGATGATATGATACAAGACACGACCAGTATGATAATGAATTTATCCACATCGCAAAACACCCCACTTTTTTTAAAAAAAATTTCCTGAAAAAAATTCCATTATCGATTTTTCTTGAGCATGTTGTATGTAAGTTTAAATAAATTCTCATATTTCTTTTAATTTTGTTATTGATATTGATAAGTAAGTTCAAAAAAAGTTACGAAGAAGAAGAAGTTTATTTGGAACAAAACATGAGTGACACAATGATTACATAATGTATTAATGATTATAATCTAAGTGGGTGGAATCAAACTCCATCAAAGTTGTTTGAATTAAAAAAAATAAGTAGAAGAATAACTCGAAATATAGAAAAATCAAAATGTGACACATTAAAATTACCATAACAAAAAGACACACAACAATAATAAAAAATATGTATATAAAAAAGAAAACTGTGCAATTCAAAACGCCCATGATCCGTTTAAATGATATTGCACAAAGAAAAAAAATAATACAATGTTAGATAATTCATAATATTCATAATAGGATTAGAAGATTTTATAGTTGCAAAAAAAAGCATTCGTTCACTAATTAAAATATACACAAAATTTCACAATAAGCAGTTCGAAACATCAAGAATCCAATTGGATTGAAAATTTACAAGAAAAACAGTTACTTAGAGAGCATTTAACTTTATAATTTTCAATGTATCTTTCTTTGATTTTTTTCTTGAATCCGCTTATACTAAAACAATAGACTAGATACAAATTATTATTGTTCAAAAACTCAGCCAATTTAAATTTGATAATATTTCAATCTTTTATAATAGGGGAGAATGGTTTTCAATTTATTTCGTAAATCATATCTATCTTTCATTGGGTTAAACTCTAAAAATCTAAAAACGTATCAGGAAGCTGATTGTTGAAAAACTTATAAGTAATCAAAGCTAGGTTGTACTCATACAAATCATGAATTTTTAGCACTTTTAAAAAAAAAATCAAAAAAGAGTGAGCTTGTATGGGATAGGAAATTCGCATTGTATATCAACCTTAATGCTTCTTTTGTAATCTAATTAATAATGTGAGATCATTATGTCCCCACAAGACAAGACAATAATTTATATAAGATAAAAAAAATGAACCACAGAGCAATTTTTTGACTTTTAAGCTAAAGGCATGCCGGCAAAATTAAAGTATACGAGTAACTCTTGAAAGTTTGTTCACAATACAAGCAATGTGACAGCCCCATTTTAGTTTATTGTCAATGACAACACCTAGTATTTCAAAAGATTCAGTGCATTTGAATTTTATTGATGGTAGATGGCGAAAATAATTTTTAAAAAATTCAATAAATAAATTAGAAAAGTGACGATATAAATTGCATATGAATTTGTGTCAACTTCCAAAAATTAATTTTCTGAAAATGAAGATTGTAACTTTTATAAATTATTATATTTAGGATCTGGTATTTTGTTTTAACTCAAAAAGAAAATGATTTTGATTTTTTGTCGATCTTTTTCTAACTTTGTCAGTAATCAAGCTATCTGTAGATATTAGGATTGTTTCCCGCTTTGAGAGAGGTTGCTTTAGGGTTGTAATGTTTATTTAGTTGTATTTATACATTTGAAACATGTAAAATAATATATATCGAGGGCCGGTATTAGGCGTTTAGTGCGATGGAAAGCCCAGGTAGACCCTAGATTCAGCATTCTGGGCGGGACTACGATATCCGAAAGGATCGGTGCGAACATCACAAACATTATTTAACTTAAGTTAATTTTAGATAAAAAAAAATATGAAAAAAATCTTATGAGTAAATTACAAGGAACAATTATCACAAGTTTACAAATATTCGTAGAACATTTTTTGCAATTCAGGATTCATTTTTTTTTCAAATTAATTTGTGCAGTTAGTGATTATTTTACTTCCATCGCTTCCTCACTAAGAGATTAAGTAAAATTTTTTATGAAAAATTTTCTTTAGGCTAAGAAGCTTTAGCTATAATTGAATGCTTGAAGTGTTGGCGACATTATTTAATATGTAAGCATTTTTTACTTGTAACAGATCAAAATGTTTAACGAAAAGTTAACAAATCGTATAAAAAATGTTAAAATATTGCGCTGGAAATGAGAGATTTCGTGTTTTCATTTTGACATAGCGTATAAATAAGGGTCTTCAAACTTGGCAGCTGATGCACTCTCAAGACTTTGCGCTGTTACAAGTCCAATAACTTTAGAGGAACTGAAAACTTTACACAATAGGTTGTCTCATCCTGGTGTTACTCGTCGCTTTTGATAGATCTAGGAACTTGCCGTTTTCAGTAGAAGAAGTTCGTAGCGTCTGCAATGGTTGTCATATTTGCCGTTATGTTAAGCCACCGTTTGTTAAAACTAATGAAAAATTAATAAAAGCAATTTGTCCCTGGCAAAGGCTTAATTTATATTTTAAGGGTCCAATACTAAGTGTGTCTAACAACAAATATATCTTAGTAGTTGTAGATGAATACTCTAGGTTTCCTTTTGCAATTCCTTATGTCAAAATACTTCGTCTGCAATTTTAGTTTTTCATTTAACAAAACTCTTTTCTGTCTTTGGTCTGCCAAACTATGTGCATTCTGATCGTGGTAGTAGCTTTATGAGTTAAGACTTTAGAACTTTTCAACTCCATATAACTCAGCAGAAAATGGGCAAGCTGAGAGATGTGTATGTTCTATATGGAAATCAATTTTATTGACAAAAGGTTTGAATTTTGATATAAGATACTGGGAAGAGGCTAATAATAATAAGAAGAAGAAGAAGAAGAAGAAGAAGAAGAAGAAGAAGAAGAAGAAGAAGAAGAAGAAGAAGAAGAAGAAGAAGAAGAAGAAGAAGAAGAAGAAGAAGAAGAAGAAGAAGAAGAAGAAGAAGAAGAAGAAGAAGAAGAAGAAGAAGAAGAAGAAGAAGAAGAAGAAGAAGAAGAAGAAGAAGAAGAAGAAGAAGAAGAAGAAGAAGAAGAAGAAGAAGAAGAAGAAGAAGAAGAAGAAGAAGAAGAAGAAGAAGAAGAAGAAGAAGAAGAAGAAGAAGAAGAAGAAGAAGAAGAAGAAGAAGAAGAAGAAGAAGAAGAAGAAGAAGAAGAAGAAGAAGAAGAAGAAGAAGAAGAAGAAGAAGAAGAAGAAGAAGAAGAAGAAGAAGAAGAAGAAGAAGAAGAAGAAGAAGAAGAAGAAGAAGAAGAAGAAGAAGAAGAAGAAGAAGAAGAAGAAGAAGAAGAAGAAGAAGAAGAAGAAGAAGAAGAAGAAGAAGAAGAAGAAGAAGAAGAAGAAGAAGAAGAAGAAGAAGAAGAAGAAGAAGAAGAAGAAGAAGAAGAAGAAGAAGAAGAAGAAGAAGAAGAAGAAGAAGAAGAAGAAGAAGAAGAAGAAGAAGAAGAAGAAGAAGAAGAAGAAGAAGAAGAAGAAGAAGAAGAAGAAGAAGAAGAAGAAGAAGAAGAAGAAGAAGAAGAAGAAGAAGAAGAAGAAGAAGAAGAAGAAGAAGAAGAAGAAGAAGAAGAAGAAGAAGAAGAAGAAGAAGAAGAAGAAGAAGAAGAAGAAGAAGAAGAAGAAGAAGAAGAAGAAGAAGAAGAAGAAGAAGAAGAAGAAGAAGAAGAAGAAGAAGAAGAAGAAGAAGAAGAAGAAGAAGAAGAAGAAGAAGAAGAAGAAGAAGAAGAAGAAGAAGAAGAAGAAGAAGAAGAAGAAGAAGAAGAAGAAGAAGAAGAAGAAGAAGAAGAAGAAGAAGAAGAAGAAGAAGAAGAAGAAGAAGAAGAAGAAGAAGAAGAAGAAGAAGAAGAAGAAGAAGAAGAAGAAGAAGAAGAAGAAGAAGAAGAAGAAGAAGAAGAAGAAGAAGAAGAAGAAGAAGAAGAAGAAGAAGAAGAAGAAGAAGAAGAAGAAGAAGAAGAAGAAGAAGAAGAAGAAGAAGAAGAAGAAGAAGAAGAAGAAGAAGAAGAAGAAGAAGAAGAAGAAACCAATTTATGTGTTCAATTTTTGAAGAAATGTAAAAACTTTTCCCATTTTATCATAAAATGATCTTAAAGTATGTATATATAAGGATTTAATTTAAAATTTTTGAGAAAATATTTCAAGGATAGCCCTATAAATTAATTTTCACTACAATGTCAATGATGAATGTCCACTAAAGAATCATTAATATATACATATGTTCCATTTAAATGATATCAGTACACCTTCAATAATAATCTGTACGCGCAAATTGATCTCAGCATTAAATAATCGCGATTTTTCAAAGGAAAGGAGAAATGAATGGGGCAACGAAGTATGTATTCTTTTATAAGTTCAGCCTGCGCGAAGCATGGAGGGAATGTTCCGAATTTACACCGCTCAAATGGTCCATACCCCTCTTACTATTCACTGCCTATGTTTCGATCAAAACGCGAAACAAATAGAGGAGTCAAAGTTCAGAACTATTTTTTACAGTGTAGGATGACGTCATCCCAATATATTTAGATGTCATTTTACTGATTAAATCTATATAAACAGTAAGTATAAAAATGGTATCCACTCAAGATTAGTTAAAAAGTAAAACCTTCTAATTTTATTTGAAATGAGAAATAATTGAAAGTGTTTATTGAAATGGACAATTTATAGCATTACTATGAAATTTTTACAAAGAAAATATATATATTTAACGTTATTATAGATAAAGAAAAAGCAAAACTTTCTTGAAAGTTTGTAAGAAAATTTGATAGTAAATTGTGTTGTAAGTAATAATGATAACACTAAGCATATAACAACCTAAGTAATAAAGAAAATCAAATATATACATGAAGCGAAATGCATCTCCTATTTCAAAGTAGTCAAGAAAGTATACGACGATGAAAGGAATATAGGTGAGCATCAAGGGTAAAGACAAAACATAAATGATTTTAATCTTTTGGATACTCGCTATGTTTTTAGAAAAATTGTTTTTTTGAGCATTATTCTCATTGAGAATTTGAAGAGGTGTCTTTGGGATGGTCGATTTGAACTTTTGCCTGCTGATAGAGGTGATTAAAAAAATATAAACGATGCATATGGTCGCAAAGATGAGAGCCCGGTATATGGAGAAGCGAGATGAGGCTAACTGACTCGAGCAGTTTCCATCATGCCAAATATCCAAGAAGTCGCGTTGAATGAATATTGGAAGAATCCAAATCAATGAGGAAAGCAGCCAAGTGCCCGAAAAAATTATGATCGATTTCGCTTTACTCCATAAAATATAATTCAAGTGAGGTTTTTTCATAACCAAATATTGTATGAAGAGGATGGTATTGAATATGAGTGGATTTAAAACTGTATAGCTTTCATTTGTGTAACGAATAAAGACGCATAGTGCGAAACCAATCTTTATATTATAGAATTTGAATGTATATAAAATCGCTTGAAAGAAAAGTGCGATGAACATTGAAACAAAAACTAGAGTGATAATTAAGCTAAAAGCAGAACGAATCCTTTTGTGGAAAAAGTAGAAACTAGCAACGTATAAGGCCTGCAAGCAAGCCAGAGTAATTAAGAAGATATTCAAAGAATTGAATAAGTGTTTCAACTAAAATAAAGTAATGTTTCATATAAACACAAATCATATTTGCTTATCAAAACGGAGAGAAAGTTTATGCTCAGAAGAACGCACCCCTCTTCTCCCTCGCCTATTTTCCTTTTATGCACTTAATGAAGAAGATATGAACTCTTCTGGTAATCTTTGCTGACTGGGATGTCAGTTCTGTATTCTCAATACAGAAATTAATCATTACTTAAATCCTGTTCCATATTTAGAACACAGGTTTGAAACAAAAATTGTTGATACCCTTCTTAGCTGAAAAGACACAAAGATAGGAATTTTTATTAGAATTACTGCTTCAGTTGAAACAAAAGGTTGCCAAAAATTATTAGTGTATTGAAAATTAGCTTTTATTTTTCTATTAACTATATAATTCAAACTAAAAAAGGTATTCCAGCTATTACCAATGTGATAATGTTTATAGGTACACATGCAAATGTAATAACCAAAGTACACTACCAGTTTAGCAATGTAAATTTAGTAGATTGCAAAATTCAAAACAAACGCGGAAAGAAGTGGCAAATTACAAACTCGCTTAAGGTTTAAATCTTTTTTGAACTTTTTTGTTTAATTGTGCTATTTTAGGTGGCCACACTCAAGTGCTGAAATTGAAAGGGTATTTAGTTTAATCATGTAAATTCTAAAAAAAAAAAGCAATGCTATTTTCAAATAATTTCGACAGATAATTTGCAACTCTTCCTTAATTACCTATATAGGTTTCTTTTTTGAGTAAATATTATTTTTAAAAATTATAACATTATCCGAGAATAAATTCAGCCTGTGTAAACATAGGTGTTTAAGTAGGCTTAGCCCCGTCATCAAATTCGAAGTACAGAAGAGGACATAACTGATTTTAATGGGTCCGGGACTACAAGAAAGTGTATACATTTATCTATTTCAAAGGAGTTTGAGAGGGTCAAAATAAATCCCATGCGTGGGGACAAAGAACCCCCCCCCCCCCTACTTCTCGCTTATCAACAGGCCTGAGTAAGATAATACCCGAACTTATTTCTAACATTTTTTAAACAAAATAAGAGAAATGTATGAAATTACCATCATGCGCGTAACCTAAAAGAACAGTTTCACAAAAAAAAGATGGCTTTTAATACTAGAATTGGATTAAATTGTAATTGAAAATGAATATCTTGTATAAAATGAGAGTTTTCTCTTCACTACCAGTCTTAATGTTTGCATAATAAGATTAGTTGGATTCATTTATCCCAATTGTAAATGAATGCTTTCTATAAGTTTCATAAGGTTTGGGGGATTACATCTAATCCTTTAAAATTCAAACATTAGATTTTCAAACTTAATCTTAAAAGGTGAGGATTATTCAAATCATGTGATAAATGAGAGATAATAAAAATTATTATCTTTTTATATTTAACAAACTTATATTTGTATACATATAAATATAACTAATAACCTGTACGGTTGAACGAAGGTAGAAAACTTGATTGTCATCTCCAACCTGTATACTACGATGGTTCATCTCCAACCTGTCAGTTAAAAAACTTAATCATACATAGTAATTTTCTTTCATTATTGATAAGTGAGATAAATGTGAATATATTTTTTTTTCTTTTAAGCAACTTATTAATATATATCATATGGTTAAATTTAAGATGATTAAAAAATGGTTGGCAGATAGATAGGCAGTTTCGGTTCCTGATTGTAATATGCATTTATCTGTTTAGTTATCGAAGAATGTTCTTCCCTTAGAACCGAGAACTAAAAAAAATAATAAATAAGTTTACGAAATCTTTTATATTGAAGGGAAGCATAAGGAAATTATGAATTTTTGATGAAACATTTGCGAAAAGGCAGAAAATATCGTTTGCAGTAGTTGGCATTGCAAGTTACGATAATGATGCTGCTGAGAGAACTGCTACTGGCATGAAACAAGAAATTAAAATTTGGATGAAACCTGATACACTGCTTACCTGTTGGAATTGGAGAATGTAGACGATAATGCAGGGCACTAAGAGGAGTGCCCTACATAGGTATATACAAAAGATAATTTATATTTTCTCTAGAAGAAAAATGTTTTAGGGATCTAGATGAAATTATTATTTTCTTCAAAAAAAGATTTTGAGAGTTATCTTTAACTGCATCCCCACCTCCCACACTAACAATCTCTTTCTTAATAACTCCATCTTGAAACTCAAGGATACATACAATTTCAATGTCGCTGTTACACTATACAAATACGTATACTTGTTGCTTCCACCTATATAAAGAGATAGAACTTAGCCAAGACTTGATCATAAAATGTCCTTACCTTTTTATAAATATACGAAATCCAACAATCCATCTCTTATAGAGTATCTTCCTTTTCAACAATTCTGAAGCACTCTTCCTTTCCGATCCCATACTTTTTAAGCTTAAACATACTTGCTTTTCTCTTAACCCTTGTTCATCTCATAATTTAAATAACCTAAAATATCATTATTAATTAACGTTATCATACAAAACTAATTCAACTCGGTATCCTTATATTCTTTTTGTTTTTTTAGTAAAATTATTTTATTACCTGGTTGACATCTCCTAGCGGCTATTTTGGCCTTTGATACCGACCTTCAAAAGTCAATCTTGTTTTTCTCAAATTTTTATTGCGATTGTCATTTATATATGGATCCACAAATTGTTTATACTACATATGTGATCCCTTTTTGTGAAACTATTGAAAATAAAGATATTATTATTACATCCCTGTTCTGATTAAGCATAGCTCTTGATTTAGTACTTGGATTGCAGATATCAACAATTAAAATGAAGTAGGTAACAACGATGCCCAAAAGAGTAAAGCTGGGTATAGTGAAAATGGGGCTACCTTGTACTGAATATCACATTTTCCAAGATGCCAAATATCAAAAAATTTCTTATACAAAGAGAAAAAGCCGATTTGAAGTACAGAGAAGAACGTGCTAAAATAAATGAAAATATGGCTTCTTTCTTATCAGAATTTGCATTAAGAGGATAATTAGTGGAAGTCCGTGGGTTTAAAATTTTTAACATTTTATCTAGTGAAATGGATAAAAACTCATAAAGTGGATGCGACTCTAACATGGCATTTTTAGAATATAAAAAGCGATTTGAAACAAAAGAGAACAAAACATCTTTCGAAACATTAAAGTGAATCTTTTTGTAGATGGATAAGCGCTGACGATGTGCAAAGACTGCAAACAAATCAAAGCAGGGGGGTGAAGTTAAAAATAATCTGTTAAATACTTTAATAAGATGCTTTAACACACATTTTGTATATGCCAACTGTTAATTTTGTTCGATATAACGAATTTAAGGGGGCAGTATGTTTCTTATATTTAGTTTTATCATAAGAGTTTTTTGTTGAAAAAAATTTATTCTCTTTCAAAAACAGCATACCTTTTTAATATAGATTAAGCAATGTTTTTGATTTATTTTTATATAAAATAACGTAATTTTATTTCAACAATTTATTCTTTTATTAATATTCAATTTTTTGATTAAAATTTCAAATTTAATGTATTTCGTTATTCTTCAAGGAAATTACTTTTTTTGGTATTATGAAAATCATTCTTTTCAAAATGGTCCTTTGCCTACAAATCCTAATGTGTTAGAAATCATGAATTCTTTGATGCATCTATTGTGAAAGACCCATGGTACTCGTAAATAAGCTTTTTCTTTAGTCTCAAGTATACTGGAAGAACATAGGATATATTGCAATTATTTGCACATCAAGTTTACCAATAATAAAAAGCGTGTTAGGGTTTATATGAAATTTTTTTCTTTGATGAAAGAAGGTAAGAGAAATAATCCCTGGCGAAAAACACAATAGAGTTCAATTCCTTATTCTGAGAAACTCTTCGATATTTTTCAAACAGATGCTAAACTACGTAAGCTTAAGAAGAAAGAAATTTATTTACTAGTCCGATACACACATAAGGCTCACCAAAGAAAGATATAAAAAGATTTAAACAAAGGATGAAAATATATAAACAAAGTAAAAGTGAAAAATAAAGCAATCCGATTTGCAGGTTGTTTACAAGGCCCTTAGATACTTCTTGGTACACACACACACACCCAGATTGAGCGTAGGCATGGTAATAATGAAACATTGTATGAGATATATATATGAACATTAGCAGAAAAAAATATAACTCAATTGAAATTTAGTGGACTCTTTTTCTGGCAAGAATAACAGTTTTTTTATGTTGCAAATAATATTTTTATAGCAAGAAAGAAAATGGAGTTTTATATTTTTTTTTAATTTGATAAATATAAGGTAAAAAAATTGAGTAGGAAAACACACCTTGTTCCATAAAAACAACATTTATAAGTATATTTGTGTAATTTAAAAATAGCTAATTTCATAAGTTATGAGTTCCTTAGGGGATAGGCATGCAAACTTTGTGTATCAAGTTTAAGAGTTTGGGAAAATATTAAGAATAGGATGATTACTAAAAAAATTTTTATAAAATAAAATAGCAAAACCTCTTACATTAGTGGAACAATTGTTTCTAGATAGTAAAATTAAATTTAAAACATTTTTGAAAAACTTCCCCCTATTTTTTTATATATTTATAAAGACATGTTTTTTAAAAAAAATAAATTATAAAATTTTTGAAATTGCAGTTAATTTTTTACGTTCAAGCCTTAAAAAATGTCTTCTAAAAATTCTAACAACAGCATAAAAGCTAATCTTTCTATTTGCAAAAAAAATTTACCTTCCTCATCCAAGCAAAAAGGAATCCAAGCATTCAATTTGTTGAAAAAATTTCAAATCTTACACGCATGCCGACAAATTTTAAAATTCTTGGAAACTTTCCTTTTTTGTTCAACACCAAAAAACTACGACAAGATTGTCTTCAATTTGATGGTAAAAGGTTACATGAAGAAAATCAAGTGGTTTTGCTAAAAAATACCATGACTGAAATAAAACCTGGTGTTTTAAAATGCCCAAATGGTACTGCTAAGGCTATTCACAAAGAGCTACATAATCTGATCGACTTTTGCTGAAGTCTTGGATGTTGACAAGAAGCTCGTTGATGAAAATAATAAACAAAGTAGGTGCAAACACGCTTTATTGTGGAACTCCCGTTTTGACTAAACTACACTCAGATAATGCATTTCCTATTCTTGCATACTGAGTTCTTTCATTCAAGTAGTTTTGTATCCACGCAAAGGATTTACCACGAATACCAAAAAATGGCAAAATATGGCAGATAGCTTTGTTGGGGATAGCCATAAAAGCATTAGATAAGTCTAAGAAAGAACACAGTGAATCGAGTGGAGTGATCGAGTGATGTCAAAGTTTATGATTTTTTTATTTTTCATGCCAGTTACCTTTATAATATGATATAACTAATATGAATACTTGTTGTTTGTTCCCTAATTTATTGAAATTTTACCAAATCTGAATAAGAAAAAAACTGGGCTATTGAAAAAGTTGACTTATTAAAAAATAATTTTTACCCTATAACTTGAATTTTTATGCCTGCTTTATATAAAAAGCTACACCTTTTAGAAAAGCTAAAACAAAAAGGACTTTATTGACTTTTAATTGCCGTAGTTACCTTTAATCAAGTTATAGTCTATAATATTAGTGATATTTATAGTCTATAGGTTATCTTTAAATTTAAATTCTATCAATAATCCTAGAATAAAATCTTACGATTAGTAATAGGAGTTGGCTATCAAGATAAATGCTTAATTTTGTATTTTTCCGTTGGTTTGCCCGCAAACTAATCTAGCTTTAACCGGATCAAATATTAAAAGGGATAAATTTAACATTTGGGACTAAAGTTCTATAAAATTTCTTAAATTATCAAACTTTCATATTCTTAAAAGGTATGAAAAAATAAATTGAAAAATTTTGAACGAAAGTACACTTATATAATTTCACAGATTTTGTAAGTAATATATATTTAGTGGTTTATATGTTACTTAAACTTTATTTACATTCTCTACTCTTTTTCTTACCATTCAAATAATTATATCCTCCTAGCAAATATAACAAGATTTAACATTTGTAATACAAGTATCAGTATTATGTAGACAACACGACAAATTAAATTCAAAAAAGTAGAAATAGCATAACATATAATAGAATTGAGCACGCATCCACATTATTATAATTAATTACATTGAATTTATAGGGAGATAGAAAAGGTCCCAAAGAACCGCTAATTTTGTTTATTTTTTGTATTTAATAATATTATCTTTCTAGCATAAATAACGTCTATACTCTCGCTTCGTCAAAAATGCTAGGCTTGTACGCATTTAATATAAGATATTTGGTTGTAGTTCATTTTTGTCTTTCTTGCAATTAACAAACGCTTTCCAACAATCCAAAGTAGCTGTTGAAATTCTAAGAACTATATCTTCAAAAAATATTTCTATAGCTAAAAAAATAAAAAAAATACCTTATCCATAATTTAATTTAAAAAAAAAAAAAATTAAATTTTTTTTTAATTGGGGTCTTCTCTATCAAAAACACTATTTTTTTTAAAATATTATTTTATTAATATATTTTTTCAAAAACTTCCATTTTAGTAAAGAATTTAATGCAGTCAGCATTTCATTCAAAGTGATATTTTTTCTAATCATTTATACTAACTGAAAGATAATCAATCGATTGTCCAGAATTAAGGATTTTTTTTAACTAAAAATAGAAAAATGGATCTTTTTTATTGTAATATGGAATCTACAAAAGAAATGATCTAAGAAGTGTTATGCAATGAAGAACTAAAACTCAAAAAAAAGTTAAACATTTTCTAAATTTTTTTAATTCGTAGTGACCGATATTTTAATTTTTTAAAATCTCAGTGTGCGATGTAAAAAAGGTTGAGGAAGCCTGCTTTTGTGAATGATTTATTGACATGATAAAATAGAAGGGTCAAAAAAAGTAAATTAAATTTTTTTTATTCAATTGATATTCTAGAGAATTTAAAATAAGGAAGAAAATTTAATGTAAAAAATGAGAGATAAGTGAATTAAGCTAACATAAATAAAGTTAAGGTAAAGTTTTTTTGAAAGATTCTAAAAAAAGGTGATAATACGTTGGATTGCAAGTAATAATGATAACACAAAGGCTAAAACAACTTAAGAAATAGAGAAGATCAAATATGTCGATGAAGCGTAGGGCACTTCTCATTTCAAAGTATTGAAGAATGTAGACGACAATAAAGGGAAAAAAGGAGAGCATCATGGGTATGGACAAGATATAGATGATTTTGATCTTTTGGATGCTGGAAAGGCTTTTCAGGTAATTGTTTTTCACAGCATTATTCTCATTGCAAATTTCAGTCGGTGTTTTTACGGGTGTGAGTTTGAACTTTCGAAAGCTGATAGACATGATCAAAATAATATAAACGATGGATATAATAAGGAAGCTGGAGGCTCTGTATAGGGATATGGGAGACGTTGTAAACTGACTCGAGCAATTTCCATCATGCCAAATATCCAAGAAGTCGCGTTGAATGAATATTGGAAGAATCCAAATCAATGAGGAAAGCAGCCAAGTGCCCGAAAAAATTATGATCGATTTCGCTTTGGTCCACAAAATATAATTCAAGTGAGGTTTTTTGGCAATCAAAAATTGTATGAAGAACATGATATTGAAAATGAGGGGATTGAAAACTGTGTAAGTCTGATTCATGTATCGAATAAAGAAGCATAGCTGAAAAATAATTCTGAGATTAAATAATTTCATTGTATAATAAATCGCTTGAGGGAAAAGTGAGATGAACATTGAAGCAAATATTAAAGTAATGATTAACGTAAAAGCTGAACGAATCCTTTTGTAGTAAACGTAGGAACTAACAATGTAAAGGGACTGCACACAGGACAAAGTAATTACGATGATATTGAAATAATAAATTAAGCATGAAACTCTATTCTAAAATAAACGAATGCTTCATATAAACACAAATCCAATTTTCCTAGTTAAAATAGCAAAGAATTTTAGTTTCGAAAGACAACCTAAATGCAAAAGAATCCTTCGACAAAAAGATTGAATGTATAGTTCCATTATAATGTTAATAAAATCCGGTATTCAATCCAAAAATAATCATAAAAATCTTGGTAAAAAATTACCACGAATTATAACATTTTATTAAAAAATCTACAGAGATTGGAAAAAAGTTTGTCTTTCTAAAGTTATGTATACAGTAGAACTTCAAGCATTTGGAGACAAAGAAATTGTTTGGATAAGTGAGTTTAATAAGTGATTAAGTGAGTTTGGATAAATTTTTATGGCTTCGAACAGTTTGAAATAACTGAGCGAGCTTCAACATCAAGAGGCTATTATAAAATATTATAACTCTAACAACAAAAAAAAAGCTATTACAAAAATTTGTAATAGTTATTTGCATGTCGGTCACTCTAACAGTAGAGGTACAAGAAAATGTAGTTCTTATAACAGATATATATGTAAAAATCATACGAAATATTTTTGTACTCAATGTCAGCAAGTGAAATATTGTGTATAATATTCAATTGTACGGTATTACAAACATAAATAATGTTTTTATAATTTTGTTCTCTAAAAATGAAATTTTGCAAAATACGTAAGAGCATAAAAATTTGTTTTTTATTTTTGAAAATATGAATTTGACTCTTTTGTACACAATTTTTTATGTACTTTTTTATTTTTTTGAATTTTTTGTTTATAAGCTTTCATTTTTTGTAATAAAAGCTGTTTTCTGATAGTTATATATTTTTATATTGCTTACTTTTATATAAAAGGTCGTTCAGAATTGACGTCAACTTAATTTTGTTAGTTTCTTACCCACCCTTCTTTTCTTGTCAACATTTGTCAAATATATTTCACTAATAATCTACCTTGATGTCAGTTTGGAGATACTCCTTTTATTTCTCTCTCAAAGTTGACGTCAATGATTCTTGTTGAGTATTGCAAATGGCTTACTGATTTTCATGAAAGTTTAGAAAATAATGTAAATTTTTTTTAGAAAATGCAAATAATTTATTGTTATTGCTTTATAATATTTATTATCTTCATTGAAAAACATACCATTTAATGTATAAACTTTTGATAATGAAAATTTTTATTGAAAAATCTTAATTAACGCCATCTACTAGTTCAACACGAAGTATAAAAACAACTAAAATTCAAAAATAACATATCTGATGATATTTTTTATTTTCAAATAATTGAGATGAAACCAAGAAAAAAATTTACATGTTGTTTATTGATGGAGTCAGATATATTTTTCTACACGAATTTCATCATTGAAAAAAGCGTGGAGTAAAAAGCCATGCTTGGTCTTGCGAGGGTTAATAGAATGTTATAATTTTTGAATAAGTATAAAATAATAAATTCAATGCAGTTTGGTTTTAGAACTGGTATTTCAACTTAACCTGTGATTACTAATTTGGCAAATTGTATTTTAGAGTCTAGAGAAAAATTTATCATATTTGTGGAATATTTATAGATTTTTCAAAGGCCTTTGATAGGGTTAATCATTACTTATATAATAGCATTACAAGTTCAAGTGAAATGTTTTCATATTTAAGTGAAAGGTTTTCAAATTCAAGTGAAATTTTTTCAAGTTTTAAGTATATTGAATTACACATCTTTTACAAATTTTTGGAGTTCTAAAAAAATTAAAAAATGCAAACTAAAAATTAATTTTTGTAAAAATATTTATTATCGATCTTGACAAATTTTCAAGTCGAATCTAAAGATAAAATACTCTTGAAACTTGAAAACGTAACTTAAATTTGAAAACATTTCACTTTAATCTGGAAACATTTCACTTGAACTTGATAACGTTTCACTTGAATTTGAAAACATTTCCCTTGAAACGTGCAATGTTAGACTGCATATGGGATTGCGTTATGAAAAATGGAATGTAAAAGGATTAGATTTCTTCTCTCAATTTAATAAAAATAAAAAAATTTATAAAAAAAATAAAATATAAATATTGATAAAAATGGAAAATAATTGTACATATATTTGGGAAAAAAATTTGCTACAGTTTGTTAAAAATAGATATCTTACTTTAGGCATCTCTTTACTATTTTGAGTGGAGTAAATTAGAAGGTTGAAAAGAATGATGATTTATAGTAAGTGAAGAGGAAGGATATAGAATATGCATTATATTCAATCGTGTCTTTATACATCAGATTTGAGCACGAAATATCTATTTCGTTTAAGAATATGCTAACAAGCAAAAGTCATAATTTAATTAACTAAGTTTTGCTTTTTATTTATAATCATTCAAATTTCCAAAGCATACAAAAGTGTGATCCTGATGCAAAACCGGAAAAACTATATATGCGATCATTGAAATGCAAACTTGCGAGATGCATTGATTTAAAAAGCATTGTTATACACACAGAGAATAGGACTCAGTGATATTTCCGTCATTCAAAAGAACTTTCGATTTTTGTTGTGTTATTGTGATCGTAAGATGACGCTTTCATTAGTCCTAATAAGATGAAAGCATGAAACACATTTTAGTACTTTAAAAATAGGTATACACACTAGATCTTTTATAATAGAGATCGCTGCGTTGAAATCGACCTTTCACTATCGATGATATGATGCTTGCTACTCAACGATGTCCCTACCAGAAAGGAGAGCATTTGCAGGCCTTTAGGAACCATGCTTAAATTTAATAGAGATATCCATGCATGCAATAATCACGATGCCAAATCTCTACATCTGCATCGTATTTGCTTTGATACCCATTATTTACCAAATCTTCTAAAGCATTATTTTTCATCTTTTTCTATGTTGATTTTAATTTAATTGAACTTGTTTTTTACATTTTCATGTTTGTAACACGTTAATTTTTTATTAATACTTTGGTCCTTTTTTTAAGGACTTAAAACAAGCAAATTTATGAAACAAAACAAAAATGTTTATTTATAAAAATAAAATTATAAAAACCTTTTGACTTAAAAAGATTTTTTGTCATGTGTTTTGCAAATTTTTTACACAGCTACAAGAATTATTTAGAATGCCACAAAATTTCACATTCTCTTAAATGTAAACCAACTTCACACGTTGTTCATTCTTTTCTAACCTTTTTTTTACAATACGTTCCTTGTTTTCCATCATCAGTCCTTACAATATGATTATTAAGGCGATCTAACCGTATTTTATCTAAAACTTTGCATGTTCTTTCACTGGGTCATATTGTTTTTTTCAGAGTCGAAAATTGAAAGAGCTAAGACAAATTTTCCTTCTAAATTTAAGTAAAGATAGTTTATTATTTTTGAATTTATTGTGGATTATCCAAACATTCACTATGCATGTGACTATAAAGCTGATAAAAATATTCCGTAACCATTTTTTAGATTTGAAATTAATTCTATACTTTTTTAATTAACCAATCAAGTTTATCGACATCACCTTTGTAAAAGTTGTATTGTTTAACTATATTTGATCTTGATACTTTCATGATCTTTTTGTATTTTGAAGAAAATCGTGTAACATTATCAAAAGGTTCAATGCTTTGATGATTCGTTCCTACAATAACAAAGTTGTTATCTTACCATTTTAAAAAATTACTTTATTCTTTTTAATCAACTTTGTAATCCTAGCTTCAAGGATTTTCTTTTTTCATTACATCATTTTTCTTTAGTGGACAAAATGATGTTCTATTACATCTTACAGTACCTGTAATTTTTAAGTTTTTAGCCATGTGTGCAAAAAGATCGTAGCTTATAAAAAAAGTTATCATTATAAATAGCATGCTCTTCTGGATATTCAAGTTTCCTGCACATTGAAAGAATGACGTTAACACAACGGCCTAAATTATCAGAACTTTTATTTTTAAACGATGCTTTGCCTTGATACAAATCTATATGAAAACCAAATCCAGTAACCAAACTGCTCATTATCCAGTGCTTGAATCCAAAACAAATAGATTTTCCATTAATAAATTGCTTTATGCTATGTTTTCCATAAAAGCTCACAATTGGTTTATCAATTCTCAAATGTTTTGAAAAGATACCAAATTGTTTAAGACTATTTTTTAGACAATCATATAAAGGGTTCTATTTTGAAAACTTTATTTGTTTGATTTTTCAAAGCATTTGATAACCATAGATAGAATTAATATACCAAAAACTTTTTCAAACAATTGACTAAAAGAAAAAATTTATGGTGATTTTTTTGATTGGCATAAATTGTGGATTGATGGTCTATAAATTAGTAAAGCTTATCGCTAAAAAATAATTCAAATATTTGGATAGGTAATATATTCGATACATCAAGTTCTATTTTACTCAAATTCGCATCAATATTTTTTGTACTACTTTGACTATCAGAAAACATGTTTTTTCAGTCCAATTATAATTGCTTGACTTTTTTTACTTTTAGAGAAATCAGAAAAAAAAATTATATCTTCAATTGATCTAACAACATCTTTGGGTAAAACTTGTGAAATAAAAGATTCATCATTATCAGCATCATTCACTTAACTTTTTTCATCTGTTAAATCCATCAACAGGGGGAAGAATTTCAATAAAATCAATTGCTTATCTGTTTTTAGAAAACGTAATTTCGTCCAAATATCTTAAAGCATTTTTCAAATTAATTATCGAAAGATTCCATGTATCAAAGCTGTTCAGTAAACTAAAATAAAGAAAATTATTTTTACACTAAAAAATTGAATAAAAGTACATTTTAGATAAGAAAAATCAAAATTTTAAAAATATCATAAAAAAATTCGGTAAATTGAAAATAAATAAATGCTTAGTAAATGATTTACTAAAAAATTATTGATAATTTTCCTTTTTGATTAAATATATAATTTTTTTAATTAAAAAAAATAATAGTTTCAATTTTTATATAGTAAAATTGATATACTACGTTTTTAGGTTTTCCTATGGTCCTTAAATGAGGACTGATCCTAAAACCTAAAAATTATATATAGAAAAATGAATTTTGGTATTTCTAAAACGGAACATTGTTATGAACGGGTGTGAAATTCAAATTTTTTGAAAAAAATCTTATATTATATCAGATATTGACATATGATCTTTCTATAACATACGTAGTTTGGTGGAAATTAATTTTTTCAATCAAATGAATATTTAATAGTATTTTATTTAAGAACCTTTAAAAATAATGTGTTTTTTTACTTTTTCTTTTTCTCAAATATGTAAGTGCTTAAAATCATTTATAATATAGGAAAATGATAGGGCGACATTTCTCTAAAACAGAGTTTTTTTAAAGTCTACATTGAGTTCCACGGTAAATAATACAATATTTTATAACAATAATCAAGTAGGCGGTTTTTAAGCTTTTCAATAGTAAAGGAGCAAAAGATATCTTAAGATATAGGAGGGTACACTTATATACTAAGAATTTTTGTGAATATAAGTATCCATAAATAAAACATACAGATACGTACAAAGGCACATACTCACACCCACAAAGATATCCAAAAAGAAGTAGAAAAATGACATAAAGTTTTTTCCTTCGAAATAAATAGGATTTCTTTTAGTTCAAGCAAAGCTAATTTTAGTTATATATACTAAATACACGATCCAAATGGAATATATTATTTCGACTATATATCATAAGTATATGTCGTTGATATAAATTAGGAAAAATACGGAGCCTGAGATGGAATCTCGCAGTGCTTCCATTTCCAGATATCATTTTAGATACCTCATAACTACAAGTAATATATAAAGGTGTGAAATGTTAGAAACAAAATTTATTTTTCAAATTAGTTGACAACTAGAAATAATTGAAAAAAAGTATTTTATAAAGGATAAGAGAACGTGATATATAAAGTTATTTGATAAGTCAAAAATTTGCCATCCAAAGTTAAATCTCAAAACAGAAGCTGTTGGCTTTTCAAGAAAAAAAACTTTACATGAGAATAGGAGGCTTGTGATTGAAAGAGTAAAAATTTTGCTAACATAGGAAGACTTTTTTAAAGTTTGTAGACGAAAAAAATATAAACACGTGGTAAAATGAAAAAAAGAGCCCAGTTGATTATAATATGAATAGGAAAACACAAACACGGTATTGAATATTCAAAAAGGAATATATAGAAAATTTTGATAAAAATAAGAGTAGTTCAATCGAAAATATGTCTCTTCGCCTAAATTTGCTTGGGAAAAACACTCGATGCAACATATAACTGTCAAAAAAATTTTGAATGATGAAAAGTGATTTTGGTAATTTTTATCTAAAATTTATATGATTTTTTAACTATTTAGAAAATATTTTACTTACAAAAACACATTTTGTTCCGACCAAAAAGTTGCTATTTATTTCATAAAAAAACTGAAAATTTGTTTGATTTTATACATAATTTAATTTACGATCGATCTTAATGATGAAATTATTCTTACAATTAGTCTATAATTAGTCTAATATTTTCAAGTATCATATTTTTTTCTTCACAATCTACTTATTGATTAAGTGTAAGTCAAAATTAAGAAACTATACCTCAAAATAGCAAAGATTCTATTTCTAAACTATATATATATTATATTGATTTTATACACAGGAGTATTATCAGAAATGTTTAAAGGTTTATTTCGGTACTCTTAATGCAAGCTAAGGACAATATGATTTTTCAGTGAAATATTTTGTGTAAAGAGAGTAAAAATATTTCGTAGTATTTGGCATTGCAAGTTAAGATAATGATGCTAAGAGAACAACAACCGACATAAAACAAAAAATCAAAAATTTGTAAGAAATTGGGTATATTGATTAAATGTTGGAATTTGAGAATGTGGAACACAAGCATTGGCATTAGGGTGAGTGCCAAAGGTATCGACAAAAAATACACGATCTTTACTTTTTCTTTAGAAGTAAAATGGCTTAGGGATCTAGGTGAAGTCATTACATCTCTTTTCGGATTAGGTAGCACTCTTGATTTAAGACTTGGATGACCGATATAGATAGCTAAAATGATGTGGATAACAATGATAGTTAGAAATAGTAAAGTTCGATAGTAGATGGATGCGGGTGAAGTGTATTGAGTAGGACAGTTTCCATGATGCCAAATATCTAAGAAATTGCGATTAATTAACAGTGGAAATAGCCAAATCAAAGTACAAACAAAGAGAGTGCCGAAAAATATTAAAAGAGAATTCGTTTTTTTCCACAAAATGAAATTTAAATGGGGCTTCCTTCTTATCACAATTTGCATACACAGAATGATCTCGAAAATTAATGGGTTGGAAATTCTATAAGTTTGCTTAGTGAAACGGGCGAAGAAGCATAACGTGAAGGGGATTCTTACATTATAAAATTTTATAATATAAAAAATTAATTCAAAGACGAGTGAAACAAACATGGTCGTAAACACTAAAGTGATGAGCAGGGTGAAGGCTGAGCGAATTCTTTTGCAAAATATGTAGAAACTGACGATGTGTAAAGACTGCAACGCAACTAAAGGTATGGAGAAAAGATTCAAGCGGATGAAAAAATCTTCAATTCGCATCTATAGGAGACCTGAAAGCAAAGCGTTTGTGTAAGTAAAAGTAGCGCGTGCACTGCTATTCTGTGAACTTCAACGTTGGCTTCTTCTATCTATAAGTCGATCCATAAAACTATTTGACAAGAGAGAAGTTGTTGATGTAAAACTTATTGGAGGCCATCATTCACCGATTCACCCGCTTTTAAGTGATGGGAAAGAAGAGTTGTATTACTTATATCAGATCCACAGATTTAGTATCAAAGACGAATCGCTTGCCCATGAACTCTAAATTATCTTAAATGTACACAATTTAATTAAAAGATGTAGAAATAAATATTTCAATCAATATAATGTATAAAATTAAACAAAACTTCAAATTTTCAATTTTGTCCATTGAATTTCTATTAAAATATTTTTGAATGATAAAATCAGACAATCTGACTGACATAAATGGACATTATATCTAAAAGTTCCAGTAGTAAATCCAAAACTTGTAAACATCTCAAATCGATATAATTAGTATTTAGAAATAGAATAATTAGGTATTCTTTTCATGAAAGAAGATGTGTTCAAATACTTAATAACCGTCGATATTAATTAATAACAAACACATTATACACTCATGAAGATACGGGAAATACTTATTTTTTAATAATTTATTTATCAAAAGTTAAAACTATAATTAATTAATGAGCTTTACTTTTTATTAATTTGGCGTGTAGGTTACACTTTAGAACTGGCAAACCTTTTGCCATTTACCAAAGTGTTTCAGCTATGAAGAAATAAATTAGTTCTACTAATTCATTAGTGGATTTTTAGACAAGAGGCTTTACTAATTTAATTAATATGGGTAACTAATTTTTACTTATTTAAATAGTTAGACTTTAGCGTTAGAAACCTTACTATTTCATTTATGAAAATTTGGACAAGAGAGTTTGCAAATTTAATCAGTAATTGGAACTATTTTTTTATTTCATTGAATTAAGACAAGTTTATTCCGTTTATATATAAACTATACCTTAGCATTTTATAAGCTATGCTTTTAGAAATGAACAAAATTAAAGCTTCAAGCTTTAATTTGTGCTGATAATTATCTGATTTTCTTAATTGGAACTTTTAATTTTTTAAAGTAAATGGTTTTGTGAAAAATTTAATCGATGAAATACCATCTCTAGTAATGTTTCGTCTTCCTTAGTCTTCTAAGGACAACAAGAGAGAAAGTCCATCGTTTACCTTATTTGTTTACAACTTTTTGATAACGCTTTATCATCACACTGTTCACACTTGTTTTTTTATTATTTATTTTTGGATCGCTTCCCAGTTTTTATTAAAAATCACATGGAAGTCAATAAATAAGCGTTGTTCAGTCTTTTCAATCCACTGTAATAGCATATATCATCTATTGTAAAGCCTTTATTTCAATATTTAATCGATGTTTGCAAAGATTCATTTTTCATTCAGTATTTAAAAGAGAGATCAATCTTGAAAGTATAAAGTATGTTGCATGCTTTCATCGTATTAGGACGAAATAAGGGCGATTTTGCGATCACTAGAACCGAACAAAAATAGAAAGTTCTTTTGAATCCGCGCAAATCTTTTTACGCCCCATTCTCTAGAACGAGGCTTATTTTGCAAGTTTACATTTGCAATAATGCAATAATTAATTGTTCCGGTTTTGCATGATGATCACGCTTTTGTATGCTTTGGAAATTTGAATGAATAAAAGAAAAAGCAAAGCTTAGTTAATTGGAGTATAAAACTTTAGCTCGTTATGTTCTAGCACGAAGTAGAAATATTGTGTTTGAGATAAAATAATCGATTGAATATCGTACACATTCTACGTCCATCCTGTTCATAGAATATAAATCTTGATTTTCTTTATTGAAATAACTTTTTGATTTACTAAATTAAAAATTGTACAGAGATGTCCACAATTAAAGTAACATTTACATTTTTAACTTAAATAAATTTATAAATTTTATAAATAAATTTTTTAATGATTTTTTAGATTAAATTTTAAATATTTTTTCTTTATAACAAATTTACTACGCAGTTATATATATTTAAAATATTCTTTTTTGATAAATATTTTTCCTACATTTGTTTTTTCGTTTTTGAACAAAATATTAGTATTGTATATTTTTAAAAAAACACACACTTATCATTTTTATGAATGGGAAGAGAAATATTTTTAAATATTTAATATGGAAAATAATGTTGTTATTTGTAACCCCCCTCTTGCTATAACAAAAAAGTAGAAATACATTTCAAAAATTTACATAAAAAATATGATGAAAATAACCCGAACAACTCTAAAGTACGTGTAAAGATAAAATTTCGAATGTCAAGATTGACTTTTATTGAAAATAAAAATGATAACGAATTTAGGCAACAAATCATTAGAATCTACTGTAGCAACTAAGTCTGTCATTTTTTAGCTAATCCAAAACTCTTGTTCCTTAATAATTATTTTTAGTATTAAATATATGTAGCTTTCTAGTATAAAAATTAGTAGAAATTGAGCTCTGATTTGAAAATATAACAATTTTTGAACATTAGGACATTAGTTGCTTTTTCTTTGCAGCTTGAACAAATCGATAGATTTTTACGGATACAGCCTAATTATTGCTATTCATTAATTTAGTTTCTGTTGACTCTTCCTTTGAGAAGATCTTTTCCTAAATTTAAGTTAAAATAAGAAGGAAAGATATATATTACATCATTGAAAAATTATAAAGTTTGGTCATGCAGGCGCTAACTCCTGAAACTTTTGCGGACTTTTAATTCTTTAAGATTAAAAGAATTTTAAAAAAATCTTTTAAGATCTTTTTCTAAATTTAAGTTAAAATAAGAAGGAAAGATATATATTACATCATTGAAAAATTATAAAGTTTGGTCATGCAGGCGCTAACTCCTGAAACTTTTGCGGACATTTAATTCACTCTTTATTTGTTTAATGTTTTATTTTAATATATTTGATATGTATTCTTCAAATATTATTTTGTTCGGTCCATTATTTATTTTTTATCAAGTTTTATCAAACATATTGGGATATTTCAAGTAGAATAGGACAATCTTGTATACATTATATTTTTTATAATTTCAAACTTGATTTGGGAGTATAATTTGGTTACGAAAACGCATTGTTCGAGTAGTCAAAATTATATGTGTTTATATGAAGCATTTGTTTATTTTAGAATAGAGCTTCATACATATTTAATTATTTGAATATCTTCATGATTACTCTGTCTTGCTTGCAGTCCCTATACGTTGTTGGTTTCTACGTTTTCTACAAAAAGATTCGTTCCGCTTTTACGTTGATCATCACTTTAGTATTTGCTTCAATGTTCATCTCACTTTTTCCTCAAGCTATCTATTATACATTGAAATTATTTAATGTTAGAATTGGGTTTGCTCTTTGTTTCTTTATCCGATATACGAATCAGACTAATACAATTTCATATCCAATAATATTCAATATCATTCTCTTGATACAATTTTTGGTTACAAAAAAACCACACTTGAATTCCATTTTATGGAGCAAAGCGAAATCGATCATAATATTTTTGATCACTTGGCTGCTCTCGAATTTGCTTTGGATTTTTCCATTCTTCATTCAACATGACCTCTTGGATATTTGGCATGATGGAAATTGCTCGAGTCAGTTTGCCAGATCTTGCTTCTCCCTATACCGTGCTCTTACCTTTGTTACCATATGCATCGTTTATATTATTTTGATCATCTCTATCAGTATTCAAAAGGTCAAACTTACGATCCCTAAAACACCACTTAAAATTTGCAATGAGAATAATGCTCCAAAAGACAATTTCTTCAAAAGCGTATACAGCATCCAAAAGATAAAAATCATCTATATCTTGTCGATTCCCTTGATGTTATCCTTTATCCCATTCATCGTCCTCTATATTCTTCAATACTTTGGAATAAGAAACGCGCTACGCTTCATCGACATATTTGATTTTTTTTATTACCTAAGTTGTTCTACTCTTAGTGTTATCATTATTACTTGCAACCCAATTTATTACCAAATTTATTTACAACATTTAAAGAAAACATTTATTTAAGTAGCTTAATTCTTTGCATTAATTCATTATTATTCATTTTATTCTTGATTATAGGCTGTTTTAATTATTTCCCTTATGTATCATTTTTTACATTAAATTTGGCTTAGATATGAAAGAACTTACGTTTAAAACAAGAAAATGAAAAAGTGTCTTACTTAAGAGTTTGCACACTTTATATATTTCCTTGAACATCAATAAAAGAGCAAAGATTTTACTTTATTCATTGTCCATCCTATTTTTTCATGTCAATTAATCACGAAAGGTCTAGACTCTCTATATAAATCTGATTTCATTTCCATTCACATTGGCTTTGTTATTTATTGAGAGACATGACGATTGCATGATAAAAAAGAATAAATACATCGTATCTTTATGTGTTCTTGGAAACTTAAAAATAAGTTTGCGAACAATCCCAACAGATCTTCTCAGAATATCAACAGTTACTTTGGGTTGTTCGAAAGCAGTTTGTTAATTGCAAGAAAGTCAAAAATTAACGACAACCAAATATCTTATATTAAATGCGTACTTAAGCCTAGCATTTTTGACGAAACGAGAGTATAGACGTTATTTATGCTAGAAAGAAAAGATTATCAAATGCAATTTTCCTAAAAATTTGTTTCCCTAATCGAGTTTCCCTGACTTTTACCCAAAATAAATTTTTGCTTTGGTCAATTAATCCACTCACTTCTACAACCCAAAAATTCCCTATCAAGTTAAAATCTATTTTCCTTCATTTTAGTTAAAAAATATAAAACACTTTGTTTTTTGTGAAATGCAAATTGAATAAAAGAATTTAAAAGTATTAACGCTACTCATTGATAACACACTCCATATGAAATGAGTTGTCATATTCTATAGGTGTCATATGTTTTGTCTGAGCTTCTGATTTCTCGATAAAATTTAATTCTCGAGAAAAGAGAAAAAAAATATATGATTCTCGAGACACAAGAAAAGTTTCGAGAAGTTAAAAAATATTAAAAATATTTTACTAAAAAAATATTTTATTTTATTAGTAAAATAACTTTTTAAAAAAACAAGAGCATTTAAAGTTTCGTTTTTCAAACTCAATCGTTTTGGAGATAAAATTAAACAATCTATGCAGAAGGCAAAAATTGAAGAGCTAAAAACTTGTCTATAAATGAACTGCTAGTTGCATCGAATTAAAAATGACTTGAAATAGAGGCAGATAATTAGAAAATTATCAGTGTATCTTTCAACACGTCTACAGAACCTGACAATCGCACATAATATTACGCGCATTTATTAGAAACAAGACTTCACAGCTTATTCAGAAAAGTAAAATCAAAAAAGACACTTTAGAATTTAAAAAAGACACTTTAGAATTTGAAAAAGACCGTTTAGAACTAAAAATGTTATATATAAGATTTACAAGCTCGATAGAAAAATTATAAATATATGTTCAAAAACAAAAAGTTAAGTACAATGTACAGTGCTAAGAGAAATAAATAAGAATAACAATGAGATGTTTCGCATTTATATGAATATTTTTTAATATACTCCTTTTTAAACAATCGAATACTCAAATGTATGTATTCCAATAAATGCCTATTACTATTCCAAAAGTTTGATAACTTAAACTTAATTGTCTGGTAGTATCTCAGTCTATTATAATTTGGCAAAATTGTTTAATATTTATAGCGCAGGTCATATTTACAATGGACGAAATTGAAATCTAAAATTTTCTCAAATACATTGGACATTAAAAACCATTAAAAAGTCTAAATATAAACATAATCAAATTATATTTATATAGATCATAAATTTTTAATATGTTTGAGTCAATAAATAAGTTGCTAGTATGACATATATATTTAACGTTGTAACTGTATCTGACGGCTTTTTTTGAGAATTCTCCAAAGTTAAAAGATTACAATTGATATGTAATCTCTTTTTAATTTATATTAATGATATCTTCCGTATAAATTTGTTTACCAGCATGTATCTTTATGCTGATGATATCTCCATACTAGTTTCTCTAGATGATCCTAACTTAGGTAATAATATCTCTGCTTTATATAAATGGTTTGAATATAACTGCTTTAAAATTAATCTCAACAAATGCAAAGCAATCTCTTTTTCTCAATCGCTTAATTACAACCTCTCTAACATTGGTTTTGAGTTTGTAAATGAATATAATTTTCTTGGCATTTTAATTGATAGAAGACTTAATTGGAAAGCTCATTGTAAATACGTTTTAGCTAAGTTGAACTCTGTTACTGGCGTTATTCGCCAATATAAAACTCTCATTCCTATTAATACCAAATTGTTACTCTATAAAGCGTTATTTTTGCCTCATTTATTGTACAGTGTTATTAATTGGGGCCATGCTGTTAATGATGCTTTTTATCTATCTCAAAAGAAAATTCTTAGAATAGTTTTTAACAAGCCTTACCTTTCTCATACTAACATGCTTTTTTTCCAAAATAATCTTTTGAAATTTAATGATTTGTATAAACTTCGTTTAGCAATTTTTCTTTTTCATGCTTTGAACGATAATCTACCTCCCTTATTTTCATCCTGGTTTCGATTTAATTCCGATAGAGAAAAATTTTCTTTGAGGAATAGTAACCATCTTTTCGTTCCGAGATACAATTTCCATAAATCGCATGCTTGTCTAAGATTCAGGGCTTGTAAGTTCTGGAATCACTTTCTTTGTATTCATTTTCAACAATTTACCCATATTCAGTCTTGTAAATATTTTCTTAGAAAGTTTTTTATTCAATATTATGATTATACATGTTCTAATGTGAACTGCTATGTTTGTCTAAACTTCCATCAACTTTAATTTAATTTTTTTTTTAGTAACGTGCGTGTCTTCCTTCTTATATTTGTCTTTTTTTCATTTATTTTTATTCTGTGCTAATTTAGGTTTATTCTTATCATTTTTTTTTTACATGCTTAATTTCGATTCTTACTTTCATCTCTTTATATTGTTTCATTATATTTTAATTAATGAGTGCTTGAGAATGATGTCTTTGTAACCTTTTTTATGTGTTTAATTTATTTTTTTTTCCGCTCCTTATTTTCCTCATATACGTTATATAACTTTACATCACACAGCGGCTTTAGCCTTCGGTGCAATTGTTATATAAATATTTATTTATTCCTAATGGTTGCTCTTTATTACAAACAATATTCATTCATCGCTAATATTTTTTTTTTCCCGATTTCAAATAAATTCTTCTTCTATGTTAATTTAAGATAACATAAATTTATTAAGCGAAAAAATAAGCTAATGAAAAGCCTGTTAGGATAGCATCAATACAGAAAAAACAATCATGTTAAAATGTATTCAGCTATTTAAATATAAAAACCTCGTCTCTCCAGTAGGAATCAAGGCTACTTTTGAAAACGTTGAGTGATGGTGCATCGACAATGTCTTCATGTAGTTTGTTCCAGTCATTTATGATTCTATTCGAAAAGGAAGATCTTAAAAATGCTTTTGCACATCTTGCTTTTTTGAATTGTTTTCTATGAACTCTGGAGCTTCTTGAGGAGAACTCGGACAGAACACTAGATTTTATTTTCATATTTCCGTGAACTATATTATATGTCGTGATCATATCGTTGCGCTTATACCTATAGGTGAGAGATAGTAGAGATAACTTGCGCATCCTTTCTTCATATTCTAAATTCTGGAAGCCTTCAATCTTCTTCGTAATAAATCTCTGCACTTTTTCTAAGCTTTTCATATCTTTAGCACGTGTTGGATGTGCTACTACATTGCCATACTCGAGGTGCGGGCGTATTAGGGCTTTATACACTGGTAATGCTATATCGGCATCAAACACAGAGCAGCTTTTATAAATTTGGAAGAAGACTGAATATGCTTTTGACGTTGCATTTAAGAAATGAGCCTCGAATTTAAGGTCTTTGTCAAGAGTGACACCAAGGACGTTGATTATTAAATCAACTTAATTTATTCTTACAAACATCTCTACTTTTAAGATGCAAGGAAAGAAAAACAGTAGAGAAAAATAAAATATAAACAAATGGGTTATAATTTTGAATATATATAAAAAATTATTATAAAAATAAAATAAATATTTATTATAAACATGGATATATAACAAAAATCGTTATATATTAGAAGTTAAAAAGTGATAAATTGGGTAAATTCTTTATGTTAACATAGTGAAGGTTTCTATTTACCGGAAAAATATATTCAATGCTCATTACATTAATTTTATATCCTTTCTTGATAAAAAACCTAAATGAAGTCTAATCAAATGTTTGACAAATAGTGCTTTTACATTGTGCTCTAAAGAAAATCTTAAAGAAGAATTAGAGCATCTAGATTCTAGAAGAAATGTTTGTGAGCCTATCTTATCCTTCTAGACTATAACACAAAAAGTTATCAATTGATGGTTTTAAAGAATTCAAATGTATCTGAAGGCTTTTTTAGAGTTCTCCAAAGTTAAAAGATTACAATGTCTCCATAATAATATACAATAATTGAAATATGGTAGAAAAAAGGAATTATATAATAATCTTTTTATATAAACCCTTTGAGGACCAACATTTTGAAGAGGATTCGTCTGCTTTCTTTTTCAATGAATTTTATATATTAAAAGCAGACGATTTTCATTTTTTGGGTCACTCGTGACCCACTGGTTCTCAACGGGTTAAGAGGGAGTGAACTTCTAATAGCTTTTAAAATTCCAATCACTCTAGAAAGCTTTGCATTCATATATGCAATATGATTTTTCCATGTTAATTTATTATTAATATCTATTATTAAACCTAACAATTGAATATTGTCTACAACTTCAAACAATAAACTATCTGTTTTCAGGTTTATGTGATTATTCACTGAAAAAAGCATTAACTTTGACTTTCTTTCTGGATAATTCTTCTTATGCATTTTATTTCAGAAGAAAAAAATGGGAAATTAATTGTCAGATCGTCTGCAAAGCTAAAATAGTTTAAATTAGGGTTAGTATAATACAAATCATTAGATAATATTAAAAAAAGGAAATGCTAATAAAACTGAGGAACACCAGCAGTTATATTTTGTTTATCAGATAAAATATCTTCTACTAATACTTTCTCTTGTCGGTACTCTAGATATGATTTCATGAATAAGCATGCTCTTTTTTGAAAGCCATACAGACTTAGCTTTAGCAGTAAGAGCCTATGAGGAATTAAAGCAAATGCCTTAGAAAAACTATAAAAGCAGTTAACGCGTAATAACCTGCTGAATATTTATCAATAATTTGATTTATTAGCAAAGATAAAAGAGATTGAGTGCTGTGAAATATTCTAAAACCGAATTGAAAGTCATATACTAAGCCATTTTAAGTGAAGAATATCAAATATTTTAGAGAGAGTTGAAAATATGGAAGCAGGTCTATAGTTGTCAATGTTGAACTTATCGCCTTTTTGAAGATAGGATGTACTTTATTAAGCTTGAACACGTCAGGATAAATAGAAAATTCGAGGCAGGAATTTAAACCTATGAGAAAAAATTTTGCACTAATTTGTTTAGCAATAATTTGATATGATACATTGAAATCCCATATACGTCAGTTCTCTAATTAGTTTGAAAGGAATCTACGATTAGTAAGACATCATGCAGAGAAAACTTAACAAAATCAAATTCAAGTTCAACATCATTCAAAAAATTAAAGCTATCGACATTTTGATATGAAGGGGGAATATTACTTGTGAACTTATTATTAAAAGAGATCAGAAAGCTCAGTTGTTTGATCAATCAGTGTCTCTTCATAATCGAGTACAATTTTCAACTTGGTTGAGATATTGAGTACTGCATTAATTTGATTCGATAGTTGTTTTGGTCTAGTTTCTTCAGAAAAGTATTTGTAATAATATTGATTAAACCTCAAAACATAATATTCATTTTATCCTAATTTCTGATACTAACATACTTTGCTTTCAACTCCACTTTATGACATTTTTTCAATTTCAAAAATATCTTATTTCTTTCTTTTATCAATTTAGGAGTACATTATTCCCACAAGTTTTATTAGCCCTTAAAGACTACAACTTTTGCTGAAATTTAAAACTTTAGTGTTTACACCTAAAAAAATAAGAAAGTTTATCATACAACTTAATAAAAAAATCATTGGGATTATCAAAAGTACTTTAAATGAAATTAGAACAGGTAAGTGATCAGATATATGAAAATTAATAGTGTAAGAATTATATAATTGCAAAAATTGAAGGGGGTGAGTGATAAACTAGAAAAGCGAGCATACTTAGAGATTAGAGGTTTGAAGGAGTTGGATAAACACATATTTAGGAATGATTTGACAAACAAATTTTTCGTAATTTTAAACAAATCAAAATTAAAATCCCCAACAAATTATACTTATACTTTTTATTATAACATAATATAACATAATTTTATTAAGCCAAAAAAGGCCATTTTGCCTGTGGTAATCGCATCAATGTGTGGAAGAAAGAAACATATAGAAATCGTTTAAACATTATAATTGCTAAATATGGAAAAGAAGAATACAAAAGTAAAGACTTAAGCATCCAACATATTTTTCCAGAAGTTATCCAGACGTTTCTTGAATACCTTTAATGAAGGGGAGTTTATAACAACAGCAGGAAGACTGTTCCAGTCATTAACAATTCTATTAGAGAAAAAGTTGTTTCGAAAGGGTTTTGTGGCGACTCTTTATAAACTTACTCTGATGTTTTCTTTGAATCCTTGAGAAAAACTGAAGAAGTATTCGATGGTTAACTAAGATATTTTCGTTTATGATGTTATATTATTATTTTTCTTACATGAGAAAAGCAGTAGTGCAAGATAGTAATAAGAGCATTCAAAAGGTTGAATTATAAATATAATTTTACTTGGAGGAGTATACAAGTAAGTAAGTAAGTAAGTAATTTATTTGAGAAAAACAATATGTTCGAGGAAAAAAAAAAAAAAAATCTATCTATATGCAATAATATTATAACTAAAACTTATGTAAAGCTGTGTGTGTGGATTACAGTAGTTTGTAGAAAACCGTTAAAGTAATCCCACAAAAACTAGTTTAAAAAATATAATAAAATGATAAAAACACATGTATATAAATAATCAAATGGTAGTACACTAATATGTGGAACAAACAAAGCAAAATTTGTTAGAGCAAGAAGGAAGAGAGAGGTATTGAGAGAGGAACCAGAGTCTTGATATAACTTTAAACTTAGGAATCGAATTATCACATTCGCCTAACAACCATCTATGGTTTTCATAAAAACTTACAACTTTAAATCTGACAGACAATTTAGAGGAGGCTAGTCTGTAGTTTGGCTTGTTGACTACAATTGGAAATCTCAACGAATAGGTAGTCTTAATAGTATAGGTGATGAGATTCAGAAATAATCTGTGATTTGAGTTGAGATTTGATAAAAGAAAAACACCAACTTTTTGATGGAAAATATCATGTATCTTGAGGAGATTTAACCGTAGGAAAAGTTGATTTGTATGAGACAATCTAGGGCTTCCAGAAACAATTCTGACGGATTTTTTATAGATAATTTCCAAAGATGACAAATTGCAGTGTCCAAAATTGATGAGACTATATGAGAGGTGAGGAAGAAACAGAGTTTTCAGAAGAATCAATAGAATTTGTGGTGGAAAAAACTTTTTAGTGTATTTTAAAATACCAGTAATTTTACTAAGCTTGGTAGATAGGAGGGAAATATGAGATTGGAAGTCAAGCTTATTATCAATGTTTAAGCCGAGTAGATTAATATTAGAGACAACTTTCAAACCTTCATCAATAAAAAAATATAAAAAGAATACACTTGAAGCAACAACAGGTAAATAATGAAAAAACATGTGTAAGAAAAAAATATGCTGAATTGCTTTGCTAAATAAGAATTGCTAACAGCATGTTTTCTTATATATTATTATTAGGAGATTGGCAAAGTCCCGCCGAGGCGACAAGCAGAGAAGAATGATACGATTTTCTCTCTTCTGAACTTCGCGCTTCTCTGCACATATGTCTTCAACTGTCTTGAGTCTTCCTAATCACGTTCCGTTAGTTTAGATAACAAAATTAATTGGATAGAATTAAGTTTTCAACTAAAGGAATGTTTGCAAATACCAAGTAAAATGCATGTATTTTAATTTTATTTCTTTTTTGCCAATAGAGTTAGAAATGCGAAATTCGTCACAGTAAAGAAATAAATGTAACTTTTTTCATTAGTAAAAAAAATTGTTATTTTTAAAAATACGCCCATTACTCAAAATCATTACACTAGACAGCCATCATTAGAAAAAATGTGATTGGTATAGAAAAAAAACATCCTTAAAAGCTAGCAAATACTGAAGAATTTTTAAAATTGGTATATAAACAAATTTCTTCGATTTTTTATTATAAGACTAGACATCGTGTAGATCAAACTGTATAGAGATATGAATCTAAGATTTTTCCTCACATATTATTTCAATAAAAATTGAGTCTCAACAAAGAATTGGCAAAATTAAATGGCATATTTTCATTGAAAACAAATTCTATGGTAGATATTTTTTGTCTTGATCGTCTAACTCCATAAAATGTTTGATAATTTATAAACTGTAATTATTCAAAAAGAAAGATTATATATGATATTAATTCTTAGGAGGCATGCATTAAAGTTAGTTAGTATTTGTGTGTTGCTCAATACGACAAAATTGTAAAATCATTACGTTTTATTCAATCATCTTGCAATATGCATTCACATACAGAGATAGAAGAAGGAAATTTATTGACTATATAGCAGTGCTTCCCAAAGCCATGGTATAGATTACCTCCTGGGGTAATTTACCAATTAAACCATAAAATGGGCATTCCAACGTGACAGGCCTTTATTCATCATATCCTTTTCAGTATTTATTTGGCTCAGACTAGAGCTTCTGTCTCGAGATTTCTCGAGAATTTTAGAATTTTTTTATTTCTTGATTCTCGAAAAAATTTTATCGAGGCTCAAGAATTGAAAAATTTTTTTATTACTGAAAACATGTTAAATTTTGAATAAATATTAATAAAAAATAAATAATTATGTGTAATGCACGATCAACTTTTGAATATTCAAATTTTGAAGAAATTTTAGAATGTGCAAAAAATATTTTTGATAAATTTTTTTTCTCATTATTCGGAGCATGGAACTGATATACAAGAAAGCCAAATTCAAGTCGAATCTGTTGATGAGTTTGAAGAAAAATCTCTAATTCAAAGTTTAAATAGAGAAATTAAAGAATTCATGTATGATAAAAAAGGAAGAAAAAGTTAGTACAATAGAAGAAGAACTACAGATGTTCAAACAAAACAAAAATTTTGATTTATCAGAATCGATTCAATTGTTAAAAAATTCTCTTTTATGCATCCAACCAACTTCTTGTCAATGCGGAAGAATTTTATCTCCAAAACGATTGAGTTTGAAAAACGAAACTTTAAATGCTCTTGTTTTTTTAAAAAGTTATTTTACTAATAAAATAAAATATTTTTTTAGTAAAATATTTTTAATATTTTTTAACTTCTCGAAACTTTCCTTGTGTCTCGAGAATCATATATTTTTTTTCTCTTTTCTCGAGAATTAAATTTTATCGAGAAATCAGAAGCTCAGACAAAACATATGACACCTATAGAATATGACAACTCATTTCATATGGAGTGTGTTATCAATGAGTAGCGTTAATACTTTTAAATTCTTTTATTCAATTTGCATTTCACAAAAAACAAAGTGTTTTATATTTTTTAACTAAAATGAAGGAAAATAGATTTTAACTTGATAGGGAATTTTTGGGTTGTAGAAGTGAGTGGATTAATTGACCAAAGCAAAAATTTATTTTGGGTAAAAGTCAGAGAAACTCGATTAGGGAAACAAATTTTTAGGAAAATTGCATTTGATAATCTTTTCTTTCTAGCATAAATAACGTCTATACTCTCGTTTCGTCAAAAATGCTAGGCTTAAGTACGCATTTAATATAAGATATTTGGTTGTCGTTAATTTTTGACTTTCTTGCAATTAACAAACTGCTTTCGAACAACCCAAAGTAACTGTTGATATTCTGAGAAGATCTGTTGGGATTGTTCGCAAACTTATTTTTAAGTTTCCAAGGACACATAAAGATACGATGTATTTATTCTTTTTTATCATGCAACCGTCATGTCTCTCAATAAATAACAAAGCCAATGTGAATGGAAATGAAATCAGATTTATATAGAGAGTCTAGACCTTTCGTGATTAATTGACATGAAAAAATAGGATGGACAATGAATAAAGCAAAATCTTTGCTCTTTTATTGATGTTCAAGGAAATATATAAAGTCTGCAAACTCTTAAGTAAGACACTTTTTCATTTTCTTGTTTTAAACGTAAGTTCTTTCATATCTAAGCCAAATTTAATGTAAAAAATGATACATAAGGGAAATAATTAAAACAGCCTATAATCAAGAATAAAATGAATAATAATGAATTAATGCAAAGAATTAAGCTACTTAAATAAATGTTTTCTTTAAATGTTGTAAATAAATTTGGTAATAAATTGGGTTGCAAGTAATAATGATAACACTAAGAGTAGAACAACTTAGGTAATAAAAAAAATCAAATATGTCGATGAAGCGTAGCGCGTTTCTTATTCCAAAGTATTGAAGAATATAGAGGACGATGAATGGGATAAAGGATAACATCAAGGGAATCGACAAGATATAGATGATTTTTATCTTTTGGATGCTGTATACGCTTTTGAAGAAATTGTCTTTTGGAGCATTATTCTCATTGCAAATTTTAAGTGGCGTTTTAGGGATCGTAAGTTTGACCTTTTGAATACTGATAGAGATGATCAAAATAATATAAACGATGCATATGGTAACAAAGGTAAGAGCACGGTATAGGGAGAAGCAAGATCTGGCAAACTGACTCGAGCAATTTCCATCATGCCAAATATCCAAGAGGTCATGTTGAATGAAGAATGGAAAAATCCAAAGCAAATTCGAGAGCAGCCAAGTGATCAAAAATATTATGATCGATTTCGCTTTGCTCCATAAAATGGAATTCAAGTGTGGTTTTTTTGTAACCAAAAATTGTATCAAGAGAATGATATTGAATATTATTGGATATGAAATTGTATTAGTCTGATTCGTATATCGGATAAAGAAACAAAGAGCAAACCCAATTCTAACATTAAATAATTTCAATGTATAATAGATAGCTTGAGGAAAAAGTGAGATGAACATTGAAGCAAATACTAAAGTGATGATCAACGTAAAAGCGGAACGAATCTTTTTGTAGAAAACGTAGAAACCAACAACGTATAGGGACTGCAAGCAAGACAGAGTAATCATGAAGATATTCAAATAATTAAATATGTATGAAGCTCTATTCTAAAATAAACAAATGCTTCATATAAACACATATAATTTTGACTACTCGAACAATGCGTTTTCGTAACCAAATTATACTCCCAAATCAAGTTTGAAATTATAAAAAATATAATGTATACAAGATTGTCCTATTCTACTTGAAATATCCCAATATGTTTGATAAAACTTGATAAAAAATAAATAATTGACCGAACAAAATAATATTTGAAGAATACATATCAAATATATTAAAATAAAACATTAAACAAATAAAGAGTGAATTAAAAGTCCGCAAAAGTTTCAGGAGTTAGCGCCTGCATGACCAAACTTTATAATTTTTCAATGATGTAATATATATCTTTCCTTCTTATTTTAACTTAAATTTAGGAAAAGATCTTCTCAAAGGAAGAGTCAACAGAAACTAAATTAATGAATAGCAATAATTAGGCTGTATCCGTAAAAATCTATCGATTTGTTCAAGCTGCAAAGAAAAAGCAACTAATGTCCTAATGTTCAAAAATTGTTATATTTTCAAATCAGAGCTCAATTTCTACTAATTTTTATACTAGAAAGCTACATATATTTAATACTAAAAATAATTACTTTCGGAACAAGAGTTTTGGATTAGCTAAAAAATGACAGACTTAGTTGCTACAGTAGATTCTAATGATTTGTTGCCTAAATTCGTTATCATTTTATTTTCAATAAAAGTCAATCTTGACATTCGAAATTTTATCTTTACACGTACTTTAGAGTTGTTCGGGTTATTTTCATCATATTTTTTATGTAAATTTTTGAAATGTATTTCTACTTTTTTGTTATAGCAAGAGGGGGGTTACAAATAACAACATTATTTTCCATATTAAATATTTAAAAATATTTCTCTTCCCATTCATAAAAATGATAAGTGTGTGTTTTTTTAAAAATATACAATACTAATATTTTGTTCAAAAACGAAAAAACAAATGTAGGAAAAATATTTATCAAAAAAGAATATTTTAAATATATATAACTGCGTAGTAAATTTGTTATAAAGAAAAAATTTACAAAAAATAAAATTTAAAATTTAATCTAAAAAATCATTAAAAAATTTATTTATAAAATTTATAAATTTATTTAAGTTAAAAATGTAAATGTTACTTTAATTGTGGACATCTCTGTACAATTTTTAATTTAGTAAATCAAAAAGTTATTTCAATAAAGAAAATCAAGATTTATATTCTATGAACAGGAAGGACGTAGAATGTGTACGATATTCAATCGATTATTTTATCTCAAACACAATATTTCTACTTCGTGCTAGAACATAACGAGCTAAAGTTTTATACTCCAATTAACTAAGCTTTGCTTTTTCTTTTATTCATTCAAATTTCCAAAGCATACAAAAGCGTGATCATCATGCAAAACCGGAACAATTAATTATTGCATTATTGCAAATGTAAACTTGCAAAATAAGCCTCGTTCTAGAGAATGGGGCGTAAAAAGATTTGCGCGGATTCAAAAGAACTTTCTATTTTTGTTCGGTTCTAGTGATCGCAAAATCGCCCTTATTTCGTCCTAATACGATGAAAGCATGCAACATACTTTATACTTTCAAGATTGATCTCTCTTTTAAATACTGAATGAAAAATGAATCTTTGCAAACATCGATTAAATATTGAAATAAAGGCTTTACAATAGATGAGATATGCTATTACAGTGGATTGAAAAGACTGAACAACGCTTATTTATTGACTTCCATGTGATTTTTATAAAAACGGGGGTCGAGTTAAGCGATCCAAAAATAAATAATAAAAAAAAAGTGTAAACAGTTTGATGATAAAGCGTTATCAAAAAGTTGTAAACAAATAAGGTAAACGATGGACTTTCTCTCTTGTTGCCTTTAGAAGACTAAGGAAGACGAAACATTACTAAAAAGTGTATTTCATCGATTAAGTTTTTCACAAAACCATTTACCTTAAAAAATTAAGAATATCAAATTAAGAAAAATCAGATTGTCAGCAAACTTTACTGTAAGAGTTTTGATAAAATCTATTTTAAGAAAAAGCATGACTTAGTTATCTCCTTTTAACATAACATAATTTTATTTGCGAAGTAGGCTGAGCCTATAAAATATCGCATCTACATAAAGGGAAGAAGGTACGAGAATCAAACATACTGAAACATTCTATCCTTCCTATAAATATCTAACCTACTCTTGAAAGTATTTAAAGCAGGAGCATTCACAATCTAATCAATGTGGAAGTGAGTTCCAATCATGGATAAAAGAAAAAATGATGTGCTTAAGTGGCAGGGGGCGAATTCTGCCCGTTATAAAATTACTCAAAACTAAAAAAATTTATGATATTTTATTACTTGTTTATGCATATCTATATTTGAAATGATATGAATGTGGCGCTGAGCTTTTTTTCAAACCTCAGGCTAAACATGATTATTCATCAATCAAAACTGACAGATGCTTTCAATTGATATTATATTATTATACATTATTTTTGAGTATACTTTAGCCTTCAAAATGCGCTTCAAACTATTGTTCATATTTATTTTTATATTTATTTGTTTTTAAATTATTTTATTTATTCATTTTTATTATGTATTATAAACATATATATGCCAAATTTACAAAATATATAAACAATATTTTAATAACCTACTAAACTACATATGTAGAAAACACAAAGTTGAATGTTCATATGTGTAAATTAAGAAATACGAAAAATGTCAAAGTTGAAAAGATGAAGTAAATATATCAGAAGAAGCCCTTATCACGATGAAAACAAAATTAGCATTCTTATTTCAAAAATATTAGTCAAAAAACTACATATTTAGTTAAGCAGGCGTGCTAGTTTGAGATAAAACTACATATGTAGTTAAGCAGGCGTGTGAGTTTAAGGTCAAAATCAATAAGGTTCGTACCTATAAAAAGGTTAAGAAATCTTGCAATTATATTTTTTGTATATTTACTACGCGTTCGAAATCAGTGTTTTCATGTTTGTTGGTACATTTCAAAAAACTACATATGTAGTTAAGTGAGCTTTCGAAGACATTTTTTATGTAAGTTTATACAAAATACTTTATTCATTAATTTAATGTAATTATATATATTTTTTGATACTTACTAATTGGTTTATATCGATTTTTACATGTTTTGTTGCTAAATTTTGAAAAAACTACACATGTAGTCATGTCGGCTCTTGAAAGACATTTTTTATGTAAGTTGATAAGGGTTAAACGGATTTTCATTTTTGAAAAAAAGATATTATGCAAACTTACTTATACATATATAAATTATGAGTTTAAAAAAAGAATTTTTATTATTATAAACATTTTCAAGTGTTAACAGTTTAAACACCGACAACTAAATGTTCATTACAACAAGGTTCGCCACATTTTTGACACTGTTGTTTTATTTTCTTCAAATTATCCTTTTGCTTTTTATGATTTATTCCAGAAATTTTACTGAGGCAACGATTTGATTTGCAACGTCTTGCAGTACCCACGTGATGAAATTTTGTGTTCTTTGCATTGGAATAGTTCTTTGCGGTTTGCCAATAAAACAATAAATTTTTTATTTTTTTTAGTTTAGTTTTGATCTTTACTGGTACAAACATACGGAACACACAATCATACTTTTTTTTATATGAAACAAGATAATGCTGAAAAAAATTTAAAACCACAATATACAGTTATTATAGGCAGCGTAGAGAAATCAAATGTGTTCCTGTGTTTTAGTTGCCAAAAATCATATAAATTTTTATGTAGACATAAATTAATTATTTAATGAATAATTGATTTCAAAAATATATCTGATTAATCATATGATAAAAACACAAACTAATGAGATAAAAAGCCAACATAAGGTGTTAATAAGAATAACTTAAATAGCCCTAAAATCATCTTCATAAGTCTAAACTTTTTCATTGATAAATACTATCTTATTGTTATGGTATTACAGAAAATTAACAATACTGTTAATATGAACTTTTACAATTTGTATAAATATTTAAGAAAAGTCACAAGGTTTCAACATAATATCTAAAGTACTTTTTCCAAAACAGCGCACTGAAATTTACGCGGGCAGACCCCCCCCCCTCCCTGCCTCAGATAGTGTTAAATAAAACTTTTTACAATAAGATTTCTGAAATTTATTGGAGTGAAAACTTTGGGTTCTCTTCGAATATTCAGGTAATATTTTTGAGCTAACATGCATGCTTTCATGTACGATGTTGAAAACAGAAATCATATCTCGCCTTTTGAATCGATAAATTAAGGAAGGCAGGTTCACTTTCTTCAGCCTTTCTTCATAACTTAATTCTTTTAATGCAGAAATCTTCTTAGTAATAGTTCTCTGAATTCTTTCAATATTAACAGCATCATAAGCATGATATGGAAAAGAAATAATATTGCCATACTCTAAAATGGGTCTAACCAAGGCTTTATAAAGAATGGAACAGTTGAAGTACCAAGCGAAGAAAAGCATTTCCACACTTGGTAAAAAGTAGTGAAGCCCTTGGAAACTCCTTTCGAAATATTGTCAGAGAAGAGAAGTTTAGTAGTGATGATACCGCCCAAGTCATTTTGGGAGTCAACCTTTTTCAAGATGTGAGAGTCAAGGAAATATTTTCGATCATTCTGTCATCGTATCTGCAAGTGCGTACCTTTAGCAAGGTTGAGCTTCATGCCCCATCTATTACACCACTTGAAAATTTTTATTAAATCATACTGTAAACTAGAGTCATTGTATTCGTACGAAACATCATATATTTTAATATCATCAGCGAATACTTTCAATTTGCAGGTCAAATCATCAAAAAGATCATTTAAAAATATGTTGAAGAGGAGAGGACCAAGCACAGAACCCTGTGGAATTCCACTCAGTACAGATTTCTCATTTGAACGCCAGCTATTCAAAACAACGATTTGTTTTCTATTCTCTAGATACTCTTTAATCCATCCTAGCAAATTTCCGCTAATACTATAAGATTCTAATTCGCAAATTGAATCAAACGCTTTATGGAAATCAAGATATAAGACATCAAGAGCACTATTACATTTTAGCAATATCATTTTGAAATTCAAGAAGATTGGTTACAGTAGATTTGCCTATAACAAACTGATGTTGATTTGGATTTAACAAAGAGAAGTCCTTCAAATGTTTCACAATTACCTCAGGAATAATTGATTCAAGCATTTTACAAAGAACCAGGATTATGCTTACTGGTCTGTAATTACAAGGAATTTTTCTGTCACCAGATATAAATATAGGCACAATCAGGGAAGTTTTCCATACATCCAACAACTTTCTTTCTTTTATTGATTTATGAAAAAGAATTTTGAGTGGAGTAACTAGAACTTCAGATAATTTACTAACAATAAAGGGATGAAGGTCATCAATTCCAGGTGATTTAAATTTCTGTAACAACTTTATTTTACTATATATTATAGTTTCATCAATGTCTGATAAATCAATTGAAGCAGTGAAACAACGTGACGGGATACAATAATTATTATAAATTAAGTCATTAGAAAAAACGCATCCTAAATACTGGCTAAAGATATTAGCCCTTTCAACATCAGAATCTGTGGTGCTTCCGTTAGGTCTGCTTAGTTAATTAAACATATTTGCATTTCGTCTTGATTTACACAAGACCAGAGCTTTTTTGGATTTTGATTGTAGCTTGATACACGTGGTGTTTGAAACTTCTTTATATTTTATGAGATAAAAATCATATTTAGACTTAATTTATTTGTTATAGAGCCTTTTCTTTCTTTTGATTAGCTTTTTTGTATCACTAGTTTTGAAGTTATTAAACTTTCTACTCGTACACCTTGGAGGAATATAAACATCAATAAGCTTGTAAAGTTTATTAATAAACAGAGAATAATAGTCAACAAGAATGAGACATTTGTAAGAATGCCAATCAACTCTCGATAAAGCCAATCTTATAGCATCAAAGTCACCTCTATAAAAATTACGTTTTTTGGTATTAGACATTGTAGTAAAATTATCATTCAGAAAAAGACTGAAGCTGATTCATGAATGGTCGCTTCTGGCAAGAGGAAGCAATATCAATACGTTATTAATCATATCAAGATTGTTCGTAATCAATAAATCTAAAATTGACTCCTTCCTATAGTTTCCAACTCTTGTTGTTTGAGAAATAAGTTGAGTAAAAGCTTTTTCTTGTAAACATTTCAAAAATTCTTGTTATTTGTTATTTTTGCTAACGTTAAAAGACCAATCAATATTTGGAAAATTAAAATCTCCAAAAATAATAATACCGCTTTTCGAGAAATTAGAATAAAGTAAAGTAATAAGAGAAACTACTTCGTTTGACGACTCACAAAAATGAGCATTAGGACTACGATATATGCAGCAAAGGATATAGTCTTTTTTTTACCAAAAACGATCTTTACAGTTAGCTGCTCGATGTGAATAGGTCGAGAAGAAATCAACAACGTTGAAGCTTATACCTTGATTCAAATAGAATACAACCGGCTTTTTTTGAATAATCTTTTTGGTAATACCTCAGTCAGGGCAGCAATTGAAATCTTATCATCTATCATAAATAACAATTTATCCAATTTACTAAATAATTGATTACAATTTGTGTAAAAAAAGAAATACTATACTTGGATGAAGTGTTTCGAATTTTTGTATAGAAGTTATAGAGAGATCTCCTCTATGCTCGGCGCTTTGACTTGATTCTTTATTTTTCTCTTTAAAATCTTTAATTCTTTTCAAGGATCACCAGAGACACAATAAGTGTAAGACGAATCGTTACTCTCTTGATTTTTTATTAGCTTCAAACAGGTCTGATGCTAGGAATTGCTCGGCCCAATTAGAAATCTGATAGCGGGGCCCCGACTCTACATAGTGAAATTTATCGGTGTTTATATTTCATATAAATAAAAACACATACAAACCAAAAAATAGACATTTAGTCCTCTTTATAAAAAAAATGTAAGGTAATAGGGATACTTTTATTGTTTTACTTTAAGAGAAATTAGGCAATTACATATACTCTTTTAGAAAAAGATTCTTCTAGCTTTTTTATTAGCAAATCTTTCAAAATTCTTTTTTGAAATTTGAAGCAGTCAAAAACTTAAATGTTTAAAAAAGTTTAAAAAAAAAATGCACCATATTTTTCTCACGTCGCATTGAAAAGTGAAAAAATCGCCATTGCTAAGGGAATAATGATAATTTACTAAATTCATCATGCAGAATAAATTAATATTATGAGAAAGATTATCTCACTTTTCATTTTACATCTTATGTAAAATTTGATAACATCGGGCAAATCGGCTTGCAACCGGCCCTGGCTTCAGGCTTCAAGGGTTTAATTACCTCTCTTTCCTCCATAGTAAAGTCATTATTTTTCTAAATTTATGAGGCGAAGTTTTCAGTTATGAAAGAACACTTTTTACAGAGTCTTTCATATCCACATTTTCATAAGTAATTCTAATGAATCTTTTTGATAAAGAAGAATCAAGAGAATGCTTACCTAACCTTATGATACTTCTAACTTTAGTATTATTTAGAGATAGATCGCTATTCAAGAGTTCATTAATATATAGTCAGTATCATTATTCTTTTACCATTCTCATATTCCAAGATTCCATGAAGTATATATGATTTAATTTCCCTCTCTCCTTGTCCAATCTTTTAGTGTGTTCGTCTTCCAAGGTTTCTTTCATAATTTTTCCAAATTCAGGAAAATTTTCCTCATTAGAATTCGTGACTGTCATTCTAGACTTGGTGAAACCTTCATTGATCGTATGCTTAACAGTGTCAATCATATAACTATACTATTATCTTTTGACAAGTGAAAGAATGCCAGTTTAAACAGGAGCTACACTTAATCATATCCAAACATTTTTTCAAACAAGAAAAACAACTACATTCAGAATTCAGAAAAATACTTTAGACTTTGTTTTTTTAATTGTAAAAGAAAAAGAGAAAACAATAAAGTTAAATCTAAAACTAAAAGTAAAATATGTAAAGAGGAAAAGATATGTTTCACCACTAGTTACAAAGACTTATAAAAGGCAAAGGATTAAAACAGCCATAAAAAACTGGATTAAATCAGGCATAAAAATTAACGTGTTGATAGATTAATAGATAGATAGATTGATTGATTCAAATGACGCAGTTCATAGGCCTAAAGATCCGATAATAATTGGCATGATGCTTTAAATGTTTGTGTAGGTAACAATTATGAACAAGTATTAATTGTCACATTGAGGTGAGCTGGGAGAAAGGTTGTGAAAGGAGAGGTGTAGATAGTGAATAATTTGATAATTAGTATGGAAGTAGGCACAAAGGACGTAAGAAAAGGAAGCAAGACTAAAGTTAAAAAAGACGTAGAATAGGCATGCAAGTTTAGGGTGGGTTGTTAATTAAAATATGTTCAATAGACTTTATTAAACGGAACAGGTTTTTAATAAGTTGCGGCTTTGGAAAAATTTCCGAGAGTGAATTGATTTAGATTCCGTGTTTAAGAATTTTTTTTGAGAAAAGGTCCCTGAGTAAAGAGGAGGTAGCACTGCAAGGAAAAAATAAGTGGTCAGGGCTTTCTATTTTATTGCAGCCAAAGCGGCATAAATTGTTGTCTACCTTTTTAATAGTTTTAAGAAAGAGTTTGCCATTAAAATTGCTAGATAATCATCTTAAAATTTCGGTTGGTAGAAACGTGAGGTTCATATTTCCAAGAGATGCATTTCAAATTTTTATATGCAAGGAATGTAAAACTTATTACTATACTTACTTTTATCCCAATCCTTTTTCCAATAAAAGTACATTTTTTGTTTTAAAATTTAATACAATTGAGCTGGAAGGTGAAGCGCCCTTTTTACCATTCCGTCCACAAGCTCATTGCCTTGTAAACTCTGATGGCTGGGACACCAAACTAGTCTAAGGGTGAAAAAATTAGTCAGGGACAAGTAGAGAGATAAAATAGAAATAATTGGAGATGAATTAGATGACTTATGAATAAGAATTTGAATGAGAGAGAGAGAGAGTCAATAAAAGAAAGATTAAGGAGAAGTGAGCGAGTTTGTACTTGATTGATTGTAGAAACTTCAGAGCAAAAAGTAGACCGCACCCTTCAGAAAAAAAGGAGGAGGAAAAGAAACCAAGATTATGAGATTTAGAAAATGAGGTTTTTTTACAACTAGGTGAAAAGATGGCGAAAGCGCATGAGCCTATGGTGGTTTTTTTGTTATATGTCCCATCTGTGAAAACAAAGAGGGCATATGAGGTGGAAAGAATTTTTTGACAAAAGTTGATAGCATTCTGTTTTGAGGAGCAAACTGTGGACTTAACATCTAGATTAGTTAAATTAATGTTGAAAATTTTACCTGGGGAGTCTAAAAGAAGATTAGGGGAAAAGTCTTGTTTGAAATATTTTTTGTAAAGTTGAGAGAAGATGTCGAAATTTGAAAAGTTAACATGTAGAGAAAAAGCAAGTCCAAAAGAGCTATAACTGAAATTTTTTGATATTAAAGTTAGTTTTCTCGTGAGCATAAGTTTTTCTAAGTACAGGTTTTGTAGAGGAGCGATGGAGACTATTAATATTAAGTTGTTGGGAGTAGAGATCTGACACTTTAAAGCTTTTCTTAGGATGGTGAAGTAGAGGACATTGAAATTTTTTATGTGACTTTTGTACTTAAAGCATTGACCCCATGAGCACACACTGTACAACAAAGATGGAAGAATGGCTTTAAAAAAGAATTTTATAAAAGATAAAGTTTTGGGATGGTTCGAAAAATTGATCATTTTAAGCTTTGAAGAAAGCAGAAAATTTTTCTCATGTTTATGATCAAAATTATATTTCCAATTTAGGGTTGTGGTAAAATAAACACCTAGATATTTTACAACTGGTAAAGGGGGAAAGTCTGTTTTGCAAAAATTTAGAGTAGGACAAACGTATTTTTTCTTAGAAAAGTTAGTAAGTGTGCATTTTTTCAAATTAAAAATGAGATTGAGGTTCTCACAAGTTTTTGACCACATGTGATATGAAATCAAGTTTAATTAGGTTTTGAGTTGGGTTATTACCGCAAATGCCAACAATGAGATCATTCGAGTAACTGTGGGAAAAAAAATTCTTTGAACCCATGAGATTTAACCAAGTATTAATCAGGATAATAAATAACAAGTCGGAAATACAGCTGCCTTGTGGTGTAGAGCAATCTAATTTAAGTTTTGAATCTGCGTAATCCTTTAGAAAAACTGTTTTCTTATCAAGGTATGACCTTATGAACTCTATTATGTAAATGGGAAAATTCATGGCTGACATGTTATTCAAAATGCATCTGTGAAAAGCAGAACCAAATGCTCCTTTAAAATCGACTAAGAAACAAGATAAACTCAATGTTTGAAATAATCATATATATGCGATGTGAGGCGGTCAATGGCTGTTTCTGAAATTTTTTGGGAGACGTAGACATATTGATTTCTATTGATACATTTGGTTTTATGAATTTGATCTAGCTTTCTGTTTCTAATTATTTTTTCACATAATTTACCGATGCATGGGAGTAGTGAAATTGGCCTCCAATCTTCAATAAATACAGAAGATGATTTCTTTTTTGGAACGAAAATGACTTTTCCAGATTTGAATATTTGCGGAAAATGTCCAATTTTTAAAATAGAATTGGAAAGTTTGACTATGAAAGGTTCGACAATTGGTAAAGCAGTAAAAAGAGTTCTATAATTAACATTATCTTCTCCAAGACTAGATGACATTTGAAACAGTGGAAAACTTCAATGATTGTTATATGAGGAAAGTTGAGATTCTTTTGGATAGAAAGGGATGGGGAAGAACAATTAACTTTATTTGGAAAAAAAGATTGAGTGTAGTCAAGGGGTTGGTAGAGATGTTAAATGAGAGCCCGTTAATGTCAAAACTGGAGGGTTGAGTAAATGCCTTTTTACCTGATAGGGACTTTATTTTCTTCCATATGTTTTATGAATTAAAATTCAAAAATTCTTTCCATTTTTGTTTTTTGAAGAAAAAAATTTTATTCTTGTAAAAATTTTTCATGTTTTTGTAGATGTTTAAATCTTCTAGATTACGGAATCTTTTGAAGTTTCTCTTAGCGTACCTCAGCTCCTTCCTGAGATTGTCGAGCGATGGATTCCAAAAGGAACTTTTACATTTAGTGAAAGAAGAAGCCATGGACCCTGAAATCAAATTGACTAAATCACGAGCATAAACATCTATTTCAAAAGGAGTTTTTGAATCTTTTTTAAGATAATGTTTATTGTAGATACATTTTTCGAAAGTGTTGGCGAAGATTTTTTTTTCAAAATATTTTTAAAGCATTCCATGGAGGGTTTATCTATGAATGGTCAGAGCAGGACATTTCGTCCAAGATTTGTCACAAATTTACATGACTTTTCATTAGGTCGTTACAAAGGGTCAAATCAATGTGAGAGTACAAGAATTTATCGGTTCTGAGACTGATAAAGGTCGGATTCTTAGCTGTATCAATAAGATTTAAATTGAATTCAATAAGTTTTTCATAGAAAAACGAACCTCTGGCATTTGTTTTTATGTTCCAAAATGTGTGGCGGGCATTTGTATCACCAATGATGATAAACGGAGAGTCAAGAATGTTGACGAGAATAGAGGAAAAGAAGAAGTCTGCATATGAGCTAGAGTAAGGAGGGAAATAAACACTAAAGAAAAAAAGCAAAATTGTCAATAAACAAGAAACCGTTGTTATAAAGTCGTTAGAAAGATTATTTACTATACAAACCTTGAGAGATTTTTCATACAAAATAACAGATAAGCTAGATGGGGGAGAATAAGCAACATTATAGAGGGAAGATGTAATGAAAGAAAATTTACCCTGGTATAAATAGGGTTCATTTTAAAGAAACGAAATCAGAATTACTATTTTCAAGAAATATTAAAAAATTGTTGAATGCAAATATCGCTTTACTCAAGTTAATGTGAAGAATACTTAGAGGCATTCTTGGGTATTGATGAAGGCCTGAAGAGGGTTATAAGCAAATTCTTTTTGAAAATGTTGTTTCTTGATGAAAATGGGACAATCTGTGTAATTAAACATATGAGAACCACTACAGTGAAGGCAAGTTGGGGTTGGAGATAGAGAATCGTTCATTTTGTGACCACGTTTATTACATCTTAAACATGTTGGACTCTTTGAGTGACAAAAAGTGCCGGTGTGCCAAAGTTTATCATAAATAAAAGTTTTCTTGACTGAAAGACTAATGGGTAACGCGCTGTAGCAACAAAATAAAGTGGAGTTTGAGGATAAAAATTTGGCGGCATTGGGGGTAATCTGTTCGATTATAGCTAAATTAAAAGTTTTGCTCTTAGTTTGTACTAATTTGATCAGTAGGCCCCCAAGTTTTGAAATTTTGTAGCTACAAATGTTGAATTCAAGAATTCATATTCTTTAATAAATTTAGGAACATTTTTATCAATAAAACGAGGTTTATACGATTTAAAATCTAAGATATTAAATTTGTTTTTTAAAATGTCAGAAGCTTTAACCTTTTCTAGTTCACTGTCCAACTTGACAAAAGCTGTACCGTTATTATTGACTTTTAATGTTCTAATTTGCATTTCATTGACAGAGGGGTTGATGGTGTATATGAGATCATTTTTAATTTCATTGATTTTTTGTTTGTTAGGATTGGTTGCGTTTATTTCCAATTTAATACAGTAGGAACCAATAATTACAGATTTAACGCTTTGAGACTTTGCAGCATCAACATAGGTGACAACAGAAGAGTCTTTTAGAATATCTTCAAATTTATCAATCACAACGTCTTTGTTAACATCAGAAAAAATACTTTAAATAATTTGCTAAACACTAAATTCCTTATTTGTACTAATATCATTTAAATATTCGAGTTCTAGGGATCTCAGTGATGTGATTAAATTAAGCCCTGCTGGAACAGTGTCCGTTTTAGTACGTTTGAGGGAGTGAGATATTTGCTCTTCTGTTTCCATAAGACAAAGAAAAAATAGAAAAAATAAGAGAAAGAAATAAGAATCCCGAAAAAGGAAAAAGAAACTTACACTATAAGCGTTGAAAAGGGGAATATAAGAAGCAGGAAAGGTGGGCTGTGATAAAAAAATCTTGACAACAGAACATAAATATAATGGAGTTGATTGGAGTGATAGATTGATAGATTTGCACCTATCGATTTCCATGTAAAAACTTAATATCATGAAATAAACGAGAATGAAATATTTTTTTTGCCTGAAGCTTTAATTTTGTTCATTTCTAAAAGCATAGCTTATAAAATGCTAAGGTATAGTTTGTATATAAACGGAATAAACTTGTCTTAACCCTATTAGTGGTGGGCTAAATTTGTCCTCTCAAGTGCTGGGGGCGTAAAGTGCCCCTTCCTATTTTTCTCAGATATTAATAAGTTTTTATAACTATTTTTAATGTTACATATATATTTCAACTATGCTGAATTCAGTGGTGATGTCCATTTTTTATCAAAATGAATCAAACCTGTCAAAAAATTGATTTTATATTTGACAGCTAATCTCAAAAAGGAACTTTTTATCTAAATAATTATATAAAGTTTTTTACACATGTTTACCCATTTTCAAATATGCTGAATTCAGTGGTGATATTCATTTTTTATGAAAATCAATCAAACCTGTCAAAAAATTGATCTAAATGTGACAGCTCATCTCAAAAAGAATCTATTTATCTAAATAAGTATATAAAGTTTTTTACACATGTATACCCATTTTCAAATATGCTGAATTCAGTGGTGATATTCATTTTTTTATGAAAATCAATCAAACCTGTCAAAAAATTGATCTAAATGTGACAGCTCATCTCAAGAAGAAACTTTTTATCTAAATAAGTATATAAAGTTTTTTACACATATATACACATTTTTAAGCATGCGTAATTCAGTGGTGATATTCATTTTTTATGAAATCAATAAAACATGTCAAAAAATCTATTAAACCTGTAAATCAATGTCAAATATATAAACATAAAAATAACTTCTACTTGCAATATTTTTCTGGTAATTATTTTCTTAATTTATTTAATAAACCAACTTTAGGTGTTTAATTCACTCAAAATATTTCATTCTACAGTAACTTATGTAACTCGATACGACCTCCATCTTTTTGGCTACAAATTCGTTATCGGCTCGTAGTCTCTACGTCATATAATAAGATATAACTATATTACTAATACTATATAACTAATATGCAGCCATTTTTTGAAAGTTTTTTACACAAGTGATTTTCAGGCATACATTACTAATTTAATTGCTACTTCGAGATATTTTTAGCCGTATTATCCAAAATCCAGTACAAAAATAAAATAAGCATAGTCGATTTGGTATAAAACAGATATTTTATTTTTTTGAAAATATTTTTGAAGACAGTATCTAGAAATAAACCGCAAATCTGATTGAAGCTTTCAGATATTTAAAACCATAAATGCCAAACCTGAGTCCAAAAATGAAACCAGCATCTTCCATTTGGCATAAAAACAGATATTTTATTTAAATTTCAAAAATATTTCTGTAGACATTACACGTAAATCGAACATTTGATTGACACTTTCAGTTATTTAAAACCTCTAAATGCAAAAAATGATTTCAGAAATAAAAATTATCATGGTCGAATTGGTATAAAAACATATATTTCATGTAAAATTAGAGAGAATACTTTGGAATATAGTTTTCAGATATAAACCGCAAATTTGATTGACACTAGCAGTAAAACCTCTAAATTCGAAAACTGTGTTGAGAAATGAAATCATCATGATCTATTTGCTATAAAAACATATATTTCATGTAAAATTTGAATCAATATTTTTGAAAACAAATTTTAGAACTAAACGCAAATTTGATTAATACTTGTAGGTATTTTCAAATTCAAACTGCAAAAATTGAGTCCATAAATGAAACTAGCATGGTTGATTTGGTATAAAAACATTTATTTCATTGTAAAATTTGAATGAATGTTTTTGGAGACAATTTTTAGAAGTAAACCGCAAATTTGATTAACACTTATAGGTATTTTCAGATCCTAAACGTTAAAAACGATTCCAGAAATGGAACAAGCATGGCCGATTTAATATAACACATATATTTTATGTAAAATGTAAGGGAATGTTTTTGGAGACAATTTTCAGAAGTAAACCGCAAATTTGATTAGCACTTATAGGTATTTTCAAATTCTAAATGTAAAAAAATGAGTCCGGAAATGAAATCAACATGACCGATTTGGTTTAAAACATATATTATATGTAAAATGTGAAGGAATGATTTTGGAGACAATTTTCAGAAGTAAGCCGCAAATTTCATTAACACTTATAGGTATTTTCAAATCCTAAATGTAAAAAATGAGACCAGAAATGAAAACAGCATGACCGATTTAGTATAAAACCATATATTTTATGTAAAATTTGAAGGTATATTTTATAAGATATATTTTTGATCAATCAAAATTTTGATTGATATTTTTTAAAAAGTAGCCATGATTATTGAAAAAATTAAATATATTAATTGTTATGCGTTCCAAACTGTATATAATTATAAATTTTCAGGGTATTATATAATATAGATCCTAAGTTATAAGGTTAATGATGTCAAAAATTTTCTGAAAAATTTTATTTTTTGATTTTGATTGACAGTTTTGGCCATGAAAGGGTCATTCAACTACCATGAAAATGTTTTCAAAAGATGCAGCTAGCGATTTTAGGAAAAGTCACAAAATTTGAAGGGATATGATTCAGCCAATTTTCTACAATTAATTCTTTAGTGAAGGGGGGGGGCGGGGGGGAAGGCGTTTTACGCCCCCCTCCCCAGCACTAATAGGGTTATAAAAAATATTCCCAATTACTAATTAAATTTCCAAACTCTCGTGTCCAAAAGTGGACCTTCTAGATATAATGTCCATTTATGTCTAAGTGTCTGATTTTATTATTCAAAATATTTTAATTGAAATTCAATTGACAAAAATTGAAAATTTAAAGTTTTGTTTAATTTTATACATTATATGGATTGAAATATTTATATCTACTCCTTTTAATTAAATTGTGTACATTTAGGATAATTTAGAGTTCATGGGGAAGCGATTCGTCATTGATTTGCTACCTTAAAGCTTGCAAGTATACTAAATGTGTGGATCTGATATAAGTATTACAACTCTTCTTTCCTATCACTTAAAAGCGGGTGAATCTGTGAATGATGGCCTCCAATAAGTTTTACATCAACAACTTCTCTCTTGTCAAATAGTTTTATGGATCGACTTATAGATAGAAGAAGCCAACGTTGAAGTTCACAGAATAGCAGTGCACGCGCTACTTTTACTTACACAAACGCTTTGCTTTCAGGTCTCCTATACATGCGAACTGAAGATTTTTTCATCCTCTTGAATCTTTTCTCCATACCTTTAGCTGCGTTGCAGTCTTTACACATCCTCAGTTTCTACATCTTTTGCAAAAGAATTCGCTCAGCCTTCACCCTGCTCATCACTTTAGTGTTTACGACCATGTTTGTTTCACTCGTCTTTGAATTAATTTTTTATATTATAAAATTTTATAATGTAAGAATCCCCTTCACTTTATGCTTCTTCGCCCGTTTCACTAAGCAAACTTATAGAATTTCCAACCCATTAATTTTCGATATCATTCTGTGTATGCAAATTGTGATAAGAAGGAAGCCCCATTTAAATTTCATTTTGTGGAAAAAAACGAATTCTCTTTTAATATTTTTCGGCACTCTCTTTGTTTGTACTTTGATTTGGCTATTTCCACTGTTAATTAATCGCAATTTCTTAGATATTTGGCATCATGGAGACTGTCCTTCTCAATACACTTCACCCGCATCCATCTCCTATCGAGCTTTACTATTTCTAACTATCATTGTTATCCACATCATTTTAGCTATCTATATCGGTCATCCAAGTCTTAAATCAAGAGTGCTACCTAATCCGAAAAGAGATGTAATGACTTCATCTAGATCCCTAAGCCATTTTACTTCTAAAGAAAAAGTAAAGATTGTGTATTTTTTGTCAATACCTTTAGCACTCTCCTTAGCGCCAATGATTGTGTTCTACATTCTCAAATTCCTACATTTAATCAATGGACCACGTATCTTCTATTTTATTGATTTTTTGTTTTATGTCGGTTGTAGTTCTCTTAGCATCATTATCTTAACTTGCAATGCCAAATACTACGAAATATTTTTACTCTCTTTACACAAAATATTTCACTGAATAATCATAATTGTCCTTAGCTTGCATTAAGAGTACCGAAATAAACCTTTAAACATTTCTGATAATACTCTTGTGTATAAAATCAATATAATATATATATAGTTTAGAAATAGAATCTTTGCTATTTTGAGGTATAGTTTCTTAATTTTGACTTACACTTAATCAAGAAGTAGATTGTGAAGAAAAAAAGATGATACTTGAAAATTTTAGACTAATTGTAAGAATAATTTCATCATTAAGATCGATCGTAAATTAAATTATGTATAAAATGAAACAAATTTTCAGTTTATTATGAAATAAATAGCAACTTTTTGGTCCGAACAAAATGTGTTTTTGTAAGTAAAATATTTTCTAAATAGTTAAAAAAATCATATAAATTTTAGATAAAAATTACCAAAATCACTTTTCATCATTCAAAATTTTTTTGACAGTTATATGTTGCATCGAGTGTTTTTCCCAAGTAAATTTAGGCGAAGAGACATATTTTCGATTGAACTACTCTTATTTTTATCAAAATTTTCTATAAATTCCTTTTTGAATATTCAATACCGTGTTTGTGTTTTCCTATTCATATTATAATCAAATGTGCTCTTTTTTTAATTTTACCACGTGTTTATATTTTTTTCGTCCACAAACTTTAAAAAAGTCTTTTTATGTTAGCAAAATTTTACTCGTTCAATCACAAGCCTCCTATTCTCATGTAAAGTTTTTTTTCTTGAAAAGCCAACAGCTTCTGTTTTGAGATTTAACTTTGGATGGCAAATTTTTGACTTATCAAATAACTTTATATATCACGTTCTTTTGTCCTTTATAAAATACTTTTCTTCAATTATTTCTAGATGTCAACTAATTTGAAAAATAAATTTTGTTTCTAACATTTCACACCTTTATATATTACTTGTAGTTATGAGGTATCTAAAATGATATCTGGAAATGGAAGCACTGCGAGATTCCATCTCAGGCTCCGTATTTTTCCTAATTTATATCAACCACATATACTTATGATATATAGTCGAAATAATATATTCCATTTGGATCGTGTACCTAGTATATATATAACTAAAATTAGCTTTGCTTGAACTAAAAAAAATATTTATTTCGAAGGAAAAATTACCACTTTTAAGGAATGTTCTTACAAAGTGAATGTGACTTTTAGATTTTTTAACTACATCACATTTTTGTATTTCCCTACGAGAAATGTTTTTAATGACACCGTCAAAATTCACTTCAATCAGATCCAATAACAATTATGATTTTTCTCATTTTGAACACCTATTATATGTATATATATTTTTTATATTAGCACCCCAAGTGACGCAGCAAACAAAAAAATTGGTGGCCTATATAGATCAAAGTGGATTTCTGCGAAAAGAGTTTCAAAGAAATTCTATTCTCTGTATAAACTTTAACAAGTGTGAAAACACAAAAAAGAGCAAATCTTAAAAGAGCTCTTGAGATTAGAAAATCTTAAGTGTAGTAGACAGTGGTGGATCCAAATGGGTGGCCTCAAAAATCCTTGTTTTAATTTTTCCCGGACCTTTCATTCATGAGGATTTCTATGGTATTAAAATTTCGTCTGTTTGGTTTTGCAAAATTGGTTTTTATTAAGAAATGGTGACAGCGTCTGAACTTAAAAAAACAAACAAAATTAATATTTCATATTAGGCTCGCCCCCCTCCCCCTCCCACACAAGCTATACTCGATTTCTCGATCCACTACTGGTAGTAGCTGTTTAATTTTTGAGATAAATGAAAAGTTATCTGTAGCAGGACTAGAAACAAAAAAATTGACCAATTATTTTATTTATAAGAAGTTTTAAATAAATAATTCTGTATAGGTAAAGGTACCGTGGGGTATTTTCATCGAGAAGGCACAATTTCGCCACTTGTATCGAACTATGAGGAAAGTAAGCTTGATGTGAGATCGAACCCAAGACCTTCAGTTAATCCAGTATCTAATCAAACTTACTCACACCCCCTACTTTCCTTGATGAATTTCCTTGAAATTTATATAGCATAGAATAAGCTTAGCTTGGAAGAAATTCACGTCTTTAATGCAGTATTTTGTGTAAAAAATATTTTTTCTTTAGTTTAAGGTGTCATAAAATTTGCATTCGCTTAAATTTCGTGTATGGCTGTCAAAGTTGGCGCCTGAGAGTAGGCGTGGAAACAGAAAGCGAAATGAGAATGTTAAGAATAATGTGTAACTTTAATTTAAAATGCAAAATAAAGAACAAAATTTAGAAACAAAATTTTGAATAAAATAAAAAGCCTTTGTAAAGTAAATGAAGTGAAATATAATTTTAGAAAATCAAAGATTAAATTTAAAAAGAGATTGAAAGAGGAGTTTTTCAGAAAAGTTCAGGAAGGACGAATTATTTATAGGCAAAACTAAGGGATATGAAATAATTGAAAAAAGATATGGGAAAAGGACATGCAAATTCGCACGATTTTTTTTACAATTTTTTGTTTTTGAACAATCTATTTTTACATATGTTGTTAAATTTTTTTTTTGGTTCTTTTTATATTTCAGAATATTTTTATAATTCTTTTTTCTAAAATAAATAAATAAATAAATAAAAAATTATGCGAAAAGCAGAGAAATTTTGAAACGAAATATTGAATAAGTGGTGTCAAATATTTCTTATATATATATGTGATTACTGGCAAGACCCTATATTTTCTTTGAAACAAGCAGTAAACTTTATCATTATCATTATTATCATTATTTGCAGCCCCAAAGAAGTGCTGTCCGAGGGCATATCCACCCTCTTTCCCTCTCAATGCGAGTTTGCTAGTCACTATAGTGTTATGACTTTTTATGAAATTTAAAAGCTGTAGCTAAAATCGATTAACTTTCCTTTATTGTTTCAATAAAATTGTCTATATTTTGTCTAATTAAAAAAAAACTTCCACGCATATTAACCTCAAAAAGTTAAGATTTCGTTCACAAAAGAGATTTATTCGAGACAAGAAAAAAGTAGATCATTTTATTAGAATTTATGAACTTATAAAATAAATATTTGTCAATTTTATACATGTACTGTAAAGTAATAAACTCTCCTGATATAAAGAATAAACTCTCCAGGTACCCAGTGGGTATTAAAACTTTTCATAGCCTTTGGGCAAATCAGTTTTTTTTGAAAAATTTTTACAGAACTGTTTTTCAGGCATACATTACTAATTCAATTGCCACTTCGAGATATTGTTTAACCGTATTATCCAAAATCCAGTACAGAAATAAAATAAGCATAGTCGATTTGGTATAAAACAGATATTTTATTTTTTTGAAAATATTATTGAAGACAGTATCTTGAAGTAAACCTCAAATCTGATTGAAGCATCAGATATTTTAAAACCATAAATGCCTCCGGAATCTAAAAATGAAACCAGCATCTTCCATTTGGCATAAAAACAGATATTTTATTTAAATTTGAAAAATATTTCTGTAGACAAAGACGTAAATCGAAAATTTGATTGACACTTTCAGACATTTAAAACCTCTAATTGCAAAAAATGATTTCAGAAATAAAAATTATCATGGTGGAATTGGTTTAAAAACATATATTTCATGTAAAATTAGAGAGAATATTTTGGGATATAGTTTTTAGGCATAAACCGCAAATTTGATTGACATTTGCAGTAAAACCTCTAAATGCGAAAACTGTGTTCAGAAATGAAATCATCATGATATATTTGCTATAAAACAAATTTTAGAACTAAACGCAAATTTAATTGATACTTATATGTATTCTCAAATTCAAACTGCAAAAATTGAGTCCATAAATGAAACTAGCATGGTTGATTTGGTATAAAAACATATATTTAATTGTAAAATTTGAATGAATGTTTTTGGAGACAATTTTTAGAAGTAAACCGCAAATTTGATTAACACTTATAGATATTTTCACATCTTAAATGTAAAAAATGAGTTTAGAAATGAAAACAGCATGATTGATTTGGTATAAAAACATATATTTCAAGAGAATATTTTTGGTGACAATTTTCAGAAGTAAACCGCAAATTTAATTAATACTCATAGGTATTTTCAAATCCTAAATGTAAAAAATGAGTTCAAAAATGAAAACAGCATGATCGATTTGGTATAAAAACAAATATTTCATGTAAAATTGAGAGAATATTTTTGGAGATAGCTTTTAGAAGTAAACCGCAAATTTTGACTAATATTTTAAAACCCCTAAATTTGAAAAATGAGTTCAGAAATGAAAACAGCATGGTTGATTTGGTATAAAACATATATTTCATTGTAAAATTTGAATGAATGTGTTTGGAGACAATTTTTAGAAGTAAACCGCAAATTTGATTAAGACTTATAGGTATTTTCACATCCTAAACGTAAAAAATGAGTCCAGAAATGAAAACAGCATGACCGATTTAGTATAAAAATGAAAAAATTAAATATATAAAGTGTTATGCGTTCCAAACTGTATATAATTATAAATTTTCAGGGTATTATATAATATAGATCCTAAGTTATAAGGTTAAGTACAAATAATGTCAAAATTTTGCTGAAAAATTTTAATTTTTTATTTTGATTGACAGTTTTGGACATGAAGGGGTCATTCAACTACCATGAAAATGGTTTCAAAAGATGCAGCTAGCGATTTTAGGAAAAGTCACAAAATTTGAAGGGATATGATTCAGCCAATTTAGTACCATTAATTTAAGTGCACTAATAGGGTTAAAGCATTTAGTTAATAAAATGGCCATAGAAAACAACTTGAAAATCTTTTTGAAGACAATGTAAGAAGGAGACTAAATTACAAATAAAAACGAATAAAATATTTTTTATATATTATGTTAAAGAAAATAGATCGAACATTTTAAGTTGCAACATAAAGCAGAAAGATGTAACTTTCCACTAATGTATAGCTCTTTTGGACACTGGTTCAACAGAAAATTTTGTTTCTCAAAGTTGCGTTCAAAGATTATCTTTAAGTCCTATTCAATGTTACGGAAATGTAAACATGGCTGACACAACACATAAATCTCACATTCTTGGTTTTGTAACTTTGGATATAAAGGTCAGAAGAAAGTTATACAACGACATTACTTCTTATGTTTTGAAACAATTAGCAGTAGAAGTTATATTGGGTACACGTTTTCTTGAAACACACAAGTACTTTACCTTTTCTTTTAAAGGAAGACATGAAGTCATTGCTCCAGGAACCTGTTATAATTGTAATTGCACATTTATTTCTGGACTTCAAGGCAATGTTTTATTCGTATATATACGCACTAGTTAGCTATTATTTATCACCTCTAGCATCATCTAAGCACCTATACCTTATTCTGAATGTAATCTTCAATAAAGGGCTTTCTGCTATTACTACAAGATGTATAAAAAATTTATTTTTTTATATCTCAATTTTTGGTGAAAACTTATCTATTTTGTTCAATTATACGTGAATACATTGATCCATAAATTCTGAATATAATGAAAAATTGAAATGTTTAATTTTTTCAAAGGTTTATAGAGTAAAACCTGCTCTAGCTGTCACCTTGCTAGAGAGGTCATCTATCTACGCCAACCACTCTATAATTCTTCCATTCGGTATAACTGTAAAATAGTAGAACACCAATAGAACAGTCACGTGTCTAAATTTGTCGTTTTCAATGGGTCCCATGTTTGATCGTTATAAACAAATTTTACGCATCTAAAAATCAATGAATTTCAAATAATTTATTTTCTTTTTAAAACACTAATCAAGTAATTATCATAAATTTTACTAAAAGATTTTGGTGAAAACTTTTTTGTAAATATTCAAAAATAGATTATGGTAAGTACGAATATAAGCTATAATGATAATACAATTGAAAGCACAACTAACAAAATAAAGGAAGTCAAAGATAGGAAAAAATCTCCAAGAATTCCCTATTTTACAGAACACAAGGATGTATATGACAATGAAAAGAAAGAGTGAGAAAAATAATGGTATGCTCAACAAATACACAATCTTTACTTTTTCTTTAGAAGATTGTCTTTTCTTGATTTCAAGCTTATGTTCGGCAACATGTTCTCTGATATCATTTGTCGTAGTGATGACTTTTGTGGAAAATTGTTTACTGCAGAGGTAGAGAAAAAGCATGTAAATGAGGAAAATAACAAACAATAATATAGCCCTGTAAAGCGAGAACAAAGAATTGTTGTATGGATTGATGCAAAACCCATTTTTCAAAAAAGTGAAGAAATTGCGATCAAAAAAAAATGGCACCACCCAAAGTAGTGTAGAAACGAAGAGTGCTGCAAGAAAGATGATGACGGAGTTCTGTTTCCTCCAAATAACTGTGTTGAGATGAGGCATTTTTTGAATAAGGAATTGTATGCAAAGGATGATGTCGAACATGATTGGATTAAGGTGTGTGAACGTTTCGTTGGTGTAGCGAATCATAAGGCAAAGCTCAAAAGTGACTTTTATGCGGGCTAAGCTCATTGCATAAGTGACAAATTGAAAAAATAGAGAGACGAACATTGCGGCAAAGATTAATGTGATCATCAGCGTGAAAGCAGAACGAATCTTTTTCCAAAAGATGTAGAAGCTAACGATCTGCAAAGACAGCAGAGAAGATAAAACAATCGCCAACAGGTTCAACACGCCAAACACACACATCGCTCGCTCCTTAAATACAAATGTGTGCTGCTTAGGTATGAGTCTCAAGACGCTTTGAATTGCATCCTTCCTGAACACACCTTATTGTACCGTTCAAAATTAAAAAAATGCTGTATTTGATAACTAGCATTTACATGTGTTCATTCTTTGTAAATAAAGTTAAATAAATCAAGCATTAATATATGTATTTCTCTACCTACTATCGTTCATATTTTGATAACCAAAGGAATAATTCATTTAAATCTAACTTTTAGCATTGTCATATGGTAAACATTTAATAATCATGTGGTAAACACGGCTTAAAGATTTATTATTTTTACAACAAGATTTGGTTAACATAAAAATTTCAAATTCCAAAAAGATATTATTTAAAAATTATTGTAATATGAATGAAAGATAACTTTGAATGAAAATAAATTTTAAAAGCTATATTTTTAATAAATATAAAAAAATTTAATAGCACAATACAGTAGACCCTCGTTAACTCGGACCCTGATAACTCGGAATTCCGATATCGGATAAGTCGGACCGCGAGGGAGAATATAAATGTTTGCCCTCATAGGCTTACAAGGGGTCATTTTCATTGACTTTTTTAATTTTGCTTTGGCTTACAAGCAGCCATTTTATTTTTTTTACTCCATAGGTAGTTCGCGGTCATTCTAGATTTTGACCTTATTCGAAAGCTTATTGTGGCTATAAATTCATCCAATTTGAAATATTTTTTTTACCATATATATATATATATAGTAGACCCTATGTTATGTCGGACAATCGGCAATGGTCGGACACCATTTTCCCCCATGTGGTTCGACTTAACGAGGGTCTACTGTATTTTCATGAACGATTATTATCATCTCATCTTTAACTCTTTCTGAATATAAATTAAAGCTTTAGAGCGTAATAAAATTTGATCCTGGACATCTGCTTTTTATGAACTTGTTGTTAAAAAAATGTTTAAAAATTTATTATTAAATTAAAAAATGTACAATTTAAATTTACATATTTTTTGCAAAACTACATAAAAGCGCTAAAGACTCTTTCCTTTACTTCACAAACCAAATCCGTTGAGATTTATTGTTGTATAATTATTATTATAAGTTGTAAGGGAAAGTTTACCATGCCTAACATAAAAAATATGAGTTTTTCCTGAAGTTATTTTTTACTATTTAAATTAATCACTACTGAATTATAAATTTTCTATTTTTTCACTTCAATTAAATTTGATTCACCATTTCTTTTTTTTTCATACTGAAGTATTTAAAAAATTCAAACAATAATTCTCATTGTAGTTGGAAAGATGATAGAATTTTTTCCCCATTCGAGCTTATAAGCATATGTTTCTGCTCGAAAAATTTTTCTAATAGACCTAATAAACTTACTTACTTACTTACTTATTGTGCTCTTTTTTGATAACCGGACAAAGAAGTACAATGAACTTTTCTTGTGTATGGTGGACAAGATCATCATATCAGTTTAATTTGGATAAGTTAAAAAATCCAAAGTAATAAGTATCATTAGATGCGTGGATTAATTTATTTGAACCAGGATATATATGTTTATTTTATAAAAATTGGACTTAACTTCAATTTTCACTTCCATTGCTAAATTTGATTTAAAATACAGCTTCTATAGTAATAAAAACTTAGCCTCTCTAAAGTGATCCAAATCATTTAGCAGATTTTAAATGTAAGTCCTTTTTTTCTTAATAATGTTACTAATACTCGTAGCTTTTTTCCTTTTGAAAGTACACTATTTGGATACGGTTTTTGTATATATAAATTAATATATATAATATACATAGTTCCTTATGTTATAAATATAATCATTAACCTTCGCAGGACACACGAAATTGTACTTACACGGAGGACACACTGATGGAGAAAAAAGCCGATAGCTACATTATCTTATTTCTTGCAAAAATAGCTAGATAAACCTTAAATAAACTTGTAAATAATTTATCCTGACTTTTTCAAATTGAAAAAACCAAAATATAGCATTTTTCACTTTCGGTTGATAATTTAGGAGTTGGGAGGCAGGGTTAAGATTTTGACACTCTTAAGTTCGAATAATCCATTTATTGGAATCATCAATCACATATTATTCAACACTAGGTTTTCTCCCACTTGATATATTATGTTCATTCATAGGCTTTTGTTATTTTATAATCGATTACTTATCTTGTATTAGTTTCATCGCGCCTCTTTGCCTGAAATACTGTGATCTATACATCAACTTCTGAATCAAATGCTTCTGATATTTTTCAAGGTGAATATTACCCAACAGAGGAAAAACTATAGAAAAGAACTGCTCAATGACTTTCTGTTTTATTTAGGTTAGATTCTCTAATTAGATTCTAACCGTTAGAATCACCAAAGTGGCAAGATTTAAAAGTTTGTCACTAAAAATTTGCTGTAAGCGATATACTTGCTTACTTTGGATGTCTACTTTTTCTGGGAGAAGCAAAAGATCAAAGAATTTCCACTAAAGTTCTTTTTTCAAAAAATGGGGATCCTTTTTTGCGCGCTGCACTCGGAAGGAGAATGTTTCAATACATAAAAGTATTCATACGATTTGATGATGCGAATTGTAGAAATGCTCTGGACAGAATATCAGCGGTAAGATATATTCATGACAACTTTTTTAACAACTGTCACAAATATTGGACCCCACTTGATGCAGTCACCATTGATGAGCAACTAGTCAAATTTCGGGGAGGCTGTTCATTGAGAATTTATGATTCCCAAAAGCCTGGGCAAAATGGGATCAAATTTTATCATCTAAATGATTCACACACGTAATACGTCATGAAACCACAAATTTATGTCCCAAGATTGTTAGACAAATTTTTTTTTAAGCTTAGGAATTTGTAAACGCTTGATAGAAAGCAGTGATCTGCCAGTTGGTTGTGGCATCATTTTAGATAGGTTTTTTTACGTCCCATGCTTTAGTTGAGGGGGCGCTTTGCCAAAATTTAACAATTTGTGGCACAATAAACCCAATACGCCTCTCTGTTCCTCAAATTTTAAAGCCAAACTATTTACGCACACTAAATTTGAATGAAACTGAAAGTAAAACTGTTTACTCAAGCAGCTGTTCATTTTCAGTTTATATACCAGAAAGGCACGCCAGGAAGAACTTCAAAGCGGTTTATGTTCTGTCATCGCAGCATAATAGAGATGTTTTTATCACAGCATATAAAAAAACCCGAAAGCTTGATTTTATATAATAAACACAAAAGCGGGGTTGATTGTTTTAATCGCTTGTCAAGGGACTTCACTAGTTATAAACCTAGTAGGAGATGGACAGTCGCGGTATTTTCAAATTATCTGGATATAGGTGCCTACAATTCATGGGTTATTTATAAGCACAACTGTCCTTGCGATGATGTACTCATAGAGAAAGGAGGTAAAAAAGTTTTTTTTTTTTAATTTTATCACAAAAGCTTTGTTTTAATTCTATGAGCATTCGTGCTAACATTAGTCAGATTTCAAGGCCTATCAAAAGTCTTCTTTTTTACTATGGGTTTGCTCCAGAATTGCCAGCATCTGAGAGCAGTTCTTCAAGAGGATACTGCTCAATTTTGGAATGTAGACCTAGAACAAGAGGCACTAGGAAGTGTTCTAAATGTAGGAAATTTATGTGCAAAAAACGTACCTTATCTGTCTGCTCTTATTGTCATTCTAATTTGTAATTTTGCTTTTTTTTACTGTTTACACAATTTGTATTAAACATGATCACTGTAATGTTATGCTTATTTTCAAATTTATGAGATTTTTGTAATACTTTTGATCATTCGTGTAATAAATTTTTTATTAATTAAAATTTTCATTTTCTATTGTTCTTTTTTTTGTATTTATAGTTGGCGTTAAGTTTTATTTTGACTTTTGCATACTTTTGAAAAAGCCCGTGTAATATTTCTGGAATGAATTTTTAGGTTTGAAAATCCTCTGTAAATTATTTTCAGATGAAATTTTTTTTGAAAAATAAACTTTTTGTCACTTCAGAAAACCACAAAATATTCAACATGATTATGTATTTTATGGTTAAATCAAGTTATGACTAGAGATTGCACCCTCGGGACCCTGTCCCTGTCTCCACCGGGAAAAGCAAAAAAAGCCTCCTCGCTCTTAGGGGAAAATCTCTTTTTTCCGAGGGAAAAAATACAAGATTAAATTCACAGTTATAATCATATTTTTACATTATATGATAGATAATATGGTGGTATTTATGTTTTATGTGCATTTCAAAGCTATATGTATTATTTATAATTCATGATTCAACTTGTAAACAATTCATATGTGGTGGTATTTATGTATTATGTATGTGTATTTCAAACTATATATTTTATTTATAATTCATCATGATTCAAATTGTAAACAAAACAGACTCTCTCAGGATTATTGTTTTTAAAATTTTATTATTTGAACAATTTTGAATTAATAATTTCAAAATTTTAGTGTTTTTCTTGATAAAAAAATTTTTTTTTCCTCGGGTGAGAAAAAAATTACTTCAGGGGAGGGAAAAAAGCCTTCGGGTGCAATCCCTAGTTATGACTCTTATAAGAGTAATAAATTACATGCTATTTCCGTTATGCTCTGCATTTAACTTTATCTAAAAAATACATTGATACTTGACTGGAGTAAAAAGAATATGTGTCTTTCGGTGAAAAGTTTTTTTAATATAGATGGCGTTAAATTTTTTTAATATAATTTTTTTTATAATATTCAAAGATTATTTTGATAGTTAAAATGAATGGATTTCTATTTATGATGAAGGAACTTTCTTTTAAGTTTTTTTATAATTTTAAATTCCAAAATTTGAAAATTTTTTTTTGTTGTAATAAAAAACCACAAAAAATTGAAGTCGCTAACGCGTAATATATTTTAATAATGGCACTGACTTATACTACATAGAATAACGATAATTTACGTATTATTTTTTTGCTATGTTATATATTTGTTTTAACAACAAAAATGCCATTATAAAGAATGATTGGAGTAAAAAGCCCATGTGTGTCCTGCGAAGGCATTATGTGATCATTGTATAACTTATGTTTTTTTTTATCAAATAAACTCCTTTTTCTTCTCAATACCCGACACTCGTAGAGTTTGAAAACCGTTCACAAATGTTTATTCACTAAAGCCAAGTAAGTATTCTACATGATGCATAATTTTATCTCTTCAAGACAACTTTATAAAATGTTATCGTCTCATAATAATTTAGTCTCAATACAAAAAATTAAAGGGTCCCCTATATTCACTGTTTACACGTTGATTTATATAGTAAATATTTAATTTTTTTGATAGAAAAGAAAACATTAGAAAATATTTGAAGATTTAGTAATTGATATGATATCGAAGTTTTTGTCTACTTTTGATATCTAATTTATCATTTCTATGTTACAAAACTGATAGGTAATTGCAAGTGGTACTTAAAAAGTCTTTGTGGGCCAAATATAGGGAAAGCGCTATCAAAATGAAATACATTTAAAGAATAAGGTTGAGAGCTTTGTTCTATTCAATACTCGCCATTATAGAGCTTAAACCCACATTCGCATGTAGGACGAGTAGATGTCATGAAAGGGCAAATTGTTTCGCTTCTTATATTGAAACCAACACTCATCAAAATACAAATTGAAAATAAATAAAAGCTTTACTTGTTTTGCAATCTTCTCTACTGGCATCATTTTAGTAACTTTTGCTTCAAAAAATTTTTGTTCAAATTTTTTGCTATCACGATTTTAAGCAAAAAGTTATCTTTTTCTTCGCGAATGAATGAAAGAACTTTGCTTCCTAGCGTTTTCTGTGAAGTGCCTCCTTCCTTAACTTGAGAAAGATGGAAATTAAATGCACGTTCGATTCGGGGACATCGATTCATACGTAAACATCCATTCCATTCAAATGAATCACGATATCGATATACCCTGTCCTATGCAAATAAAGGCTCGTCTTTGATGATCGGTAAGTTTAAATGGCTTAATTAACATTATTATCACAATGAAAATCACAGGCATATTCTGCTTTTCTCTAATCTCTGAGTTAATTAAAAAATATCGATAGAGTCATTGTATCTTCTTTAACATACTAATTAAACCAAATAAACTTTGTAAATAATGACTTTTTCACATTGCATGAAATTGAATATAATATATATAAAATTTTGAGGAGCACACTATATGTTATTTCTTTGTGTCCATTATTACGATATTTTAGAGCGAAAATTCTCGCAAGCTTTAAAGATATTCCAGATCAGGGATCAAGTAAAGATGAGCGTTCCCTGTTTCTAAGGAGGTGCTAATTTTTACTTACTTATTTAAGAAAAACAGAATTGCCAGCAAATATATTGCAGAATTTTTAAAAATTTCATAGATTTTGTAACACTATTGCAGCACAATATCAATTTGATTAAACTTTTAATAATAAATTTGTCATTTCAATATATAATTCTATTTTCTAATCTAATATAACAATATCAATTTTATTAAATTTAATCCTATATTTTTATTTTTTTTTCTAATTTATTTTGTTAGTTAAAATTAGGAATGCCTATCTTTACTTATTAAAAATCGGGGGTGCTTTTCTTTACTAGTCAAAAATCGGGGTGCTTTTCTTTACTTAGTTATTTTTGGGAGTGCTCATCTTTACTTGATCCCAGATCAGTATATATTTAAAACCTAAGGAAAATATTTTAGCTTAGAATAAAGAAGTATTCTGGATAATTTATATGATCGTTATATGATGTTTGGATAATATTTTGTTGGATAATTAGCTAAAATTTTGATTATCAAAAAAAGCAAAAATTCTATAGCCACTATTCGTAAGTGAATAATATAATTTTATTCTTTCCCATATGGTAGAAAATGAATTTTGTGCTATAAATAAATTTTAAGTAATTAAAGAAAGTTTATAGATATGTTAAAGTGTTGATATCACAATTACAACTTAATTAAGGGCGTGGGTAAGGTTAGCTAGATACAGAGCTCGATAACTCAAAGTTTTCTTGGGTTCGATTCCACATCATGCTCGGGTTATAAATAAGTTGCACTATAGATTACAGTACAGATCAATAAATCTCTTCATTTAATGAATGAAAGAATTTGAGTAAAAGATCGTATCGATCCTTGTTTGCACGATAAAACGGGTATACGTAACAACTACACAAATTATGCAAGGACATTTTAACAAACTTTTAAAATTTATACTTAAAAAATTCAATCATTATTTTTTAATGGAATTGAAATAAAGCTAGCAAATGGAGGGAACATTAATTTATCTAATATGTCGAACACTAAAAGTGCTCCTATCGTAAAAAGTGAGGTTTCTTCGTAGACAAAAAATTATATCATGACATTGAATATGAGTGGATATAAAATTGCATAAGACTGATTCGTGTATCGAAAAATGAAACAAAGAGTATACCCAATTCTAGGGTGTAGGAAATACATTTGTATATGTATTTTTAGAATTTAAAGGGAGGAGAACCGTGATTTACGAATTTATTATGCTTATTAAGTATATCTAATGATTGATGAGTCGATTAAGCGTATCTAAGATCAAATGATTTATCAGTTTATCCATGGCATCAAACGATTCACTACTTAGTACTTGTGAGTCTTATGACGCGTATGTAATAAATCAAGAGTTCTTCGTATTGGCTCTTTTTCCTATAGATTATTATTTATTAATGGGTTTGTTACCCTTATTTAATCACACAGAGCATCTAGAATTAGTGACTAAAATAAGAATATTACATTTATATGAGTATATTCTTACAAGCCCACACCACACAAACAAAAAATCAAATAAAGGCATTGATAAAAATGACTTTGGATAGGCAAGCGTGTTCTTGAAATAAAAAGAGAATAGAGTAGATTAGTAAACTTTATTTTAATAAATATGGATTATTTTGTAATTCAGAAAGAAATTCTTTGCAACTCTGCTTAACGTTGCTTGTTGATTGTTCAATGTTGAGGCTGAGCTCATTCAACTCAATCGCATATGTTTCTGCATGGTATTCAGGATCAGTGATATTTTTAATCATTTGAGTGAAGGACTCAACATAGTTTCTAATATTTTTGATTTCCTTTGAGTGAGTCTCGATCATATCTTCTTCTAGATCCTCCAGTTTGGTCAAATTTTGATAAATTTCTGGCCATTCAGATGAATCATCTTCCTAAAAATAAAAAATATGTGTATAATTTCTCAGAAACGCATATTTATTTTGAAGAAAAATTACAAGGTACTACTTTAATGAATGAAATACATAGGAGATTGATCAAAAGAACGATTAATTATTATTATTACAATGTAAACGACCGTTTCTCAATCCGGGTTCAGTAAAATGTTCCGAATGCTTCCGTTGAACTTACAAAATGTCGGATCAGCATTCAATGTGCTTTTTGAAACGTGGTTATCGAAGTGTGATTATAAATAAAATTTATTCCAATATGAATTTAATTCATAAGAACCTCTTTATTCTTATTTTTCTTACACAAATTTTTAAGTGAAATGGTAAAGCAAAAGTGAAAAATATTAGATTTCACTTATTTGTAATAAATCAATTTTTTCGTCGTTTTTCCCACAAATTTCAAATCGAAACCTTATAATCGCTACAAGTTTCATCTAATTTAAAATCTGGATTATATAAAATAAAGAATGGCAAGGTGCTGTTGAGTTGGTTATTAGTTTTTAACAAATCTCTGCTCGTTCTCCTGATGTACAACAGCGAAGTTTCCAGCTAAGGTCTAGCACAGCAGCAAGGTGTAAGCTGTGGGTGCTATAAACAGCCAATCGTTGATCTCAGATGTAGCGAGTGGTTTCACTTGTTTGCGCGTGAATTTACATGTTATTTTCTTCATTGCTGCATCTCCTTCTGCCAGTTTAGTGACTTTCTCAAAAAGTGTTAATATTTCTTCTAAATCTTTCAGCATTGATATCTTATGTGGTACTATCGGTTTATACTGATTTTCAATTTGGAAGGCCATAATCCTTAAGATACATAATTTTACTCATATGGTTAATGAAATGTCATAAAACATACGCATTTTCTCTAATCTATAATTACAAACGTACGATAGATTGCACTACTGATTAAAATATTCAAAAGTAAATACAGTGCTAAGGGAAACTAATATTTACGATTCTCTAGCTCTCATTCTGATTTTGAGTTTTTTTAAAATAAAAAAAGAATCGCTCTCAAACCTGCTTCCATCCCTTTAAAATCTCCCACTCCTGACTCCAATTCACGCTGATTTTCTCACATTAGAGGAAAAATACAAGAAATATATCATTTCTTAAACTAGGTATCATGGAGAATTATTTAGTGCTCCTCAAACTTTTTAACCCCTCGGCCACTTCATAGATTATTTGCTTTATTCTCAACCCCCAGACAAGTTAAATAAGGATATGAAATCATTTTTTTGCATTCTCTGATGGATCAGCAAAAATATATGAAAATTTACCTTTAAAATAATATTTTATTCTTTGTTTATATTTTTTTCCTGTCTAGAAATTTAATTGATTCTTCATAACATAACCGACGCGCTTTCAATCTCTATGTAATAATGGAACTCTAGAAAACTCTCATCGCCACAGGGAGTCAATTTTGACAACTTTGCGAACCACTGATGCAGTAGAAGAGAGTTTTAACTTAAAATATCATACTTGAAATAATTGTGCTATGTGTTTATTTTTTTCATTGTGCCGTCTTGAAGTTTCATCACCACTTCCACATTCTTCCATTGCAATGTCGCGATTGCCAACGGGATATTTGTCTAAGCAATTCTCTAACTGATACTCCATTTTTTCAGATGTGAGTTCTTTGACTCTATTCGCATAGCGTAAAGTGTTCATGGAATTTTCACAGCATGACTTGCCTTTGAAAATAATAAAAAGTTATTGAAAACAAAATAGGTAAACATATTCGCAACAACCTCATAATCAATCTTTAACCCGTTTAAGACAAAGCAAAGCAGACGATATCTAAAAAACGCAGACGATTTATATTCAAAGTCATTGAAAAAAGCAGACGAAGATGAAATTACTTATGTTCCAAAATAGGAACATTGGTCGTAAATGGGTTAAGATAGAATGAAAGCAAGTTATGTTCTCTTAGCTTAGCATATACAACCAGTTATAGCTAAATTGCTTAAACCCTTTTTGAACAGCAATATGACATCGGTGTCGGAATAAATGAAAATCCTCGGCATTAAATATGCACATATTTCCATCGAAAAAGAAATCAGATGATTAGTCTTCACAGATAAGTACACAAAAAGGGTTAGGTTAGGGTTTAGAAATGCGATTTGGTAAATTTTGAATACGCACAATTTAATTTCTTGCTCTTTCCTTTAACAAGGCTTTGCAGCACAACATACTCTTGAACAGTTAAAATGAATGAAATTTAGTCAATGAGATTCGAGATTTTTGCGAAGTTCATTTGAATAGCCAAAAGTTATTCCAGGAATTTTTAAAAATAATCGTTAGGTACGCCACTAATTTGATATTAGTTAAAACAAATATAATAATTATTGAAAATTTTTCATCCAATCGGAACAAAAAATTTTGATACATATCCCCGAGTAGCACAGAAAAGACATAGCTATTTAACTTTATAATTTAGACTATCATACTTTTCAAACTATTAAGAAGTTAACTATTTTGAAAAGATATTTTAACGTAGTCATTTAAGGAATGAAAAAATTGAGAATTAAAAAAAAGATAAAGCGTGTAACTAATACAAGCAGGATAACACTGCACAAATAAGCCGTGCAAAATTTCAAAAGATTTGTAGTTTTCATGAAGATTTACATCAAATTATTATCTTGGTATTTTCCATCCATATTTTATGTGTGATAAATTGAATTTAAATCATACGCTTCAATTTTCCAAAGGTTTCACTACACGATAACTTTCAATAGCAATTGAATCGATTGACCCTAGCCAAGTTTCACTTATATATTGTATTTATTATGAATTATAAAATTAGTTAAGGAGAGGGGTTAAGCAAAGAAGAAATTAATAATGAGAAATCTTATAGGAAATAGTATGTGAAAGAAGTCACCTGGAGAAATGGTGGCAATCATGCAGACTTTGGAGTGATCTCCGATGAAGGAATCTCGCAAGACTTGTGTGAGTTTACTGGCCCGAAACGGCAAATGAGCATTTTTTCTTCCCATTGCTCGAATACACTCCTTTGTCAAAAATCAAAAATAATCCATGGTATTACGATGGCGTTTTCATCAAGCTCTATCGATTAGGAAGAAACTGTACCTGATGTGACTCGGCTTGAATGAAATAATAAGATCCTATTGGTCCACCACATATGGTTACAGGAAGGGTTGCGGGGTAAACTCGAGATACTTACAAAAAACAAAACCCCGTCTCCAAAGGCTTGGTCAAAAGCTTTGACTAAAGAAATCCCACTTCATATGCCAACAAAAATGAACCTCAATCCAAAACATAACTTTTAATGTCATCTGTTTTAGTGACTTCAGAACAATTCAATTCGTAAAAATAGTATTGTAATTATAAAATATAGATTATGATATTATTTTTAATGAAAATTAGTTATAATAAAAATTTATGGAAGATCACCTGAAATAACAAGAAAAATTTATGGAAAAGATTATTATAAGTCAAGTTGGATATAAGAACTAAAACTTTGAAATAAGAGAAAATATTGCTTGTTTTCGAATTAAAAGCTCATAGTTAGCGCAATTACGTTCTTTTCATATCAGTTAGCAGCGCACTTATAAATTAAAATTGAATAAGATATATGAAATCTAGTTGGGATACAGGTTTAAAATATATTTTAGAATATCAATGACGGGCATGAGAAATAATGTTAACTTCAAATTTGGAGATATATTTGACAAATATATGAAATCCTTATTGGCACGTTGTTCCTCCAGAGCAGAGATGGGCAAACTACCGTCTGCCGAGTTTTATGGAGACTGCATAGATAAAGTTACAATCTAAGGTTACAATTTACAGTTAGCTTACTATCATTGTGGTTAAAAATTGATGGATTGAAAAATTAGGGATATTCATACTACACAATCATTGATTGGTTAAAAAAGTGTTTCGACTTAGCTGGCTTTCTTTTTTTACTTATTAGTAGATGATTTGGTGAATTTTATTCGTCGAAGGATAAAGTTACTTTTAAACTACATTTATTTATTGTTTCAAGTGTATAAATTTTGATCTGGTAAATATTTGAAATTTAAAATTTTGAGTTCACTATTCGAAAGGCTAATACAAGATTGACTTTTTCTTTGTTAATGACTTTCCTTTCATGATTTGATCGTTATTCCTCCATTCAATTCCGCGCATCCTGTAGTTTTAAAACAGCAAAAATTATATTGGTTTTTAACTTTCATCTTGCATATTTTACGGTGCTATGTAACACTTTAAAAGTGTGTGCATTCTTAAAATGCAAACCCTTTCACAGAAATGTTTGTTCACCACTACTCTAGAGTTACTCTCACTGATGCTCGACCTTTTTGATCAAGTGGCTTAAATTTGACTTCTCTTAATGATATAATAAACAAATCATATAAATGCATGATTATATAAATAACTATGCAATATTTCATCTAGACTCTAGAATAAATAAAATGATACAAGAAAGGCAGCAAAGAAATAAAACATTTACATATGTCCAAAATACAATAGTACAGTACTTTTGCGATTGCTTTCTTTTTAATATCTGAATTTGCATGAACTTTGCATACGCAGAATGCAACATAAATCTTTATCATTAATCCTGTTTTCACACTTTTAATATTTTTAACACACCAAACATTTTTTAAGCTATTTACAAAAATATATTAGGAAAAAATATGAAGATTGAGTATAGGTTTTTTATGCTCTGATAAGAACTTAAATATTGAAAAAGATAATAAAAAAAATTCTATGCATTTTGATATTAAATTTGAGATATACTCTTTCGAAAGAGAGTGAAAGATTAAATCCCTTGGTAATGGTACCATAAGATGTTTTCATCGAAAAGGCACAATTGCGCCGCTTCTATCGAACTACGAGGAAAGCAAGCTTGATGTAGGATCGAACCCAAGACCTTGAGTTATCGAATCCGGCATCTAACCAACCATACTCACGCCCCTTTTATTATATAATATAAGAGTTAAGCAAAATATTAGTGCAGGGGTACAGTGCGTATGGACAGTAAAAATTTTGATGATCAAACTATACAACGTGTGCGAAAATTTTTATAAAAATGGCCTCATTTTTATTTAAATAGCTTTTAGATGCAAATCAAAATATATTCAATATATAACAGGAGATATTCACAAATCTCTCTAACATAAAAAGGTGTCTAATTTAATCAACATAATTTTTAATATATATTTCAGTAAACTAGGCCATTTTAAAATTTTTTATGGGAGCTAAAATAACTTAATAAAGTAAAAGTTTATTTTTTATTTAAAAAAGACATTATTCATAATAAATAATAATAAATAAAAATAATATTCTTATTATTTATAAATTTAGAATATTATATTATTTTAAATAATAATAAAATCCATAATAATAAATTTGCTTTTGAAAAGTAGTGTTTTCTAAATACTCACTTTCTGTGTATTATTTTGTTTTCATCTTTAATTAATTATAGTTATTAATATTATAGCAACCAGGACATAACTATAAAAGGCAAACAAAATGGTGATTACTTGTTGTGGCCGTCTAAACGAAAAGACCCCCTGTTTCAATTCGAACAATATTTTTTACATTTTTACAAAGTACCTTTAACCGTAGCTATTTTTATGTTTACTGAATCCTTAAGATTTTAAAAATAACGTATCTGATAAAAATTTATAATCATTTTTCAAATGAAGTTCATTAAGGAAAATTCAAAATGCTTTCTATCTAAAAAAGAAAATACCTTGAGAGCCAATAGGCTTTTATTAATTTCGGCACTTTCAAACCTTCCCTTTTTGGTTCCACTGCTATTATCGGCTCCTCTTTCATTTCCTATAATGAAAAATACATCTATCAAATCACACCACCAAATTGTGTAGAATTGAAAAAAGACAATAGAGAAGTGAAAATGGTATGTGTACACATATGTGTGAGTGTCTGCCTCTGAGAGCTGTTCACACATAAAGTGGATCAAAGATATTTGAATTGTATATATTTTGCCATCCAGAGAAACAAGTATATTATGTTTGTATAAAATCGGGTGATAATATTCGAGGAGAGAAATTAATGTCACAATTCAATAAACGTATTCCTGTTTTTATAACAGCCAATTTTGATTTTATTTACATTTATTTCAAATACAATTGAGGAAAAAAATTATAATAAAAGATATATTTTCAACGCTTATCAGCATTAAATTGAACAAAAACTATGAAAAGAATATTAAAAATGCACCGTTTGCGATTAATGCATTAACATTACTGACATATCGATGGGGACTTCGCATTCCACCTTGGCAAATTATTGCAATTGCACGAACCAACAATACTGCCGTGGTAAAGCTAAAAGTTGTTTGTCTTTTGATATCAACTCATGAACTCATGAAGAGTTACACAAAAAACCTCAAAATTTTAATGCATTGCCAAAAATGTGCTCCTGTTCTGTGCAAAGTTAACACCACCTAAGAAGATGTTTTGTAAGTTTTTACACTTCTGAGAAAGCAAAACTAGTTCTGCAAACGATACGGTCATTTAACGATGATAAAATGCAATTGTGATGTGAAAAGTGCAAACTTGTGTGAAAAACGTATCTATTTAATTCTTTGCATAATTTCAGAAGTATTTTTTCTTGATTCTTTGAAATCTGGAATAGGAGTATTTGTGTTGTTTATATTGTTTGAACGAGTACTAGTGTTTATATTTGACTTATAAAAATATGTATTTGATCCACAAACGCGGAGCTCTCCATTTTGTAATATAGAAGCGGCGCAAGAAGAAAAATTTACCACCCAAGTCGCTCAAAAACAGGCTCTCCCACACACACAGAAAGACGTCAAGATCCAACCAACTCGCAAAACAACAATCACTGCAGTATCAAGACATTAACCAAGCCATATTTATTACATTCATAATATAAAACAGTGTACAAAAATTGAATGATTCAGGTGGTTAAAAAATAAGTGTTTTTGTTATACTGAAATTTTGGGAAGAATAAGAGATGCATTGCCTAAAATTAAGTTCAAAAAGTATAAAATAATAAAAAAATATGCTGAATATGTAGAGCAAAGCTTACCAGCTAAATCAATGATCGATAGCTTTCCGTGGACTTTACCAGATTGCCTGGAAAATTAAAAAAAAAAGGTAGCAAATAGGAATTATTATTATTATGGGGAAAATATATTTTTTAACTTGTTTCTAAGAATCATTTGAAATACAGCATGAGATCTTGAAGAATTGACATTTGCAGAAGTTTTACCAGAGGTTCTGTTAAAAAAATTACAAAGTAACAAAACATATGAAATAAGGAAATAATTTCTAATTTGTCAAAGCAGATTATTTATCAAAAATATGCGCCGAAAATAGAATATTTGAAAGCATTCCATTTAATTATCTATTTGATGACTTATCAGAATCTGAGTTAATCGTAGATTTCAGCATGTAGAACAGAGACTTGATGTCGAGGACATTGAAAAGCACAATTTATATGTTAGAAAACATAATAGATAGGTTAATAGATAGATATGTTGTGCTTACCGTATTGACTCTTAAATTTCAATATTTAAAATATGATGATTGCGTGATTTATTTTATGCAGAAAATTAAAAGGTTTCGGATCCGTGCTCTCAGAAAGTTTGAGAAGCGCCCCTCTATATTATTTTTTCAGGTTATCCACATAATTTTTTACTAAGTATGGATTAGCTTTTTTTTAAATTATTTTTTACATTAAAACTTTATCAGATTTCGAACCTATAATATGGTAGAGGCACAGTGGGATGTTTTCACTGAGAAGGCACAATTGCGCCGCTTGTATCGAACTATGAGAAAGTAGGCTTGATGTGGGATCGAACCCAAGACCTTGAGTTATCGAAACTGAGTACCTAACCAACCTTACTCACGTCCCTGTACGCAAGCAAGCTTTAGTGTACACATAAGCTTGTCCCTAAATTTAAAAGATCATTGTTTTACAATATCACTTTTTACAGAGGTGTATATTCTAGTCCACACTCTCGCCTCCATCAAATAGAGACAGTGTATTAATGAGGCCATCCAGAGTGCTGCAATTAACACGATCAAACCGATTCTGAAAACTTGGTCGTGAATATCTTTACTTTTCCTTCCGACATATATTCGAGTTAATCGCATTTTTGGGTAATTTGTTTTAAATTTATCTTCGTTTATATTCAAAGTTATTAGAATGTTAATATTTCAATCGTGTTAATCTCATTTAGATTTTGTCGCAACTTGTAAAAACTTGCTAAGTTTTTATATATTTGTCGTAATACAAAAGACTTGAAAATGAATAAATAATTAAAATTTTGCTTAAAAATGATGTAAAAAATTCTTTCAGTAAACTAGGCCATTTTCAAATTCGTGCATAAAAATATTAGTTCTAAGTAAAAATTTAACATCTTTACAAAGAACAATGCTTCACTTCATTCATCTTCATTTTATGTACTAGTTGAGCCTTGTGAGAAGTGCCTGGTCATTCTTATTTCCCTAACTGATTCAAGTTCTTCTGTTCCTGGAGCTTGAGTATCTCAGGTGACTCTTCAGGTGTCATTAGGTGAGTGATATTTAATAGTTCCGGTATACGGGAAATCAACTAATTTAATGGAGTAAACACTTCTGGGTCATCTAGTGCCGATCTTAGTTATCTTGTTGGGTTGAAGATTTCAAAGGGTAGGAGTTAGCCTTGGATTTTTTTGATTGTGAGTATACAGAGTGGTCCTTATAAAACGGGTATCAAATTTACCAAGTTTTTGAGTATTTGGAGTCTGAGCCCAATTTTTGTAAGTACTACGAATCAGATTCAGATATTTCCCTTCCAAATTTGTAATCTTGGTAATAATTCACGGCTTATTTTTTTCCATTCTTCCACAATTTCAAGGTTAACACGTGTACTTAATATGATATTTATAACAACAGTCATAAAGAGTTAAGTTATTCGGGTATAAAAGCAAGCATTATAACCCTATTAGATCGTCTTAATACGGGTAGAAGGATGGAAGTTATATAAGCTACAAAACACATTGCAAAAATAGAGAGCTTAGGACCGATAGGAGAGACCGTGATAAAGGTACCAAAGAGTGATCACATCGACGCGCGTAAGCCTATTTATCATCTTTTAACAAAAAAATTAATAAACATAAATACCTATACTGCTTGTAAACTGAACGAAACCCATATTTAATTGCTAAGGTTGAAATGGCGTTAAATAAATTAAGGCAAAAAGATATTTTTGAAGCTTTATTTAATAACTAAATTTATTTTTGTATTTAAAGAAGTGATTTTTCAGAAAAGAGTTGCTTGACAGATTTCTTGCTCCCTAAATGCTAACAAACTTACCTTAAACAAGCCCCAAGTTTAATGAGTTTTATCACGTCTTCAGGCTTTCCAATATGTTTTTCTTCAAGTCCACAAACATTGACAATTTGTTTTTTATCTTCTAGAACACGGAGCATCTTTTTTTCATTCAATAAATCAAAAACCTTAAAAGTAATTGTCTAGATTCAAAATTTCAGTTAAACGATAAAAATATCTTCCCAAGTAAAGAAGATGAACTCTTAATCTATCATCTCAAGTCTGTGTATAGAATTTGTAAACCAAAAAATGACAATTTTGATAAAAATATTAAATAGCAAGAGAACGGCTTTTTTTAACTTGAATAAAAATTATTTACTTTCAGAAATTCACCTTTCGTCTTCATGAAAAGAATAGTATATTTTATTTATGAACAAAGCTATCATCATTTCAAATATAAAAATTACTTATGAAAATAGATAAACTTATTAACCCCTTATCGACCACAATCGACATGTCGACTTTACAAAAATAAAATCGTCTGCATTTATTAGTGCTTTTTAATACAACTCTTCTGCTTTACATTAGATATCGTCTGATTATTTTGGTCGATAACGGGTTAATATAATAAATAAATGTTAAAATGAGCATACTTTCGCTCCATAAATTTCGAAAAAGGTTGCAAAAACTGATAAGCCCTGGGATTTGTAATGTGCCGATCCAAGAAGTTTGAAAACATCCCTTGCTAAAAGAAAAAGCAAAATAAAAATATCAAAGCTTTAGAACTAATTTGATGATGATAATAATAATAGGTTCAGTGCAGATTTTAAAACCAAACTAGGTCTTAGCCAATAAACAAAAATATGCCTCACTTATCAACCTATTTTACTTGCACGATAACCCATTTTGCTTATCAGTAAATTTTACATCTATTTTATTCATGTCGTTTTCAGCTACTTTCCACAGAGATTTTACACATAATTTTAAACACTCTCATTTTAATTCTATTTAATCTTCTTTTCTAGAATTCTTTCGCACGCTGGGATTTTATATAAAACCTAAGCTTAATAACTCACATTGCTCGTATTTTAATTATATATTTCGTCTGACCGAACAAGCTTGATTTTCGCGTAAGTTATTTGGTTAATAAAAAAAATTAAATTTCTTTTATTTCAAAGAGTTACCGTATTTCAGTCTCCAGAGAGATAAAAAAAAAGGCCACAACTTTTTAAATATATAGTAAAGATAATTTAAAAACCTAAACAGGCCAATCAAACGTCACGTAGAAACCTGGGACATTGGGATAAATGGACACTTTTAATATAAAATATTGAGAAGATACATGAACATTTTCGTTACACTAAATACTTCCCCTCAAAAGTGATTTGAGAGAGTCAAAACAAAATAAAACAAAGTACCAGTGTTGCTAGCAAATTTTGGATGATTCCCAACATTTGATTGTCCTATGCTGCATGGATAAAAACGTTCCAATTAAAATGCTTGTAAATTATCTTGTTTATCAAACAAGGTATATTAATTCCCCTAGTGCATAATATTATTTTAGGGATGCAAACATTTTTTAATCTCAATCTTGCATATTCATATATAAATAAGTTTAGAACAGAACTTTTTTCTTATGTACAAGAATACACGTAAATCTATCAATGATTGAATTACGCCTAATACTGGAAAGAAAAGTGAACTGGCATAAGGAGTCCATTCTAGTTTTTGCTACGTTATAATGAATCGCGTGCACTTACAAACACAACCTGTATCAAAATGATGAAGAAGATAATAGAAGCAGCATTTAGTCATCACAACGCTTTGTTATCTCAAATGTTGCACTTGAAATAAGTTATTGAATGCGCTCACGTAATGCGACTATTGCATACCAGATTAATTTATAATTTTAGCTACATGACATTAGCATTCGTATAGCACAAAATATCGTTAAACGACGATGACGTAGAATTAAAAAGAGACATTTAATCAATTCGAAGGAGGATTTTGTGTCATCCGATTTGAATATCCGGTCACGTAAAAACGGGACGTACTGTACAATAAACTTTTCATAAAATTTAAATAAAGATTTTTTGAAAAAGCATTCTTACAATATGAATTCTAAATAAATCAATCAAAGGTTCCCGATTATAAAAACCTATCAATAAATAAAATCTATATGAAAATTACCTGCAAACGCGTAGATTCCATTTTCGTGCTGTTGATTTTGGCCTTTAAACTCCCCACCCATCGTCTAAATACACGTAATTATATGATTATAATTACATTTTAATCAAATTTACATTGAAAACTATTAATCAAAATAACATTTTAGCGAGTCCTATAACAATAAAAACAACTTTTTGAGTGGAAAAATCCCAAATTTGTGAATCATACAGCGAAGCACCTTGAACTGACTTCGATTTTATTATTTATAAAAGCAGATTATAAGGAATCGCTTTTAAAGAATTTTCGGATATACAGAGATTTTTGAGTTACATATTCATTTTAAAATAATCAAGAATGAAATTTTCGCTTATATCTTCTAAAGACTTTACCAGCCATTTTTAAAACTAATAATGATAATAATTGAGTTTTTGCAGGGGGTCAATTCTGAAAAGTTGAATTCTTTTGAAAGTTCCTTTCAATTCTGAAAAGTTTAATCATCTTTGGGAATACAAAAAATTCCAGTAATAATGAATTTATCTTGGGCAAATTATAATGTCATAAATGATGTGTTAAGAATAAAATCAACAACATGAATATCCAAATTTCATATTTTACTCATTTTTGAATACTAGATAAACGTTTAAAGGACTACTAGAAAAAGAGCAATACCCCAATGTCTATATACCTAAAAAATAAAAGATCAAAAAAATTCATTCGATTACACCACAATAAGAATAAGAGAATTTGCATATCTTACACGATTTTAAAAAGATACCTTCTAAAGTATTGCTAGAGTATGCGAGTATACTAAATTAACAATATTAACCAGTTAAAGACCAGAATATCCAAGACGATTTTATTTGGTTAGCGGAGATTCTCAAGAAAGCTACATAAGCAAGAACACATTTCATTTTACAGGTTTCTTTATCTCTCTTTAAGCTTAATTTTTCTCATCATCATGCGCTTAATTAAAAATAAAATATGCTGAGTAATATAAATTTCTTTGTGCGTATGAAATATAAAATGAAACACAAATACTACAAATGTAAAGAAAGTAATTAGTGATGATGAAGAAATCTGCAAGCGAGTGTTTGAGGTTTGTAAAATGACATGTGTAAATGATTTATGTTTCTTCTTGCTTTTGTAGCTTTCTTGGTCGAAAATAGTCGAATCTAAACATTGTCCCGTTACTAAACAGATATTTCTTTCGAGAAGATTTTTTGTCATCTAGTATTTATAACCATAGTTCCAAGTTGCAACTATTCATATAAATGAATTTATATTTTATTAAGTAATTAATTATATATATTTTTCATTTAATAGGTAGCGAAGCTATTTTTTAAAAAAAATCGAATAAGATTTCTTGAAACCTCAGCAACTTACACTTTCTTCCTCCCTACACATGATCTATTACACATTTTCTTATTTTTAACTTCACTATTTAAGCATATCGAGATAGAAATTCTTACAATAGGGAGGATGAAGGATTTTTTCCCATACGAACATATAAACTTAAGTTTAGTTCCTATTTTTTGTTTTGAACTAAATAAATCTTTTGTGTGTCTTTATATTTGCTCACTCACATAGGGAATCAATACATAAACTTAGATAAATTATTATTCATTTACCCTTTGAAGACCAGCGTGACACCAGTGTCCCAAGAAATGAAAATTATGTTTTAAACATATAAAATTGGATTGAAAAAGAAAACAGAATATTATTTTTAAAATTTCTGGTCCTCAAACGGTTAATATAACTATTTTGAATTTTACATCATGGATTTAATGGAGAGATAATAAAAATAATTATTATTAAATGGTATAAAAATGGTGTTACATGAGTTTTGCCACTTCCAGTTTGTCCATAAGCAAAACAGGTAGCCATTCCTTTGTCAAATATGCACCTTACTAAAGGCTTTGCGGTATACCTGAAATGTATATAAATAAAATAGTCTTACTCTTACATCGCTTAAATATCCTTTCTATCAAGAGGATAAATTCAATTTTATTTGATACAATTGTAAAATCATTTTGATTAATTCATTTTCAATATGTGCAATAAATGATCTTTCTTGTTGTTTTATATATTAATCTGCTAGATTAATTTTAAGAATTAAAATTTTTTAAGAAGATTAATTAATGCAATGGTTCTCAATACCTCATCGTTATGAAACCCATAATTAAAAATCGATATACACGAACTCTTAGTAAGCTTTAACTAAACAAAAAAAAATTTAGTGTTACTATAGAAGTAATATACTTCTATATTTACTATAGAAGTAAATATATAAAAGATTTGTATACAGAAAGAACACAATGTACATATTCATCTATACATTTTGTTATAGGTGTATGTTTATAAAGTAGTACTTATACTTAGCATTTGATATGAAACCTAATATTTAGTTTTTATATAATCATTATGCGCATATACCCTCAAAATTGTATTCAAAATTACGCTCTTGCGTAACAACGTAGTAACAATCCTAAACATCAAAGTCTTTTTCTTTCTTATCAAAAGTTTGCCGTTAACGATTGAAATATTTCAGTTCTATACTCTACATTGGTCAATCAAAAAACCATTCTATTAACATAAAGTACATGTTTTCAAAGCATCGTGAAGAACCTTTTCTAAAGGCGGCAATTTCTAGAGACATGTTTCACATCATACACACTTTCATTCAATTTGTTATTAGAAGCCAAAGAAATAGAGGAGATAATAAATATTTTATCTACTAAGAGCTATTTTTATCATAGTATTATACTCCCAGAGATTATGTAACGTAGACGAGCAATCTGTGAAATTTCAAGGGGGTTCTCCTGAAAAAATATCATCTATCCAAACTAGATATGGAATCAAAGTCTACAATTATAATGACGCTAGAAATTATTATATTTTGAAACGTGAAATATATGTTTCAGGTTTAGAGAATAGATCTTATTTCAATGGGAAAAATATAGTAAAGCGTTTAGTGAGTGATTCAAACCTTCCAAAAAGCTGTGGAATTATATCAGACCGCTTCTTTATATCACATAAGTTATGTGTTTCGGCTGCAAGCCATGGTTTCACAGTTTTAGGTACAGTAAGGGGAAAAATAAGATATATGCCTCTCATATTACGACCTCAACCTTTGAAGTAGTTAAAACTGGCTTCATGTAAACGTCGATATTTATTTATCACGCATGCATCTCTAACCGCTTACATACCTCGTAAACACGCTAATAAAGACCTCAAAGTTGTATACGTATTGTCGAGCCAGCACTTAGGTGAAATCCTAACTGAAGACGTAAACAGCGTTTCAGAAACGAAAATAACTTACAACAGCTTCAAAAGTGGCGTAGATTTGGCCAATAAAATGTTAAGGGCATATAAATGTTATAAGCCAAGTAGGAAATGGACATAGGCAGTTTTCGCAAACTATATTTAGACATCGTATGTCACAACAGTTGGATTATATCTACACACAACTCCCTAAAACGTATATCCATCAACAAAAGCTGGTGGAAGAAGATATTTCCTTAGAGATTTGTGTTTCAGGCATCTAAAGCATCAATGAAATTAAGGTCGCAAAGTTCATTGACTCCCGGGTACATAATGAGTTTTTTGTCCTTTTACGGTTTTGAAAACACGCCAGAATCTAGAGAACTGCCCTCCATTTTTAAAGGAAAGTGCAATTTATCATATTGAACTAAAAATGTGATAACTGTCATAAATTTATATGTAAAAACACACTAAAATGTGTCCACACTGCCAATAGCTTGTCTGCAGAAGTTTTTTGTTGTATTTTCTTTTAAAAAATTTTATTGCAATTTTTTTACAATAAATGCTACTTTTTTTATAAGAAAATTGTAAAAAAACCTTGATAGAAGTTTATTAGTAAAAGTATTTTAGTATGTTCTATATGTAAGTAGTGCTATCATTCAGCATGTAAAATATTCCAATTCCAATCAAAAAGGAGTAAAACCATTCATGAGATAGAAATTTTACAGATTTACTTTGATTTATGATGGTATTTATACAGTTTTCTTGTTTATTTTGTCTTTTTCTCAAAAACAAATATTTTGCATTAATGGCCCCATCAAAAGAAATTACAAAGTTAATATTTTTTTTAAATATTCATTTTAGATTCTGTGAATAATATGAATATAATTTCAGCAAAAATAGATGGCGTTATTTTCAAATTATTTTCGGTAAATCTTGATAATTTTTTTAATTTCTTCTTTTCAAATACATTCCCACAAGAAAATAAATGAAAAATTCGAAACAGAAAAAAATCAATAGAAACAAAAAAATGTTGGGCCATCTTTTAAAATTATGGAAAGGGGACAGGAAAAAAGTTGATGAAAAAAATCAAGTGTTATATGAACTTTTTTACTTCATTTTCGGATTAAAATTTACATATTGTTTTAATAGATTTACATATTTTATATTTGGTCTAAAAAACGTTTAAAGTTCGAAGGTGGAGTCAAAAGCCATGGTCCGTACTGCGAGGGTTGACTCGCTAACCAACCAAAAAGCAACTAATTAATTTAAAAAATCATTGGGAGAGGTGGTAAAAGTGATTTTGTGAGAGTTGGTTTTAGAGTAAGTTGAGCAGACCGCTCTTAAAGTTGGATGACTAAGAATCATTTGAATTGCAAAATTTAACTATTCATATAATATATTTAAAAACTTAAATGTCAAGGCTATCAATAAGAACATTAGCGAATAGTGTGCACTTTAAATAGTAAAAAAAGTAAACTGGAAATAGATCATTAATTAAAAAGTACTTGTAAACAGTCTCATTTGTGCAGTCATGTGAAAATGTTTGGTCGAATCGAAAAGAATGGTTTTCCAAGAATTTAGTTAAATCAACTGTCAACTTCGGTTCATGAACGATGATGTGGTCTTTGTTAGGTATTGTAACAACGTCAATTTCCTTTTTACTGTATTCTAAATAAATATGCATGTAATTTTCATTTTTGTTTTGTTGTTAATAGATTTTATAGCGGTTACAACACGAGACATTTAAAAAAGCGTCTAGATAGAAAATATAACTTTCAGCAATATTTTGAATTAAACATAAAGCACAGACAAGCAACGATATTTAAGACTTCGAAGAACAGAGATGAGACTTCGTGACATCCATAGATGCTTTTTGATTTTAAAACTTATATATTTTCTGGCTGTATACGCCTTGAAGGCATAACAATTTATTATCTGTAATTACACTTGAGTCTATGAAGAACTAAGGAAAATTTCTTATTTTTTGATATCTGCAAAATACCGTGTACATTTTTCGTCTTAAGCCATTTTCGATTATTGTTCCTCTAGAGCAGTGATTCCCAACCTTTTTTTATCCCACGGAAAACTTACACCAAAATATTTATTATTCGAACGCCCTCACGGTAAAATTAACATTCTATTAAAGTTACAAAGAAAGTTGCATTCATTATTGCCAGTTAAACTTCTTTTAAAGTAGTAGATAAAATAATGTGTAGAAAATTCAACGATGTTGGTCAAATTTTTTCCTCTTGATCAAAGTTATCTATAATAATCATTAATAGACCTCTTTCTTGACATTCTTTTTCATTTAGCGGATAAAGAAAAAAGCATTGTTAAAATAATGAAATTGATGCTTCAAGCTATATTATCAAAGACTCTACTCATTATCAAAAAAATAAATGATTAAGAGTAATAGACATGCTTTAAAATAAAATAAAATTATAACGTGAAAAATAGTTTTCATTTTCTTTTTAAATATATAGCTCCGATATTATATAAAATATTATATATAATGGAGAAAAAAAATTTGCGGGCCCCTAAGAACAACTTCAAGGAACCTCTAGGAGTCCGCGAACCCCACGTTGGGAATCACTGCTCTAGAGGAAAGAAGATGATTTCACATTTCTAATAGAAATCAATAGGAATTTCCAATAGAGTTCAATAAATGATTTAAATTAATAATTCAATATTATTTAAAATTAAAAATAAAATAACGTAAAATTTTAATCCAATTCAGAACTTGAAAATGGTCATATATACAAGGAAACCTGTCTATAGCGGCCACTCTAGGAAAACAGAAAACCTGACAGCTATTCACAGGTGGTCGTAGTACACAGGTTAAAAATGATTTTACTTCTTATTTCGTATTTAAAAGATTATGTGTGGAATTTATTTATTAACTAATTTATTACCTTTATATATATATAAGAGGTCTGGCAAGACATCGGGGAAGACAACTTACTAGACCTTATTATATCGTAAAATGCCTTAAAAAGCATATTTAAAAATATTTTGTATACATATTGAAAGCACCATCTCAAAAATTCTACACAAAAGTTGAAACAACTTAACATTAAAATTGCGGTTTTATTTCATGAAAACAATATGATTGGTTAAAATGTTTATGTAATATATAATATTGATATTAATATGATGATTTTTTTGGAAATTTTTACTATTTGTTTTGAAGAAAAAATTTAACTGTTTTTCAATATTTCTTTTTCATGATATATATATATATATCATTTGAAAGTATATCATTTGCTGAATATGATAGAATAATTTATTTTTGCAATAGATTTTTAATTTTTTTGATAACTGGACTTTACTTCGAAAAATTTGGTCTAAATTTTAGTTAAAAAAAAGTGTCTACTTTTTATTAAAAGCATAATGTGAAGATTTAAACAAAAAAATTTATTCAAAATGGTATCAATGGAAAGCTATACACTTTGTGGGTAACATAGGCTAGGTTTTACAAAAAAATTCCCTCATCTATTGCAAAATGTGCTTTTATGTGAGGTCAGTCAACTTTTATATACTTCGAAAAAATACCAAAAATTAACGTGATGATGAGTTTATATACTTTTTTTAAAATATTTTATCAAAGGTAGAATATAGTTTTTTCCATTTTAAAATATGGTTAAAGAACACTGTCGAAAATAAATATATATATTTTACTTTTTAGGGGTCAGTAGTATAGGTCAGCCGTCAGTATAATGTTTTTCTAATACATTTTAAATTACTTTTTGAAGGAAAAGTGCGAACTAAAGTTGGTTGATGAGGACTTTTATTTAGTTTAGATACCTTTCTGATTTTTAACGAAGGGAATTGGTTATATTTATACCGACGGGCGAAGAAAACCTCCACTGCTATCTGCTTGTTATTGATTCTAGGCAACTAGGAAAAACTTTCGCTTTCCAACCAAAGTATCAGCTATAACCAATTAAGCCTTTTTGGGCTTCAGAATCATTACTTATATTATAAGTAGTTGAGAAATAGCATTTACTGTTTTTTAATATTTGTTATATTTATACCGACAATGGCGATAAAGAAACACACCCAATTCTATCTCACATCAAAATTAATTTAAAGTTGCCCCGGGGCTTTCAAACCAATAAGCCTTACTTCGACGTATATGGAACATGATAAAAACGCGTTTTTGATTTTTTTGAAAGGCAGGGGTTTTATGTCAACACAAGTAGAACGCAATTCAAGCTTGTATCACACCTTTCGGGGTATAGTTATCATATTGAAACCGTGATGCAGTTCAAACTGTTAGAAGCCAACTTTGATTTCACGCACCTACAAAATTGCTTCCATTGGCTTCATTACCTTGTATTCAAAAAAAGATTTTTTATAATTTTGTATTTTTCGTTTTATTCGTAATTGCGGGAGGGATTTTTAATTTGCTAATTTTGAACTTTAACGCTTGTTACATTTTGAGAAATTTTCACATTTTATCTGTAACAATTTGCAACACAATTATAAAACTATCAGAACCTAAATTTATTTGTAGATTTTTATAAAATAATTTTAGTTTTCGGTTTTTTATAAATTAACCTTCGTTTTTATATTACTTATAAATTTTGAATTATTCGCCAAAATTTTTAGCGCGAAACAAATACTTTCAAGTTTGAAAAATTTAAGTCTGTTCTTAATGTATACGATTAAAAATAGTTTTAATTAAAAAAAAAAGATATTTCGTTAGTCATTTAAGTTATTTAGTTATAATAGAAGGATAAACCTAGTCCCTGATAATTTTTATCAAATCAAGCATATACGAAAATAAAAGTAACGGGAGCCAACGATATTATTTAAAAAGAATAAATATTTTTTGATTTTTTAAGAAAATTTTTCGATTCTTTGATTACAGAATTTTATTTTGATTATTTGACAAATATATTATTTAAAATAACTTTTCTAACATCGTCTCCCCGAATGAGGTATATCAAATCTTTCTAGGAAAATATGAATAGAAAGTTGAACATTGTCTCCTAGAAATCATCTTAGTATACAGGTTGGAGATAGATATAAATATTTTTTGTAATATATTAAACGAAAACAGTGTAACAAATTTAAAAAAATATATATTTTTGGACATTTTGTCAATTAAGTGTCAATATCATGTTCGTCGACATTTTTTCTACACACCCAAATATGCTACTAGTCTGAAATTAATTTAGGCCTAGTTTACTCTATATATAAAATAAAAGGTACATGATAATGGATGTAAAGCAACTAACTGCTTTACAATATCCGCTTATTCGAGAACTGTTATTATGATACTGATAAATACATCATCTTATGTAAATGATATATTTAGTTGCTTATATGTATTTACCGCAAATACAGCAAGGCATGACAGCCGTGATGAAATAATAGGAATCAATGCTGAAAATGATGAGGGCGTTCTCGCAGTACTTCTTTTTGCTGGAGAAATCTTTGGTAGTGTAAATAAAATTTTTGATTTAGTTAAAAGAATGCAGGCATACCGTTTTTGTTAAGAGGGCGCTTGCGAATGCAAACACTGATTCGCGTTTTTTCACTAGGAGCAGTATGGTCTTGTTTGAAAAAACTATTTGAGTCCATGCTTTTTAGGTGGATCTTTCGGTATTCGCTAAAAGAAAATTTGCATATACAATTCCAAAGCAAGAGCCTATCAACATTGAGCAAATCAGTCGATGCCAGTATCGCTAATTGGCGCCAAAAACTAATTTTACGATTACTCTTAACCCATTAAGTCACAATGTTCCCATTTGGAAACATAAGTAATTTCATCTTCGTCTGCTTTTTTCAATGACTTTGAATATAAATCGTCTGCGTTTTTTTAGATATCGTCTGATTTCTATGGTACTTAATGGGTTAAAGATGATAAGATTTTGGTAATTTTTAAAAAATTAAGAACATTTTTTCGAAAGTACACTATATATCTTTGGAAAGCTCAATCTATTGTGGTGGAGATAGCGATCGCGAATTTATGAAGAGATGCCGACACTGTGAATTTTTGAGGATCATAGTGTATAGTTGAATCATCAAGTTTACTTGTACAAGATGCTATGAGAAAATATTCCTTGTATAATACGAGTACTACACTAGTTCAGGGTTTCCGAAAGTGGGTTCGGAAGAACACAGGGGTTAGGCTGGACAGATTGCGGGCTTCTGTGAAAATGTTCAAAGTATACAATGTTTAATAAACGGGTTATAAAAGTTTGTAAATAACTTTTTAGAAATATTTGTCAGTTGATGGAGATTCTGAATTATATGATATCGAAAGTTTATCCTTTGACCCTACACATTTAGAAGTCCAGGGCTTATAAAATACCTAACTCAGGAAACAATATGAAAATAACTTAAAAATTAATTACATTACGACCATATAAATGTATCAGAATCCAGGGTTCTCCAAAATATTTTTGAACCAAAAAGCGTTCCGCTTCTGAAAAAGTTTGAAAAACCGTGCTCTATTCGCAATGCTATGGTATATTGGTTTTTAAAAATGATTTTAGAAAAAATACCTTTAAGCCCGGCCTAGGTAATAGATGTATTTATTTTTAAATAAATTTTACCAAATTTTCTTTTCATTTAATCCGAGAGCAAAACGAAGACCATTTTCTATTTATTTAAAGAATATAAACTATTTTTCTAAGAGTAAAAAACAAGGAAGAAAACTAATTTTTGATTTTTTTTTCTGTGACTATTTATCTGCGTGTTTTTAGATGCCTGGAAAAGTTTTAGAGTCGTTTTTAAGGGTTAGATGGTAACACTCAAATTACAATCAGATAGAGAAGCTGAAGGATTAATGAATTTATCTGCACGTTAGATAAATGGGTTAAAAAAAAGTGAAAATAATATTGATTTCAGGGTTTGATGCTTCAAGCAAACAGAAGACACCAGCATCTTTATTAAGCTTATTTTCGTTCACCTGAGTGGTCTCCTAATATCGTTTGACTGTATGTTTACCTAATTGGTTTACTTTTGACTTAGGCACTAAAGTATCATCTAAGGGTCCTGATTGGCGTATTCTTCTATACTTTTATGCACTTCATCCAGAATAATTAAAAAAAAAGAAATAGGACAAACTTTATCATTTGTTGAAATGAATTTGTTGATGAAGATAAAGGAGAATTTTTATTTAAAGGAACTGTGTTTTTTGCTTTCTCGATATTCGTATTTGTTGTCGTAGTGGAAAGGTGGATATTGTTATTGTGACTTGTGGTAGCGTGTGCATTGGCAAAGGTCTCCTCACAATTGCGTTTATGAAGCAAATCACTTTCCAACGACAAAGAAGTCTTTCTTCTAGACGTGCCTTTCAAGTAAGCTTAAAAATACGACAGTTTATACACCTTCCAAACAAAATATACGTTTTGAAAAAGAATAGTGCGGTATACTGTGCTACTATGAGACATTTCGTCCGTGGGCCAAAATGAAATTCAGATAAACAAAAGAATATTAGACACAAAGTTAAGCCGAGTAAAAAATTTAGCAGAGTAGAAAATATTATGGTTATGCTTTACATCAGGGATTCTTAACCTGTAGTCCAGGGGTTCATAGATAGGTTTCAAGAGGTCAGTGAGTGTCAGATTAAAAAAACATTTTTTTAAATTAAAATATTTTATAAATATTCAAAAACATTTTAAAATGGATACTTTTAATAAAAACTTTAACTATCTTTTCGCAGGTACAAATATTAATTGTAGGCACGTTTTTTTTTATGATTTTATGTGAAAATTACCTGGGAGGGGGTCCATACCTTTCATCAGCATTTTAAAGAAGACCATGACTGAATACAGGTTAAGAACCCCTGCTCTACATACGATTAATTTGCATTATGTAATTCTATTGTTTCATTTAATATTTTTCTTTTATATTGAACTAAAAAAAATTCTATAATGGGTCATTTTAATAAAAATTATAAAAAGTGGACTTTTGTAGCACTGCCAAAACATGCGATCTTTCACAATGTTTTCTACTTTTTAGAATCCTATGCTACTAAATTTTCAATTTTACGATTACTCTTAAAGATGATAAGATATTTTTTTGGTGTTTTTTAAAACCAAAATTATTTGATTAAATTTATAGTTTCATAGATAGGATTTTTATTTGTTTTCTATGTAAATCGGTTTCTCAATGTAGTTTAACCTACGATGACGAAGTTAATGTCCAAAAAAGAAATACATAAGCTTTAAGTTATAGAAGAATTCATTCAAAAAAGCAAGCAGAGACGTCGTTTTCAAAAACCTCATAAACCTGAAAAGGTATAAGATTGTTTTTGCTACTTTAGCGTGAGTAAGGTTGATTAGATACTGGGGTTCGATCCCACATCAAGCCAACTTTCCTCATAGTTTGATACAAGCGGCGCAATTGTGCCTTCTCATGAAAATAGTCCACGGTACCTTTACCTTTTGCTACTTTAGCTGAAAAGTAATCTCTTCGTGGGCGTTAAAGAAAAAAAGATCCATTGGCCACGCGTATGCACAACAGTAAACCCTTTACAGGCAGATGCAGAGAGTTTGTTAGAAAAATGGAGAGAACATTTTAAACAAACACATATTTCACTCAGACACCCCATCAAGCAAATTTTTGTCTTAAATGGAAACGAAGTGTTAACCCTATCTTGCACAATGGGACACCAGTGTCCCATAGAATAAAAATAGTCTGCTTTAAGTATATAAAAACCCATGGAAAAAGAAGGTGGAAGATAAATTTTGGAAAACCAATGCCTAAAAGTGTTGTTAACTTAAGCAGTGGCTGTCATAAAGGCCGACAGGTACACCTCTTTCAATTCAACATTACTGCTGCGAGAGTGTAACGAAATTTTCGACACACTAAGCCCGTAAATCCTCTCTTTTCTATTTCAAAAGAATTTCATAGATTAAAAAGAGACGATTTCCATTTCTTGGGACAACGATTAAGTTATAAATTCCTGGAGTAAATAAAATACTGTGATTTCACTTTCGTATCTAACTAGAATTAATTTCATCCTACTTATAATATCTTTAGTAATGTGTTGAAAATAAGGAAAAATCAAAGTGGTTTTGATTTTTGAAAAAATGACTTATGTCATAATATAAGTTCACCGTCAATTCAAATTAAAATTTATCTAGTGCTTCACTTGTTTTTCAAAATAGACATGATAGATTAAAGTAAACTTAAGTTTAAGTCCCATTTACTTCTTATTTTACTAAATTGTATTATTTTAATGTTGCTGTCTAATAATAATTAATTATCACCCAATTAACTATAATAATCTAAAAGCTAACCAACTTATTTTTACTAACAATTTAACTAAATAACCTCACTAACTAGCATTTAGTAGGTCTGCGACAAGTTGTCTTATTCATCATCACGTTTCTCGGCTATTAGCCTTATTTGTAACATTAAAGCTAGAAAGCCTTTTTTATTTGAAAAAGATTTAATGAGCAAGACTCTACAAGCATTCTCTATTTGAAAGTTTTTACGCAAAAATATCGCACTAATTTTTATCTTGACTTCATTATTATATGTTTACATTTTTTATCTACAAATTTTGTTTATGTTTATTTCAATTTGTCTGGTAAGACGAAGGGAAAAAATTATAATTTGGGGGAAATTCTTTCAAATAAAATGACATTGTTTCCTTTTTATGCACCATAAAAAGACATAAAAGTGTAATCTTATCATATCAGCACTTTCAGGCTATGGGGCACTCGTTAAATTAAATTAGGAATTATTCGTGAAGTACACAGTACACCCTCTATCCTTTCAGATAGTAAGGTCCGCCCGAAATACTTAGTATTTCTTCCTGGTATTTTAATCCCACTAACAACCCGTGGACCCAAGTTCAAATGTGAAATTCAAATGAATTCTAACGATACTTTTACTAATTATATTTCTTGTATTATTATTTTATATATACAATATATAGATGTATAAAATGATTTAATAAAATAAAAAAAAATGACGTTAATTTTTTTTCTTCGAATTATCAGATTTGTTTTGAAAACTCTTTTTTCAGGGAACCTTTGATTTATTTAGAATTCATATTGTAAGAATGCTTTTTCAAAAAATCTTTATTTAAATTTTATAAAAAGTTTATTTTCAGAGAAAAAAATAGAAAGGTGGAACTTTTTTTTCAAATAATGGCACTCATCATGAAAAATGCTCATAGATACAAATAACCACATGTCGTTCAGAATAAATTTTATATTGCCTGATTGAAAATTACATATTGTCTTTGAATAGGCGGCTTGCATATTCTTAATGCGTAAAAAGCCATGGTTCGTACTTCGAGGATTAAAGAATTACGAAATGAATGACAGGTTTCAGATGTGTTGCTCTGCATTATGATTGTTATAATAATATCTATAACAAAGAAATAATATAAAATTGACGAATTTTTTGCTCATGTAGGGAGGCATAAGCGATTTTTCATTCTTCTATCTTTTACTTTCTATAGCTGTTTCCTGTTGTCTGTTTTATTCAACAAATTTGATATAAAAAATAACCAAATGAAGTCTGGAATTTGATAATTAATAATTTTGATAATTATCCAAGAAATCAATGATGTTATACATATTATTCTAATCAGCTAAGCTGATGCCTCCTTTTATTTTATATCATTCTTTTGTTAGACCTATTATTATAATAATAATCAGTTAAGTTGATGCCGCTTTTTACTTAACACCATTTCCTATATATACCTAAAAGTAAAACAGTAACACCTATTAATATACACGAAAAAACTTCAGAACGAGTTTGTGCAAGCTCCCATGGAGTATTTATAGGCAGGCCCGTTGATTGAAGGGGCGCTTTGTGCTCCCCCCCCCCCCCCCCCTCCTCGAGATTTATTTTGCCCCCCCCCCTCCTGAACTTCCCTTGAAATATATAAATGTATACACTTTCTTATGGTCCTGACCCGATTAAAACTAGTTTGCCCCCCCTCCCCTCAGTATCAGTTTTGCACACCCTGTACTTGAAGTCTATAGAATGGGCTGATTATAGACAATGTCTGTAGGTACGTAATTTTTATATAAATGTACATTAAGTCGTCGAAATTATTCGTCTAAGTAAAAGGTAAGCATCCCAAAATCGAGTTTTGATAGGTCAATTTTAAAATATAAATGACCTTGCCTATCGTCACGGAATTGATTCCAACGACTTTAAGACATCCTTATAGGGCTAGATCCTCTTTACCTTTCTTAATATTGTGTGGGCTTCACGATGAAAACTAAACTTTAGCATCCCAAAAGTTGTATAATTGAAAAAGATACACAGATTCGAAGCAAAATGCTTACATGTGCGAGAAAAAGCTAGAGATTCTCGAGGCTTTGCGATTTTTTGAGGTTTGCTAAATGATTGGTTAGCAATACTTGATGGGTAGGGAAGAGCATTGGTGATATTTAATGTCGTATTTTCAGAAGGGACTTCTGAATCCGTGTTAGTCTTGTAAAATGATCTTAGTAAGTAGGAGTTATTTCTTTGCAGATTAGAGTTTGCTATAATTCACAAAAAAGAGAAAATTAATATTTATCTTCCTTTATATGCAAAAGGGACAGAAACAACATGCGATGCAACTCGGCTAAATAAGTTGGGCATCGAAAGGTGAGACCGACTTATTTTAACGAATTGGTTATGCACAAAAAGGCACTCATTTTAAGATTCGTAAAAATGTGTTGCTCAAAATCAAGCAAACAATCCACGAATTTATCGCGACGTTTATACTGTTGTTTAAAACAAATTAATTTTAATGGAAACTTCAACAAAATTATTTCAATTTTTATACCACTACGCTTAATATTATTTCATTTAATCAATAAGTTTGCTTAATAAAATATCCTTACGCTTCCACTTCTTAAGGATGGCTTTGTAGCGAAAATAATATGACCAGCAAGAAGTTGCGCTCCCTAGCAGGACGGGTGGCCGGCCATAATGCATAAACGTTCCAAAGCAACAACAGAAAGTGTTGAAAAATTAAAATAGTTTTGTTTCAACGTTGAATCATGTTAATTCATGGATTTTTAATCTATTTAAATGTATGTCTAGCGTATTTGTGGTGACACTACCTGCTATCGCTACTAGATAATGGCAATAAATAATTCCCAAATTACCCTCATATTCCAAATGAACCGATAGTTCTAAGATTTCGACAGCCAACTTGCAGCAAGTTTCATAAAAATGAGCCCACCATCAAGGGTTAGCTAGCTGTGCACATGGCTATAATCACAGCACATAGTTTAAGGAAAATTTAAGCCTATATTGGAAGAAAACTTTGCTACGAAAGACTAAACATAATAAAATTACATCAATTGTAAATAAGTAAAGCAAATTTAAAAGGGCAGGGAGGTTATAATTTTAGAAAGAGGGGATAATTCGGTGTTTTTTCGAATACTTCTATTTTTTCAAATTAAATTGTTAAATTTTTTTTATATTTTTATTAATGAATGAATCACATCATATACTATTTGTTCATTTCGGAATTTTAGCGTGTTAGCACTTTCAGCCTTGAAATACGTAAAAAAAGAGTGGAAGTATAATTAATTAAATATTGTTAGTGACGTTCGCACCGATCCTTTCGGATATCGTGGTCCCGCCCGGAATGCTGAGTCCAGGTCTACCTGGACTTTCCATCCCACTAAACGCCTAATAGCTTGATATACTTGACTATACCTTGATATATATTATTTTACAAGAATGTATGTTTCAAACTTATAAGTACAGCTGAGTGAACGATACAATCCTAACGCGAACGCTTCCAATTTGGGAAACATTCTTAATATCTAGTGGTAGCTTGATTACTAACAACGTTAGAATCGGGTCGCCAGGGCACTACCTAGCCATAAAAACCGTTGAATTCTACAGAGGAAGAAAACCAGGAGAAAAAACCGGCATCAGAGAGTAGAAGTGTCTTGCGATCTGCTTTCATCTAAGTCATCTACTTCTTTATAATTATTATCATTTTCACTATTCTCATCCTTTTACAACACATCCGTAGACTTGCATGTGCTCTTTTTAGTAGCTTTACATTTCTCACACCATTAAAATTTTTCTTCGATTTTTAGCCGCCCACCAAAGATCAAAAGCAGCAATGAGGTGTTCTTCTGAATAAAGAGAACCATGTTGAGATGGAAGAAGAATAGCTCACAGTAGATCAAGTTGAGCTTCGACTTCTTTAGCAAAAAAATGAGAACAGGTGTCTACCACATTTGAAATCAAAAATTTAACGTCTGTAAAATTTCAATAAGATTGAATTCAACAGCCTAAAAACTACATATTTAAATTAATATTTTTCATGAATAAATATTGAGATCGATTAACGAAAATATTTAGCTCTCTCTACACATCTTCAACTTTTGCTCTTTTCTTGCTTCCAACAAAGACAATTTTTAAGAAAGAAAACACACAGTTTTGATCCTATCACATATGCTTTTTATTTTTTATCAATTTCAAGTTGAGTCAAGACAGCCATGGAAAAAGTTTCCAGTTAAAGCTCAAATGCCCTATCAACAAAAATATCTCCATTTTTCTAAAGAAATAAATTTGGTTCATTATCATTCTGTAAATAAGAAACCAAGAATACATCAAGAATGATAACTCGCTCTGTATTCGTGTCCATGTTTTAAATTCTCAGACAACGGTCATGTTTATCGCTTGTATTTTGAGTTTTAATGTGCAAAATTCCATTTTGCGATTATGTGCTACTAAATTTTTAATTTTGTGATTCTCCCAAGGTTGATAACACTTTGATATATCTTATAATCTTCATTCATACATTTTTAACATCAATATTTTCTAGATTAGATTGTGTGTTTAGTTTTTTTTCAAGTGAGAGCATAGTATATGCAAAGAGCTTTATGATAAGCAAACTTGTCAGTCCAGGGCAGCACTGCACTCACAATCACACAGAAGGATTAAATTTTATATAAATCATAATGATAATTATGATCCCTAATAGGGAAGCTACCTATTAGTGCCTTTGTAAAGTATTCATTTATAACGATACCCCAACAAGCGCGGTATATCGCTGAATGTGTGGGGTATATGCAAAAAAAAATAAAGGAAAGCGATACAATCTTTGGGATGGACGGAGGATAGGACGGAAGAAGAAGCCTGGTGTTGGAATGAGGATTTGGCGGAAGATGCGGATGTTTCTGAGAGAGCATTAAATTTATCCATGAACACATTTCCTTAAACCAAAAAACGTTACTATTATTACAAAATGTGGGAAAGAGAAAGACACCCAACTTCTAGGAATTTGACTTTGTGATGATTGTCTATTATGAAATAAATTGCTGGAATTCATTAAAGAGCGCACCTAAAAATAAAATAAGATAGATATAATAATATCCTTCATATTCTATTATTTTCAAGTTAATATTCAAAAGATGGTCAGCGAAATAAAATATTCTTTAGCTCCATCAAAATCTTAAATATTCGAACAATTAAATATATTAGGAGATACCTTAGAGGTAGAGGGAAATTTTAGTTTGAAAATATCTGGATTTAATCGGAGTAAATCTTCCATTGAAATCTAAAATATATATATACGAAAAAACTATACCTATATTTTCATTAAAGAGTATTTAATTCACTATCTTAGATTCCTTTTGACACGCTTGTTGAAAATTCATGCATGGCACAATAACTATGAAATTGACATAACAAAGTCAAAGTATAGCCACTTTAGAAAAAACAAATAATTTTAGAACAGAAAGTTTTCTTATAAAAAATATGTGCAAAAACGTATAGTATTTAGTCTTCTCTCGCAAGAATAAATATCATATGAAATCAAATATACAAGAAATATATGGAGTATACGGTAGTAGTAATATATAATTGGTTATAGCAAATAAAAATTATGAGGTTATTTTTCTTCTGTCTTCAACATATTGAGGTTAGGGGGATAAAAGTATTTCTACAACAATGTGCATATTTTTCAAGTATTTCTATTGCAAACCACACTTAATACGTTCTTTGAAAGAAAGAGAAACAAAGAAATCATTATACAAAGCTCTGGCGCATTGTAAACATTTTCTCAGTTAGCATATAAAACTTGCACTAATGTATTTAAGCAGAAAAAGAATAACATTAACGTGGAACAAAATAACAAGTATTAATTAACGTTTGCAAAAATTCTCTACAACCAAAACAGATGATTTTCCTTCATAATATTTAGATTTTCTCGAGAAATCTAAAAACCCGAGATTTAGGCGAAAGTCAATGTGATAAAAAAAAAAAGCCAAGTATTGCCATACCAAATTCACTCAACGAATAAAAGTACAAAGCTGAAGATTTGAGATTAGATGTGATAGTTTTAAATTTTATCACTGAATCTCAACCGTTGATACATGTATTTTGCGGTTAGCATATGCTTGGCGTCAAATTAACCTTTTTCTAATTAATATTTTGCATCTCTCAATATAAAATCGCTCAGAAACTTAGCAACAATTGTAACTAATTAGCAAACATGGCTTAAAATGTGAAAAGTTACTTCTTCATCAACTATTTGACTAACTAATTACAAACTATGGGTAATAAAGAAACAAATATAGCTAAAACTAAATATATTATACATAGTTTAAATAATTAACTAGCAAAACCAAACGGATAGACTAATTTTAACTCAATCAAACTAATAAGCAATAAAGTTAATCAATTAATAGAACAAATAAATTTACAAAAAAAAAACAAATTAAAAACTAAAGAACAATTAACAATAAAAATAAAGCTAATCTTTAAAATGTATATACTATATAACTTTTTAAAATTAATTATCCCACACCAATGTTCCCAAAGAGAAAGCAGTCGACTTCAATCAGAATTCGTATGCGTTTCCTTAGGGAACATTGGTACTAAATGGGTTAATTAAATAAGCGTACAAACAAAGTTTAATTCGTTATACGCGAAATGCGTTTAATCCGAACGAAGTATAAAGTAAAAAATGGTGTGTATTTGTGAAAATTTTATTGGATAAAATATGTACATTATAGTTTTTTTATAAACCCTTTCTAGTTTGAAATCAATGGCTCCCGAGCGCGAGAAAAGACTGTCTTAAAATTTTAAAAGCCTAATCCTTTTACGATTCACTTACTAATCCCAATCTAAAGGCTCTAATCAAAAATTTCTGGTTAACAGACTGAGGCATTAATATCGAGGCTTCAGAACCAAAGAATTTGCATACATGGCGCCAAAGTTGAAAACATTAAAAATATTACAACCAATTTTTTATAAATTAATAAAAAAGGTTGAAGGAGTAGGAGTCGGAACCGGAGACAGGCGCTAAAATATTTCACCTCTGGAGCCGTACAATTTTTCTGGCTCCGAAACTCTGCTTAATACAAATGAATTGGGGTGCCCTCACGGCACCCTATTAGTACGCCACTAGCTATAGAGTATATTTTAACCGATTGAATCGGAATCTAAATCGGAGTATTTAAATTTTCCGATGATTACCGATCTTTTAAGCAGAGTACATAAACAAATTCGTTTATACACTGGCAGATTTAAAGAGGGCGGAACGGGCGTACGCCCCCCCCCTAAAATTGCATTGCCAATTGCTTGAAAATTTTTCTTGATCTAATTCCTTTCGTAGAACTCAAATATTATGATAATTTCTGCACCTCGTTTTTTAGATTCAATCTTTCTCTAAAGTGAGAAGCCCTAAAAAGTTTTTTATGTTTCAATCGTAAAGTGTGACACTTATTAATTTTATATTATCCAATTTTTTTTGTAAATTTATTATTTAAACACATCAATTCACTTCGCAGTTCAATAAATGAGGATCGTTTAATGCTCTCATTCTTCTTTTTGTTTTAAAAATTGTGATAAAGCTTAAATTTATATGCTTGAAATTTGAGTTCTCGTTTAGTAAATCCCCCCCCCCCCCCCCCCGAAAGCCAATTTCTAGATCCGCCCCTGTTATATAAGCGGTGTCGAGAATATGCATTTGTATGTTATGCATAAACTTTTTCTGCATATGACATCATGAAAATCTTTCTTTTTGTGAAGCATTCATTTGTTAAAAAACATACGTTTCACAATCCTCACTGTATCCACTATCTTGACATTATGTTTGTCAAGTGAAACTTCGTTTGAATTAATTTAAAGCATTCTTCTCCCAGAAGAGATAGATTAAAAGGAAAGGGTAAGGAAAAAGTAGGTTTTAAATATTAAAAATGCCTTTATTTTTCCACAAATTATGTTGTGGTGTTGCTTTGTTTGATGATTAATGAACATTGTTACAATAAAGTGGTAATTCAAAAGCTTCTAAAAAAATCAAACTTCAAAATTAAGTACATTACAATATTAAAAAAACTAGTCTAAGTGTTATAAGATGATCGTCGACATTGGAACCGATCAAAAAATCAGTTCAGTACATCGCTAATCATATATAAATGCCAAAGGGATACCTCCTTTCCTTTGCTTTCTCCTTCTTGCATCCACTCAACTTGTACCAATTTGTCCTTTTGATTGAACTTCACGATCTTCGCGCACTGAATTTGGCCTAAAGTCAAGTCAAGTATTAGGATTCAGTAAAAGTAGTTCTAAACTTATTTCATATCCTAACCAAGGCAGAAGTGCCCATTGTCGAAATGTTCAGGGGAGGAGACGGGCAATGAAAAGAATATATAAAAAGCTATATTCGTAAAAAGGCCAAATTTATTACTCGCTCTCGCCATCGTGTGCGTCCCTGATCATAACTATCCTTTGTAACAAGTATACGGCATTTAGTTGGCAAGTAGGGAGAGAAAACAGCTTGCTTCCGAAGATATTTTACGCATATGATCTGCATATTTCATTCAGAAAGATTCTAGTGAAGAAATGAGGGTATTAAATAGAATTAGAGATGTTCCAGATATCTTACTCTGGGCATTACAGTACTGCTATTGTGCAACAAAAATCAGACTCGTATTTATTATTTATAAGTATTAATAATAAATTACTTATGATAAGGGATTTTAAAAGGAATTGGTATGGCTGGAATTTTCTCTTTAAAAAAGACATTTTTATTTTTATTACACGGATTTTTCTCCCAGCTAAGAATACTAACAATGACATCATCGTAACCGGCTATAAAAACTGGCGCATGCGTTGAAAAAAGACAAGATCTTTGTAAAACACGAGAGAAAGTTAAGAGCTTCGAAAAATTTACCTCGTGAGGGTTGTTGAAGGAAAGTCAATTTAACAAAAATAGGCAACAGCATAATTTAATATTTCAAGTAAATTATACTATAGAACAAGAGGTCGCAATTGAAACAAGGGTGGGTTTCTGAATGAATATCAAATGCAAAATAGAAAAAAAAGAGACAAAAAATTCAAAAGAATTCATTTGAACTGGAAATTCAAAAGTGTGATATCAAAAAATAAAAGTAGAAACTCACGTTGCTCATATATATTATATACATGCTTACCTGCGGGCTTTGTCTAAAATTAAAGCATCAAATGCTGCTTATAACAACTCTTCTCTTTGTGTTTATAAGCTCCTTTCTCTACTTGTGTCTTTCTATTTCTTTATTAAGGTTTTAGATTTTATCATGGTTAATATTTCTTATCTTCGTTTCTCATAGCAAAGAGAAATTTTTCATTATAAATCTGCTTTCTTTATTACAACTAGAAGGCCCATCTTAACAAAGTTAACAGTTTGATCGTTACCGTCAATGATAACAATAATTTTTCTATATTTTGATTTTATTTGCTTTATATTGTTAGTGTAAGCCCATTGTCAAAAATTAATTCATTATTTCATTTCAATTTGTAAATTTTAATTTTTTGATGGTGGGCCTATAACTTAGATGAAGGGGACCGGTGCCAAGTGCCCCATCACGATAGAATTGGGAGTATTCAGGCCTTTTCTGGATAATTTCTGGAGCATTTACTCTTTCTAGCTCATGGTGTAGGCAAAATAAACCTAATCCAAACTTTTTATTTATTTTTTCTGAAACTAAAATAAACAAAGTGATTGAATAATAATTGACTATGAATACCCTAATGAGCTCTGAAACATTTATCGCTTGCACAGCTTAAAAAAGTAAAAACTCCTTCAAATCATCTTGCTAAAAAACAAAAATGTTAATTCTATACGTCAATGTCTAATTGAAAAACGAAATTAAAATGTCAAGAAAATCAAAATAAAAACTTAGAATAATATAAAATAAAAAAAGACGAATTCAAAATGGAAAAGAACGAATTCAAAATGGAAAATGCCGAATTTAAAATGAAAATGGACGAATTTAAAATGAAAATGGACGAATTAAAGGGGAAAATGGAGGAACTTAACCCATTTACGACCAATGTTCCTATTTTGGAACATAAGTAATTTCATGTCTGCTTTTTTCAATGACTTTGAATATAAATCGTCTGCGTTTTTTAGATATCGTCTGCTTTGCTTAGCCTTAAATGGGTTAAGGTGGAAATGGTATATTTAGTACCTAGAGCACTTAATATCGAATTACATTCATTTTTAATTTTATATATGAAAGATTTGAAATGTTATAAAAAATTACATATAACACAATTTTAAACTTTGAAACACAAAAATTCCGCGAAAATAAATTCTTCACGAAAATTTCTTACTTCACAGTATTTTTCCCACCTGAATCTCATTTTTGCCAAGAAGTAAAGCATGAGTAAAAAATTTTGCAAAGCAAATCAAAAATGGTGCAATAATAAATGAAGTGAGAAAATAGAACAATAAGCGGAGGCTGACCTCATGTATATATGTATATGTGCAACAAGAAAATGGAATCAAGGAAAGGCTTAGAGAAATTGCTCCATAAAGAAATTTAAGAACGTTCGAGAAGCACCAGGGTGCAAGGAAGCACAGCTTTCTGCTATCATGTGCGCGGCTGCACGATTACACAACTTCATCGATTTCTTGTGCCTTTTATCAGGCCATGATCGTTATGAAAAGCGCCAGCCATACAATGAAATAAAGCGATGCCGCACAAATATTATTTTTTCATATCATATTATATCGATCAGCTATCGGCAACTTTTTTGTTGTTCACCGATTTTATCAGCCGAACCAATAAACAAATTAAAGTTTATACTAGAGTTATAAAGAGTAAAGAACCTTTGCACTTTAATAGCATTTAACGAAAGCTGCCTTTTTTCTCACAATTTGAAGTAAAAAATATGCCACATTCATAAATGGTGTTTGGGATTGTTCACAAATAACGTCAACCTATTTTCTTCATTTTTGAACATCTACATTTTCGCGTTATAACATAGTATGTCAATTCTGTTTTATCTTCGCCTAGTTTTAGTTGTGGTGGACTAGTTTAAATGTTATCATTTAAATAGACTTTATATGGTGTTTAACACTAGGATGACAACAATGCGGTCAAAATGGCCTCATTTAAAAATCTGGAAGCTTTCTAAACGGTCATCTCTCTACAGCGGACACCTCCTTAAAATACAATGAGTTTCATACAGTTTAAAAAAATTTAACTCTACAACATGGGATTTTTACTTCCCAATTACGGTCACCACTTTATTCAGACTACGGTCACCTTTCAGTAGTTTCTCTTAATAATATATTTTAATTCTGATTCCATCCAATAAAAAATGTCATTTTTTTACTAAATTTAAAAGCTACTATTTTCTAAATTTGGAATAAAAATTTTTATCTTATTTTTAATAATTCTTTGTTCTTATATTTGATATTTTACCTACGCTGAATTAACTGTTTTAAACTAATTTTTTTTCAATAATTTAGTTTAACAAATTTTGAAAAGTTTGATGATGAAATATTTATGCTGTATTTCAAATAAAAATTATATAATATAAATAAACTGTTGCTGATAATACATTGAATAAAAGATAGGAAATTATTAAATTCTTATCTTATCATTTAAAACTCAACTGATCTAATGGAATGCTTGCATGAAAATACCATATAGCTACATACATTTTTTACATTAACGCATAAATATAATTCTACATTCTCTAATTGTCTTCCCATTCTTACTATATCAAATTAACCCGTTATCGAGCAGAATAATCAGATGATATCCAATGTAAAGCAGAAGATTTGTATTAAAAAGCATTTATAATAGCAGACGATTCATATTTTTGTAAACTCGACATATGTCGATAACCGGTTAAACAAGAAACAAACTTTATTATAAATAAATATCAAATTAAGCCGTTAACGACCATAATATAATTAATCAGACGATATCTAATGTAAAGAGGAAGATTTGTATTAAAAAGCATTAATAGATGCAGACGATTTTATTATTGTAAACTCGACAATCTCCTCCAAAGTTATTATATCAAATCATACGCGAAGCATTATTTTAAAAAAAGTATGAAATTAAATTCATAGGAAATTCTAGGTATATCGTAGTATCATTTAATTGAGGATCAAATTAAGACAGTCGCTCTGGGGTTACACTAGTAAAGACAATGCCTCTGAAAATCAACCAACTAAAGATTATCCCTCTGAAAGTGCACCAAGTAATAGAGATCCTTCTGTAAATGCACCAAGGATAAATGTGATTAAGAATAAGCTAAAAATAAATTTGCATTAAACCTGCTTTTTTGATCTTATGTTATAATAATGTAAATCTATTGGATAAAATATAAATTAGAAATTTTATCCACACAAAATTAAAATTGATTAAATTAAAAGTTTTTTATTTGTTACAAAATTTGGTATTGCCTTGAAAATGTTTCACAAAAGGAGTAGAAATCCTAATATTTGTTTCTTTATAACCACATAAATTCTTGTAAGTCAGACACTTTTGAGCACTCCTTTGTCCCGATCGATTTCCGTGGGTGAGAAGGTCTCGCCCCCAAAATTTTTGGTTTTCATCATTTTTTAGCACTCTTTCATGTAAACAATCCAAAATAAGCCTCAAAAGCATGGGACATCGCTATCTCAAAAATTTTAAACAAAATCCATTACTGATATACATATGTAAATAATGAAAATATTTAGATAAAGGAGCTAACAAACCAAAGTATAAATAATGCCATGTGAATCAAGATACCCCAAAGGAAGTTACCTAACTCTGGGGCGGAGAAGTGAAAAACAGGTGCATATATAAATTGAAAGGGAATTAACAATCATAAAAATAGGTTGAGTATACATGGGATCTAAGTGCGATCGATGTTTAAGGAAAAATAAGACGCGTCAACGATATAAATAATAATCTATAACAAAGGAAAAGGTACTTGATAAAAAGAAGCTTGAAGTTGAGTGAAGATACAAAGAAAGAGCTTTCAAAGCAGATACAAAAGAAATAATAATATATTATAGGCATGAGATGAAATATGGCTCGTCTTCATAGGACTAATACTTTTGTTGAAATTAATTTTCTCTGGAAGATATAATATACGGCCATAACCTTCAAAGCATAAACACTTTGTTAATACTTTAAATTAAATAAGCACCACAGGCATAAGAAGCATGGAACTTATGAAGAATTTTACTCCCAAATCCTACTACAAGATGGCCAAATTTATGGGTGAAAAATTTCCTAATTGACCATGAATATTTTGAACCTATTTGAATTATATTTTTGTTGAACAATAACATTATACGCAAAAATTAATTTTTTTTACCTGTTTTTAGTGTTTTGTAAAATTACTTTTAAATATTTTTGGCGTAAATGACTAATTGATACTTTAGGGATGGAAATTCTCGATGAGATCTGAAATTCTGGTATATTATAAGTAAAAAGATGTCGCTAATGGTTTAAAAATGGTGAAAACTACAGATTCTTAATAACTTTTCAGAAATAGTTGTATAACTGAAAAAAACTTCCTCGGGGGAAATGCTATTCAAGGTAGCCCGATTGGTGAAATGGCCCTTAAGGGAGAAGGAAACAAAGAGGAAGGGATTCTAATTAAATAAGACAAGAACGATGATTAAACACTTTACAAACATCGCCTACTTAAAACAGATTTGTGAAGGAGCACTAAAACAACAAAACTTAGTTAAACATAATTTTAAATTCATTGCTACATTTTCACTGCTAAAGAACCTAAATGTGTTAAGCAAAAAAAGAAATCTTACATAAAAAAATCATTATTACTGTAACAACTTTTTAGGCATTTTCTTTAAAGCTTTTAAGTTTTAAAGCATTATAAAAAAAAGATGGTTAGACTAAAAACCCCAAAAAAATTCGAAAGTTTTAAGAAGTTTTTCGGAACTTTTTTGTAGTGCTTTAGAATTATTTGTTGTTTTTTGAATTTTTTGAGGTGATTAGGGATTTTTGTGGTATTTTGTAATGTTTTGGGATGTTTTGAGGAATTTTTAAGATCTTTTTTGTAGTGCCTTAGAATTATTTGCCGTGTTTTGGGATGTTTTGAGGTGCTTTCGATTATTTCTGGGTGTTTTAAGATTTTTAGTCGAACCCTTTTTTGTAGTGCTTTAGAACTATTTGGCGTGTTTTGCGATGTTTTGCGATGTTTTGGCGTATTTTGAAGTATTTTGGGATGTTTTGGCGTATTTTGAAGTGTTTTGGGGTGCTTCCTGTTTTTTCTGGGTGTTTCGGAGTTTTTATCTAATCCTCTTTTTTGTAGTGCTTTAGAATTATTTGGCGTGTTTTGGGGTATTTAGTCTGACCCATAGAATGTAATGATCATTCGAATACATGATAATGTAAGATAAGAGAATAAAGAAGGAATGTAGACTTTCGAATCAATCAAACATTATGCCAAGCTGCTCTGAAATTCCTATCAAACATATTTTACAGGCGATGCGTGAGAGCTATATAATAATAATCCATTGTTTCAATATTCAAACAATAAGTAAGCAATGTTTATCACAGTGTCTCTCCTTGTAGTATTTTTGAGTGATTTTCTCATCTTGTCACAGTGATTCTATTTCTCTTTCTGCTCTGTTTTTCTCTTCCGCTTTCTCTGCTAAAACTCAATCATTCACTCAAACTCTCAACCAAGCTCTCTTCTTTCGCTCAAGCCCTCTTCTCTTGTTTAAGCTCTCCTATCTCATTAAGCTTTCTTCTCTCCAGTGACGTAGCTAGGCTGGGCATGAGGAGCCGTGCCCACTCTCCTATGTACCTTATGGTGCCCCCATGTATCTTATGCAATAACAGTTTTCGAAAATTTCTCCAATGAAAGGATTAAGAAAGTATAAATAATGTTGCTCAAGTTTTGTTTTTAAATTGTGCCCCCCCCCTCCCCTTCTATCAACTTTTTTTTGGCTGCACCACTGCTTCTGTCTAATTTGCATTTAGAGTTAAATTAAAATAGTTTTCGATCGTTACAATTTTATATCAATGAATATTGTTAGACTCGCGCTAAGAATTTTTTTCAACAAAAGTCACTTAATCTTTATCAATTACGTCTGTTACATTTTGTAACATTTGAAAACTTTAATTTTTTCAAGTCAAGAAATTTTTTTCAATAGTTATTTGGGGATGGATTTTTGATTATCTATTCAGTTTAAAAGCAAGAATACTATATTTGCTTAATATTTGAGCAGAGATATTTTTTATAATGTTCGATTGTTAAATTTTATAACTAACACTGTACATAATCAAATCACTTTTTTTAAGAAAATTTGTTGATTATTATAATAAAAATATAATATCGAAACAAAATGTTTCAGTTGTTAAAAATGTACTTGATCTATTTATGACAGCTGTCAGAATTTTATTTGTAGATATTCAAAAAAACGCAATGATTTTCTTTTCTCATATACTTTGATTTATATTAGTTTAAATAAATTTTTAATGATTTTGTGTTTTTAGACTTAAATAATTTTAAAAAAAATGATTAAATTACCATTTTTGTATACTATGATTCTTTGCAATATGTAAAAAACACAAGTGCTACCAAATCACCCTATAAAGGTTAGCTACTTAAACGTTGGCTTTTGCTGAAATATCAAATAAACTCTAATTCTTTATGCCTCCTATTATTTTGAAATTATTCTGAGAACAGACGGTTCCATTTTATGAAAATTGCTTTATTAGTTTATTTTGTTTCCTTCTCTCTTATGTTAATTATGTAGCAAATTTTTCAATTTTGAGTAAAAGGTAAGGTGCAGCGGGTGTATTTTCATTGACAAAGCACTGATGTACCGCTTATGTCAAATTCTATTAACTATTAACTATAAAAAACTATTAACAAATTCGTATCGATGAGGTATCGAATCCAGAGACTTCGCTGCTTAGTTCATGATCTCAAGCAACCTGTCATGCCACACATAGGGTATGCTGTAGGGGATACATCAAATTAGTTTTCAAAAAACTTAAGTTATGCTGTAAATTTTTTTAGTTTTTGTTGAAGCTCTATAACTTTTTCTGATAGACTTTTTTTTCCTTAAAGTTATTATAAAAGGCAAATCATTGCAAAATATTGTTATTTTACTTTTTGTAGCTTGCATCAATTTGGCTTTTAAACTATTTTTGAATGATGCTGAGAAAAATGAAATAATAGCCTAGTTTAAATGCCTAGTAGACTACTTCATTTTCAAATGAAAAGTCTATTCCACCCCCCCCCCCCCCCACAATTTTGGATTTTTTAAACTAGTGTATATTCTGCAAATTTAATTAAAATTATTCGCTGGAAGTATAGTAGTATTTAAATTCACCAAATTTGTAAAAAAAATATAAAGTAGTCTTGGGAATGCGCTGAATACACTCTAGCTTGAATATATGGTCTCCCGTGGTATTTCCAGACCACTAATTTTGAAAATTGCAACAAAAAAATTTCGCCTTCCAATAATTTCGAGGATGTGCGCCCTTGATTGTGAATTAAGAGAATTAAATATCTTATGAGATATTGATTAAGACGTTTATTTATTTATGAGCGTGAGTATAAAGTATAAACAACATAGAAATAATATCAAGGCAATAATACAAAAATTCAGTTTTTAAAAAAATTAACATGTCTAACATTCAAACTTTTTGACATTTCTATTTTTCTATATATATATTAGTAAGAGGCCCCCAACTGATGGTCGCTGAATATTATTAACTAAGTTTCATTATAGATAAACGACATAAACGCTTTTTGACGTAGCATTGACATGTTGACAAGCATGTCAATTCATGCATGCATGAATGAGAAAATAATAATTAGGAGTATATTTTAAAGAATTAAATGAATCTGGATAAACCATGACAAAAATTTGGAAATGATGAATTTTGAAACGAATATTGGGTTTGGAATACGTTTTCAAACAAGGAGGGTTATCTCCGCAATCATATAATAGAGATGAGAGGTGTAAAGCTTCCGTGGCATTTTGCCGATTTTACTGGAAAATCTAGCTCTAAATATGACTAATTAATTCTTTTTCGGTATAAAAACTCTTCTTCTTGATATATTTAATATTTGAAATTTGTGTACGGAATAAAAATATATAACTTTTTAAAAGCTATTTGTCATTTGCTAATTTAAAATTTTTAACAGCCCTACAGTATGATTTTGTTGATTTAAAATTTATCTAGTACTATTGTAATAAACGTGTGCTAAATTATTTTAAGAACCGTTAAGTGTAAAAGTTATATTCCATATCATATTAACTATAGTCAATAAAAGAACAATAAATTCTAAAATTACTAAATATATAAAAAGGGCCGTAGCGAGAAGGGGACCAAAGGGGACGTGCCACCCACCCCCCCCCCCCCCCCCAATTCATCTTATGCCCATACCCCCCCCCCCCTCGACTTCCTATTGTGCCCCCTCTAACTTCCTTCCTAAAATTAAGTAAATATTCACGAAATTAATTTTCTATTTTCGTAAAAACGTTATCTATATTTAGTTTAATATAGAATGTTTATCCATGAAATTTAACGTAGCTAGTTTAATTTCTTTCAAAAAAAAATTGTTTTTGCATTTACATTTTAAGGTGCTCTTACTATTGGAATAAGTAGAGCATCGTGTGAAAGATCATTATCGTGCTTAAAAAGGGCTTTGAAAAGCCAAAGAACTTATATGATGCACGAGAAAGAAAAAAACTTGATTCTGCTGTCATATTTAGATTCATATACAAAAAATATTGATACTGATCAATTGGTCAAGAAATTTTTTAACAAAACAAAAAGAAGTCAACTTCTTTGAGAGAGCATGTATTGTTTTTCCAAAAGTTTTTTTTCTATAATTGTTTTATTTATTCATTACTTATTTTTAAGAGCATTAAATTGCCCAATTTTAAATCACAATATTCAGGGCCCCTCAACTTCCTCTTGTGCCCCCTCCCCCTCAACTTCCCATTTCTGGCTACAGCCCTGTATATATAGTTGAAAATAGAGAACTATGGACATCGTGATGTTTGAAATATTATATTAATAAATCTCCTGCATTTTGTATTGTTCTTGTATTTTTTTTCTAGATTAATTAAATATATAGTAACAAAAAATTCATCAAGGAAACGTTAAACAATGGGATTTAAATATCAAAAAAAAAAATCAAGTAACTTTTTCGCTAAAATTACAATTTATTCTAAAATTAATAAAAATAAAACAAAAATAATACCATTAGATCTCATTATATCAACAGAGATTCCAATCATTGCATGGTCATATTCCATGGTTAGAATTTGAGCGGTAGTTTTGGATTAAATAAATTTAAAAGAAAAATTTTAACTTTCATTTTTTAATAATTAAAAAAACATTTGAACTTCTATTTTACTACCACATAAAATTTAATTTAGTCAAAAAAAATTTCAATAAGAAAGACAATTTTCAAAATAATTTTAACGTGGAAAACTAAAGTAAAGAAGTCAGAAATTTTATGGAGGAGCGCTACATTGGGGCGCTAATTTTTGAACTATCAGATTTAGTATCCCATATTCATGCTATTATATATGTAAATATACTTAACATTTTATATATAAATGTTAAATGTTATATATAACTTCATTGGGGCGCTAATTTTTGAACTATCAGATTTAGTATCCCATATTCATGCTATTATATATGTAAATATACTTGTTTTTGTTTGTTTGTTGTAGTTGACGCAAGTAAATATACTTAATATTTTATATATAAATAACAAAAACAAACTAAAAAATAGACATAATTTATTTTTAAACTTTCAGCCTACTTGAAAATATGGAAAATTAAGATAAAATTCTTCAAAAGTAAGACTACGAAAATCATTTTTCTTCTGAAAGAATTATCAACGCTTCTTTCCTTTCAGATAACATTGACTGCCTTCGTGGAGTTAATATTCTCTTCAAAGTTGAGAATGCTCTTTCACAATAGGAAGTGTTGAGGCCAGGAGTAAGTGCAGCTGTAAAAAAAATATATTTTTAACGGATCATTTATGTTATGTACTTTAGCATTACCAATATATGAAAAGAACTCTTCTTTTACAGCTTCTTCAATTGGACTTCAGGCTTCTATCACATTTTCAATTTTATCTGTAGTCAAATCATTAAGTTTGCTTTTACTTAAAAAAACTTTTTGTAAGCTGAGTATAAATATATATACAATTTAAAAATTGCTTCGCATTGAGATGAGAAAAGTTTAAAGTCTGCTTTGGAATCAATCAAATCAAAAATTGGCTTTAGCTCAAATGGATCCAAAAATTAGGAGATTAGTTAACTGATTGAAACAAATTAATATTTTCTTGGTTGAATCTCAAAAAGAGAATGACAATAAATAGTTTTTTATTAAAAATTTTGAAATTTGTTGTTTAATTGATAACAGAACCTAGAGAGTTATACAAAATTCTTTTCAAACGAAGCTTATCATACAAACCATTTTGTTCATCATTAGAAAAATGTCAATTTAATGAGTAATCAGCCAATTTTTTTGATAATAATTTTTTCCTAGACTCTTTATATTTTCCCTTAAATAATACTTGGGAATATTTATATATTTCTTAAAAGTTGAATCTAAGATTGTTGCTGAATTTGAATGTAAACTATTTCACTTTTAAGTTTATCCTAGAGTAGTAAAGCCGTTTTTGTATTAGAAATATAGAAATTATAAAGTTATTTCAAAATAATTAAAAAAATTATATTTTGAGAAACAAATCGTTTACAATGTTTCTTGTGCTCACTGATAAAGAAAAGCCGTCTCTTCATAGAATTTAGAAGATTTTATATCATAAATCTTGGTTTTTTTAACCCGAATATCATCACATCTAGCACTACATTTGGTATCACACGACAAAATCTTCTCCTTTCTTTATTCTTGTTTTATCCCAATCCTAAAAACAAAATTTTATCCTTCTACAAGCAAATTTTATTAGTTTTTATTAATACATTTATAATTTTCTAACATTTTACATTATCCACGGAATAATTACTCGTTCCACATTTATACTCTATTTTATTATAAGCCACTGTTTTTATGTCTGATTTCCATCATATGTCAACACAATCTAAACGCACAATCCCTCACATAACATATCTCGGATCATTTTGGTGCTTTTCGATTGCTTCCACTCAAATGACACCATACCAGCTGATTAAGTGATAACTTTCACAAGAACTAAAAATAAATGTATATTGACCCACTCAAACAAAATATAATCACTAATAAATTCCTCATATTTTACAAACTCCTCTACATCTCCATCTATTCAAATGACATATTTCCAAGCAATAATACAAGCAAGTAAGCCAAACTCTCAATCAACGGACCCAACCTTCACTTTCACGCCCCTGCTCCACACGTTTCCAAACCAAAAAAAGACTAGACGAGAATCTCTCAATAAAGATATTGCTACCTCAACCTAGAAAGCCAACAGGAAAAAACTTCTTTCCAGAAAATAATTACTAAAAAAATGGAGAATAATAACAACCAAAATATTTATTAAAACTTTAGGAACTCTAACTCTGATTACTTCTACTTCCAATTTGAAAATAATTTTCCAAAACAACAAGCTATAACAACACTAAAGAGGAAAGTTATAACTCCTTAAAACATTCCTTCTTCTATTTTCACGTCTTATTCTCTCTGGGATACCAAATCACATACATAATAAATAAGCATAGCTTTTACTCTTAAGAAAAAGAAGAACAGAAAGTGATAATGGCCTTTACTCCTATGCCTTTACTTTTAAAACTACAACTAGCTCAAATTTAGAAACTCTATATAACAATACAAAAATAATTTTAGAATACACTATGCTCACTACTTAAATCTTTAAGCAACGTCTTTAACAATCCAACAATTGTCTAAAATTCAATCAATCTTCCGCTAAATGCATCACATCAACAAATAATCACATCAATGTTCCTATTGTCGTAATCGAGGCCACTTCATCTCTGAATTTTTCTAAAGATATATCAATTTTCTAATAGAATAATTGTCATCAAAAACACTGATTAAGATGCGAAAAATTCCCTTTCAGTATTCAACATTTGAAAAACTTTGACGACGATCACATTTCAATTATAAATAAATATCTATGTTAAATTTTTAAATATTAATCTCAACAATTCTTGACTAACGGGGCTAACCTATAAAATATCCTCTTTTTATGCGTGTATGACGTATTATCCTGTAAGAAACCATACACAAATAATTCAACACTTTCTTCATTTTCAGCTAAATTTTGAGGCATTCATATTCTACATATATCTCAGTACCCAACAGATATCCGCCTAAAATCCTCATTTAGATTCTCTAACCTCCCATAATTTTATTCTCAACACTTTATTTTCACTATTATTTATTCAAAAAATCTTCTTCTTTTTTGTTCACTTTACTCTCCTCACCGAAACCCAAAAGTCATTTCTAATGAATTTATCCAGTTGCAATATCATTCACACCAATTTATCAAGACATCTTCATTATAACACTGTAAATATACATACTATATATGTGATAAACCTAAAGTAATCTCTTTACGATCAGCACCAATAATCCCTCTCAACACTCAGCAAGCAAGACACTCCACGCTTTCATACGTCATATATATCTGAAGAAGGTCATAGTGACCGAAACATTATTGCTAGTATTTTGTTAAATAAAAGATTTATTCAACGTTTTCTATATAAAATAAAATTTTCTCATTGACAGAACACTGGTGTATTTAGAAAAAACATCAGCTTCTGACCATCACTACATAAATATTTCAAATTTATTTAACCCCTTTATCTCATAAAATTCCTTTCAAATTTTCTCTCACACACAGCCACTCGTTCAGTTATTTTCAAACACAAACTTCTCGCCTCTCGACAACAGATTTGAAATCAACTAGAAAAAATTGAATAACATAATTTCTTCTTAAATCAAATATTCCACACAATCTAATCCTTTCCAAAGAAGAAAACATGCCTACCTTTCGTCACATCATCTAAGAAGCATCAAACATAGCCCCCGCTGTTAACCCTATTAGTGCTGGGGGGGGGGGGGGGGGGGGGGGGGGGGTTAAAAAATTAATTGTAGAAAATTGGCTGAATCATATCCCTTCAAATTTTGTGACTTTTCCTAAAATCGCTAGCTGCATCTTTTGAAACCATTTTCATAGTAGTTGAATGACCTCTTCATGTCCAAAACTGTCAATCAAAATAAAAAATTAAAATTTTTCAGCAAAATTTTGACATTATCTGTACTTAACCTTATAACTTAGGATCTATATTATATACAACCTTGAAAATTTATAATTATATACTGTTTTGAACGCATAACACTTTATATATTTAATTTTTTCAATAACTATAACTACTTTTTTAGAAAATGTCAATCAAAATTTTGATTGATCAAAAATATATCTAATAAAATATACCTTCATATTTTACATAAAATATATGTTTTTATACTAAATCTGTCATGCTGTTTTCATTTCTGAACTCATTTTTTACATTTAGGATGTGAAAATACCTATAAGTGTTAATCAAATTTGGTGTTTACTTCTGAAAATTGTCTCCAAAAACATTCCTTCACATTTTACATAAAATATATGTGTTATACTAAATCGACCATGCTGGTTTCATTTCTGGACTAATTTTTTACGTTTAGAATCTGGAAATACCTATAAGTGTTAATCAAATTTGCGGTTTACTTCTAAAAATTATCTCCAAAAACATTCATTCACATTTTACAATGAAATATATGTGTTATACTAAATCGGCCATGCTGGTTTCATTTCTGGACTCATTTTTTACGTTTAGGATGTGAAAATACCTATAAGTCTTAATCAAATTTGCGGTTTACTTCTAAAAATTGTCTCCAAACACAATCATTCAAATTTTACAATGAAATATATGTTTTATACTAAATCAACCAAGTTGTTTTCATTTCTGAACTCATTTTTCAAATTTAAAGATTTTAAAATATCAGTCAAAATTTGCGGTTTACTTCTAAAAGCCATCTCCAAAAATATTCTCTCAATTTTACATGAAATATTTGTTTTTATACCAAATCGATCATGCTGTTTCCATTTTTGAACTCATTTTTTACATTTAGGTTTTGAAAATACCTATAAGTATTAATCAAATTTGCGGTTTACTTCTGAAAATTGTCGCCAAAAATATTCTCTTAAAATATATGTTTTTATACCAAATCAACCATGCTAGTTTCATTTATGGACTCAATTTTTGCAGTTTGAATTTGAAAATACATATACGTATCAATTAAATTTGCGTTTAGTTCTAAAATTTGTTTTTATAGGAAATAGATCATGATGATTTCATTTCTGAACACAGTTTTCGCATTTTGAGGTTTTATCGCAAGTGTTAATCAAATTTGCGGTTTATGTCTAAAAACTATATCCCAAAATATTCTCTCTAATTTTACATGAAATATATGTTTTTAAACCAATTTCACTATGATAATTTTTATTTCTGAAATCATTTTTTGCAATTAGAGATTTTAAATGTCTGAAAGTGTCAATCAAATTTTCAATTTACGTCTTTGTCTACAGAAATATTTTTGAAATTTAAATAAAATATCTGTTTTTATATCAAATGGAAGATGCTGGTTTCATTTTTGGACTCAGGTTTAGCATTTATGGTTTTAAAATATCTGGAAGCTTGAATCAGTTTTGCGGTTTACTTCTAGATACTGTCTTCAAAAATATTTTCAAAAAAATAAAATATCTGTTTTATACCAAATCGACTATGCTTATTTTATTTCTGTACTGAATTTTGCATAATACGGTTAAAAAATATCTCGAAGTGGCAATTGAATTAGTAATGTATGCCTGAAAATCAGTTCTGTAAAATATTTTCAAAAAATGGCTGCATATTAGGTATATAGTAAAAATATACTTTTTTTTTGTATATTTTGGCTTATAATACTTTCTACAATCACCTTGAGTATGAAATATTTATTAAAAAAAATAAAACGTATTATAAAATCTTTTGAAAATTTGTATGAGAGAAGGAACCAAGTTGAAAACTAATTGAAAAAATAACATGTGATCAAAACAAATAATTAAAAAAAATATGTATCTTGACTAAATGGAAGATCTACAATGTTCTAATGAAATAGGAAGTGGTTTAATTATATAATATTAGATGCTTCAAAAAAGATTTTGACTGTGAAAAAGAAGTTCCTCTTTTACAAATGAAAAATATTTAAATCTATAGCTCATCATATAGGATTACAGTTAACATTTAGCTAAGATGGGTAGAAAATCTGAAAATTTAGAATAGGTCAGATTTATCAAAAATGGCACAGATGCCAATATGTGAGAATTTAGTCACTATCAAGATATTTTTAATTTAAATTGAATTTTTCCATCTTTTTCCTTTTGTGTCAAAGAGATAATTTTTTAGATGAAGAATGTTGACAACTTTTTGTAATTGAACAATCAATATCACGAATGATTCATCAGAAAAAATCCTTTGAAATGAGATTGGTTGACAAATATTCAGGCCTGATAAAAAAAAGTCTAAGATCATCAAGAAGATTCTCTAATCAGAATGCTTTGAGAGATCCTTTTTTTTTTGGGATAAATCAATTCTCAGACAGTTTTGATTGATTTTCATTAAAAAAATAAATATCACCACTGAATTACGCATGCTTAAAAATGGGTATATATGTGTAAAAACCTTATATTATTATTTAAATAAAAAGTTCCTTTTTGAGATGAGCTGTCAAATATAAATCAATTTTTTACAGGTTTGATTGATTTTGATAAAAAATAAATATCACAACTGAATTCAGCATATTTGAAAGTAGGTATACATGTGTAAAAAACTTTATATAATTATTTAAATAAAAGGTTCCTTTTTGAGATGAGCTGTCAAATATAAATCAATTTTTTACAGGTTTGATTGATTTTGATAAAAAATATATATCACGACTGAATTCAGCATATTTGAAAATGGGTATACATGTGTAAAAAACTTTATATAATTATTTAGATAAAAAGTTCCTTTTTGAGTTGAGCTGTCACATTTAGATCAATTTTTTGACAGGTTTGATTGATTTTCATAAAAAATGAATATCACCACTGAATTCAACATATTTGAAAATGGGTATACATGTGTAAAAAACTTTATATACTTATCTTGATAAAAAGTTCCTTTTTGAGATGAGCTGTCACATTTAGATCAATTTTTTGACAGATTTGATTGATTTTGATAAAAAATGAATATCACCACTGAATTCAACATATTTGAAAATGGGTATACATGTGTAAAAAACTTTATATAATTATTTAGATAAAAAGTTCCTTTTTGAGATGAGCTGTCAAATATAAATCAATTTTTTACAGGTTTGATTGATTTTGATAAAAAATATATATCACGACTGAATTCAGCATATTTGAAAATGGGTATACATGTGTAAAAAACTTTATATAATTATTTAAATAAAAAGTTCCTTTTTGAGTTGAGCTGTCACATTTAGATCAATTTTTTTACAGGTTTGATTGATTTTCATAAAAAATGAATATCACCGCTTAATTCAGAATGCTTGAAAATAGGTGTATATGTGTAAAAAACTTTATATACTTATCTTGATAAAAAGTTCCTTTTTGAGATGAGCTGTCACATTTAGATCAATTTTTTGACAGATTTGTTTGATTTTGATAAAAAATGAATATCACCACTGAATTCAACATATTTGAAAATGGGTATACATGTGTAAAAAACTTTATATAATTATTTAGATAAAAAGTTCCTTTTTGAGATGAGCTGTCAAATATAAATCAATTTTTTACAGGTTTGATTGATTTTGATAAAAAATATATATCACGACTGAATTCAGCATATTTGAAAATGGGTATACATGTGTAAAAAACTTTATATAATTATTTAAATAAAAAGTTCCTTTTTGAGTTGAGCTGTCACATTTAGATCAATTTTTTTACAGGTTTGATTGATTTTCATAAAAAATGAATATCACCGCTTAATTCAGAATGCTTGAAAATAGGTGTATATGTGTAAAAAACTTTATATACTTATCTTGATAAAAAGTTCCTTTTTGAGATGAGCTGTCACATTTAGATCAATTTTTTGACAGATTTGATTGATTTTGATAAAAAATGAATATCACCACTGAATTCAACATATTTGAAAATGGGTATACATGTGTAAAAAACTTTATATAATTATTTAGATAAAAAGTTCCTTTTTGAGATGAGCTGTCAAATATAAATCAATTTTTTACAGGTTTGATTGATTTTGATAAAAAATATATATCACGACTGAATTCAGCATATTTGAAAATGGGTATACATGTGTAAAAAACTTTATATACTTATTTAGATAAAAAGTTCCTTTTTGAGTTGAGCTGTCACATTTAGATCAATTTTTTTACAGGTTTGATTGATTTTCATAAAAAATGAATATCACCACTGAATTCAACATATTTAAAAATGGGTATACATGTGTAAAAAACTTTATATACTTATCTTGATAAAAAGTTCCTTTTTGAGATGAGCTGTCACATTTAGATCAATTTTTTGACAGATTTGATTGATTTTGATAAAAAATGAATATCACCACTGAATTCAACATATTTGAAAATGGGTATACATGTGTAAAAAACTTTATATAATTATTTAGATAAAAAGTTATTTTTTGAGATGAGCTGTCACATTTAGATCAGAGAGTACTGTAAATTTACTATAAATTCATGACAATCAGTTAAGCGCAGTGGGCATCTGTTGTTATGTTTGCTCTCTTGCAAATACTCCATTACAATTGATATCAGATGTGTATGGTGAATCAGTCTCAACCAAACACATGCTGTCTTACATATGAAATAAGATTTCTTGAAAATATAGCTTGTCTAGTACGAAAACAAATACATAAATAGGCTGCAATGCAACCTTATTATTATATAGTACTAATGCTGATAATCAAAAAACATCTTATTTTAATTTCTTGTAGGTATGCGGGCCAGATTCTATTAACTAAAATTAAAAGATCGGCGGGCCGGATGAAAATGTTTGGCTTCAAGTTTTTGAGGAATTTCTCCAACTTATCCCAATTCGCGACACTGTCACGGGACAAAATATTTTTTCAGCGTTGCTTCGATGTGTTGATGAGTACTCTTTGGATCTTTCCCGTCTTGTATGTTTGACAACTGACGCTGCTCCAGCAATGGTTGGAGAAAAAAAAGGCGCAACTTCGCTGCTTATTCGTCATTGTGAAACTGCTGGATGCACTCAACCTATTCATAAAATCCAATGTATCATCCATAAAGAGACATTGTGCGCCAAGTCTGCCAATCTCGCTGATGTAATGTCTATTGTGATTAAGGTTGTAAATTCCATTTTATTCCGAAGCCTTAACCATCGTCATTTCCCAGCCCTTTTGGACTGTGTAAAGGAGGAGTATAACGATCTTCTTTACTTCTGTGAGGTACGATGGCTAAGTCGTGGGGCTATGCTGTCTCGGGTATGCGATCTACAGCAAGAAATTGCTACTTTTTTACATCAAAAAATCTTCCATACGCTGAAAATTTCTCAGATCCAAAATGACTAGCTCGTTTGGCCTTTCTTACGGACATAACAACACATCTGAACTCACTAAACTTAAAGCTGCAAGGTAAAGGCATTCTTGTCACCGACATGTTTGCGCAGATTACTGCCATTGAGGTTAAACTGCGCCTTTGGGAAGCTCAATTGACTTCAGGACAATTTACACATTTTTCTCATCTTGTTGCATGTGTTCCTGCGAATATAGACCAGGACGCCTGCGTTAGTGTTATCAAAATACTGCGTGAAGAATTTTCTACCGTTTTGCAGCACTAAGATTGTTAAGTACAGACTTCAAGCTTTTTACTTCTCCATTTGACTTCAATGTGGAAGACGCTCCTGCATCTCTGCAGATGGAGTTGGTGGAACTACAGTGCGATGAGAAATTGAGAGCAAAGTTCAGCTTGTCATCTCCTCTGTTTTTCTTTCAAAATTTTGTTTTTCCTACTAACAATTTCCCAAATTTAATTACGCATATTCAAAGAGTTGTGGCTATGTTCGGTAGCACTTACTGCTGTGAGCAGTTATTTTCGAAAATGAATTAAACCAAGTCTTACCTTCGCTCTCAACTCTCAGACCGCCACCTTAATGACGTTCTTAGGTTGTCTACCTCAAGCATTGATCCAGACATCACAAAACTTCTTAATAGAAAACAGTACCAACAGTCTCATTGATTTGTAGTTTTGAATAAATTACTTTGTACTATTTTGTTTTTACCAATTATTATCATTTAATGATAAAGCATGTAAAAATGTATTATAAATATTATAAAAATTAGAATATCTTCAAATTTATCAATCACAACGTCTTTGTTAACATCAGAAAAAATACTTTAAATAATTTGCTAAACACTAAATTCCTTATTTGTACTAATATCATTTAAATATTCGAGTTCTAGGGATCTCAGTGATGTGATTAAATTAAGCCCTGCTGGAACAGTGTCCGTTTTAGTACGTTTGAGGGAGTGAGATATTTGCTCTTCTGTTTCCATAAGACAAAGAAAAAATAGAAAAAATAAGAGAAAGAAATAAGAATCCCGAAAAAGGAAAAAGAAACTTATCACTATAAGCCGTTGGAAAAGGGGAATATAAGAAGCAGGAAAGGTGGGCTGTGATAAAAAAAATCTTGACAACAGAACATAAATATAATGGAGTTGATTGGAGTGATAGATTGATAGATTTGCACCTATCGATTTCCATGTAAAAACTTAATATCATGAAATAAACGAGAATGAAATATTTTTTTTGCCTGAAGCTTTAATTTTGTTCATTTCTAAAAGCATAGCTTATAAAATGCTAAGGTATAGTTTGTATATAAACGGAATAAACTTGTCTTAACCCTATTAGTGCTGGGCAAAATTTGTCCGCTCAAATATGCTGTTCAGGGGGGGCGTTCATTTTTTAAAAAATCGATCAAACCAGTCAAAAAATTGATTTACAGCTCATCTCAAAGGACCTTTTATTTAAATAAGTATTTATAAAGATTTTTGCATGTATACCCATATATTACAACTATGCTGAATTCAGTGGTGATGTCCATTTTTTATAAAAATCAATCAAACCTGTCAAAAAATTGATTTATATGTGAAAGCTCGTCTCAAAAAGGAACTTTTTATCTAAATAATTATATAAAGTTTTTTACACATGTATACCCATTTTCAAATATGCTGAATTCATTAGTGATATTCATTTTTTTATGAAAATCAATCAAAGCTGTCAAAAAATTGATCTAAATGTGACAGCTCATCTCAAAAAGGAACTTTTTATCTAAATAAGTATATAAAGTTTTTTACACATGTATACCCATTTTTAAGCATGCGGAATTCAGTGGTGATATTCATTTTTTTTATAAAAATCAATCAAAACTGTCAAAAAATTGATTTATCACAAAAAGAAAGGATCAGGCGCGATTTTTAAATTAGAGAATTACGTTTAATAGAAAATATAGGGAGGTTATGAAGTTTACCGTGTATGGCATTTTAGACACATATACCCATTTTCAAGTAGGCTGTGTTTACTGGTTATATTGCTTTTTTTTTATAAATATTAGTCAAACCTGACAAAATTATTTAAATATGACAGCCCATGTCAAAATTAAAATTTTAATTCTTTTAAAGTTTTTTTATACATTTCAAGTATGCAGAATTTAATGGTAATGTTCATTTTTTATGAAATCAATAAACCTGTCAAAAAATCGATTAAACCTGAAAATCAATGTCAAATATATAAACATAAAAATAACTTCTACTTGCAGTATTTCTCTGGTAATTATTTTCTTAATTTATTTAATAAACCAACTTTAGGTGTTTAATTCACTCAAAATATTTCATTCTACAGTAACTTATGTAACTCGATAGGACCTCCATCTCTACAAATTTGTTATCGTCTCGTAGTCTCTATGTCATATTATAATTTACAGTATGTAATTTTGGTATTCATTCAATGATGATCCTTTCTTGTTAGCTCTTTTTTCATTAGAAATTTATATTCTTCAATGTGTGTTCGAAAATTTTTTTATAAGGATAAAATTACTTTTTTCCTCTCAGGCCTGAATATTTGTCAACCAATCTCATTTCAAAGGTTTTTTCTGATAAATTATTCGTGATGTTGATTGTTCAACTACAAAACGTTGTCAACGTTCTTCATCTAAAAAATTATCTCTTTGACACAAAAGGAAAAAGATGAACAAATTCAATTTAAATTAAAAATATCCTGATAGTGACTAAATTATCACATATTGGCATCTGTGCCATTTTTGTTAAATCTGACCTATTCAAAATTTTCAGATTTCCATACCCATCTTAGCTAAATGTTAACTGTAATCCAAGATGATAAGCTATACATTTAAATATTTTTTATTTGTAAAAGAGGAACTTCTTTTTCACAGTCAAAACTTTTTTTAAATTTTTTTTTACATAATTATCAATTCCCCTCCTAATTTTTTACTAATATTATACAAAAAACAAAAAGAAAAAAAAAAAAAATCTTTTATAAAAAGATATTTTTTTTTTTTGAAATATTTTTGAAGACAGTATCTAGAATTAAACCGTAAATCTGATTCAAGCTTTCAGATATTTTAAAACCATAAATGCCAAACCTGAGTCCAAAAATGAAACCAGCGTCTTCCATTTGGCATATAAACAGATATTTTATTTAAATTTCAAAAATATTTCTGCAGACTTTAGATGTAAATCGAAAATTTGATTGACACTTTAGGACATTTAAAACCTCTAAATGCAAAAAATGATTTCAGAAATAAAAATTATCATGGTCGAATTGGTATAAAAACATATATTTCATGTAAAATTAGAGAGAATATTTTGGGATATAGTTTTCAGACATAAACCACAAATTTGATTGACACTAGCAGTAAAACCTCTAAATGCGAAAACCTGTGTTCAGAAATGAAATCATCATGATCTATTTGCTATAAAAACAAATTTTAGAACTAAACGCAAATTTAATTGATACTTATATGTATTTTCAAATTCAAACTGCAAAAATTGAGTCCATTAATGAAACTAGCATGGTTGATTTGGTATAAAAACATATATTTAATTGTAAAATTTGAATGAAATTTTTTTGGAGACAATTTTTAAAAGTAAACCGCAAATTTGATTACCACTTCTAGGTATTTTCACATCCTAAATGTAAAAAATGAGTTCAGAAATGAAAACAGCATGATTGATTTGGTATAAAAACATATGTTTCAAGAGAATATTTTTGGAGACAATTTTCAAAAGTAAACCGCAAATTTGATTAATACTTATAGGTATTTTCAAATCCTAAATGTAAAAAATGAGTTCAAAAATGAAAACAGCATGATCGATTTGGTATAAAAACAAATATTTCATGTAAAATTGAGAGAATATTTTTGGAGATAGCTTTTAAAAGTAAACCGCAAATTTTGACTGATATTTTAAAACTTCTAAATGTGAAAAATGAGTTTAGAAATAAAAACAGCATGGTTGATTTGGTATAAAACATATATTTCATTGTAAAATTTGAAGGAATGTTTTTGGAGACAATTTTCATAAGTAAACCGCAAATTTGATTAATACTTATAGGTATTTTCACATCCTAAATGTAAAAAATGAGTCCAGAAATGAAAACAGCATGACCGATTTAGTATAAAAACATATATTTTATGTAAAATTTGAAGGTATATTTTATTAGATATATTTTTGATCAATCAAAATTTTGATTGACATTTTCTAAAAAGTAGCCATGATTATTGAAAAAATTAAATATATAAAGTGTTATGCGTTCCAAACTGTATATAATTATAAATTTTCAGGGTATTATATAATATATATCCTAAGTTATAAGGTTAAGTACAGATAATGTCAAAATTTTGCTGAAAAATTTTAATTTTTGATTGACAGTTTTGAACATGAAGGGGTCATTCAACTACCATGAAAATGGTTTCAAAAGATGCAGCTAGCGATTTTAGGAAAAGTCACAAAATTTGAAGGGATATGATTCAGCCAATTTTCTACAATTAATTTTTTACCCCCCCCCCCCCCCCCAGCACTAATAGGGTTAAGACTAACTAAATTGGAATAATTTTGACACATTTATCTGCTTTTCCAGTCCTTTATAATTCGATGATAATAATAATAATAGACATTTTGTCTATGAAAACATCTTTCACATCTGATAAGATATCCTTAACAATACTCGCCATATCACTAACTTCCCCTATTTTGTTTAAATAATGACCCTCTATATTTTTTAAGGCTGTAACCAAATCACTATTATACATAGCATCATTCGGCTTAGCACGTTTAACAGTTGGACAATCTACGATACAAATAAAATTAAAGCAAACAAAATGAAAAAGGAATGTAAAAAAATAAAATGAGTTAATAACAATTAAAAGGTTAATTAAAGGTCAGGAAACGCAATCAATTGAGCAATTTTTTTCAATCTTTTGTTAATTTTTATTTCAAGGTACATGGAGGGGGCACCAAGGTACATGAGGGGGCACGACCCCTCAGGCCCCAGCTTAGCTACGCCTCTGGTATCAACCAAAGCTAAAACTTTTTCAGTACACCCATTTTTTTCACACCAAAATTGAACTGTAATTCCAAGAAAGTGTAGTCTCACTCTAGTTACACTATGAAACTAAAAAAAGCATTTTTTTATAAAACAAATTTTTCAATAAAAGTTTTTCTTCATCAAATTTTTTTAATAATAAAGCTCGAATTGCTTCACGACCAATGGAAACTTGTAACTTTTTTGCCAATTCATAATCATTTGAAAACCTTCTTCTTGAAAAAACTTAGAGAAACACCATTATAAACAATCATCTTCAATATTCCAGTATCAAAAATTTTTTTTGAAATAGTTTTGCTTGCAGATAAATGAGATTTTGACAATTATGAATTTTCGGTTTTTTCGATAAAAATTCTTTATCTTTTGTTTCTACTAAAGCGTACATATTTTTATGGTATCTTTGGAGATGTCGTTTCAAATTTGCTACCAGTTTTTAAATGTCTTATTTCATTATTACAAATTATTCCATCATTTATTTCAACCAAACAAACAATGATATTTTTTCTTCTTTAAAATAAATATAAACTGTGCTCAAACGAGCCATTTTAATTATAAGAGGAAAATGAAAACAAAAAAAATATAAAATAAAAAATTAAAAATAATTAATTTTGTTAAATGAATAATATATAACATTAAATTTTGTTTTGAAAATTTATTTTTAGCTGTTTAAAATTTTTCATAAGAATAAACAATTTCCAACCACTTTTCGCTTCCGCTTCTGTTTCCGCTTCCAAATTTTTGAGAAACTTTCACCGCTTCCGCTTCCTTATCACTGCTTCCTAGACATCAATAATGCATTTTAGAGAGCATGGCGCCAAGAATTCATTCTGAACATGCACTCTAAAAAATATTTCAAAAACAATCAAATTCTTCTTAACCTCTGATTTTCACAAGAAATCTCTCCAAGCCTTTTATACACTTTCTCCCTCCACACCTTAATGAGGCTGCAGTTTGGAGATTATTTGACTCATTCTAACCAATCCTCTTCTGGACATTATGGATTCACAAGCCAACATCTCATATTGCTACTATCCTCTTGGTATAAACACAAAATACACTTTATTACGTCTTTGTTGTTTGAAAACTTCAAATTTTAAACAATAACTTCCCAATCGACATGATCTGATGACCTTCCTACTCATACATTCACGATAACACTTATGTTAATTATCACCTAAATAAGCCCTTTTAAACACAACTTAAACACATTTATCATTTCAAATTTCAGTGCCTTTAACTCTGAAATCATTCTACTTGTCAAGAATTCATGGAAATTCTCACTTGCATCTTCGACAAACACACTCTTATCTCAAATCTTTAACTAAAATGCCATTCACTTATCTGGTCAAAACACAACTATTACCTCCCTCATCCCCTCATAAGATGGCTCCTACTGTCCATCTAAAAATGACCTCTTCTACGTTGAAATAAAAAAAAAAGTAAAATGTCTTTTATGTTTACTTCTATATGTAATTGATAAATTCATTAGAAATAAAAGAAATTATAAGTAAAAATTCTCTACTTTTCAAATACATTTTTTACAATTTTAATTTTCTGCTTAACTTTTCCGATTTCTAAAATGTCTAACTCTTCTCTTAAGTTTTCACCATATGCTGGAGTCTTATTAAGCCATGATAGTGAAGTTTTAGCACAAAAAAATGAAGTTTCATTTGAAGAAATTTTAAATACTTTTTCTAATTTACCATTTACTGGTATATTAATTTTTATTTTATAATCCTATATTATATTTACACCCTAACATTATATTTGTAAATTAAGTCAATTATAAATTTATATTTTTTAGTAATTTAACTATCTTTTTTAAAATATTATAATATATATTTAAAATGTATATTTTTTTTTACATGTTTACCTTAATAGTATGTATAAAAAAGTTTAAATACTGAAATAATTTAAACCTCATTAAATCATAAAAGCTTAAGTTTATATTAATAATAAATTCCTATTTTGCAGATGCTAAAAAATATTTGGCTATATTTTTCATGTAATTTTATTATTTAAATAAAATCTAATGGTTTCATATTTTAGTTCATCTACAATTTTTATTTGGTAGAAAAAATTGACTTACAGGAGACACAAAACCATATATATTTCTGTCTCGTGACCCTTTAAAATCTCAGACTCCCGCTTCGCACCTGTTTTTAATTCTGGATGAAATCCTACTCCTAAATTTTATTAAATACCGTTTCCCACTTTTATCCATTTCCTTGGAACCGAATCGGATGAGAAGTATAGAGATGCAATAACCGTCTTTAACTATTTTTGAAACATGTACCTTTATTCTACAAATTTTATCGTGATTTTAATGGATATTGAATTCTATCTTCTTGAATCAACTTTAGAATACTTCTTTTTTAGTTAGGTTAGTATATTATATAAAAGAACTCTGAATAATACTTTTTAAAGATTGTTTCAATTTCATATGATCAACTTATAAAGAATATCTGTTTGGACAAGACTCTATATTTCAAAAAAATAAATGGAGTTTAAGAAAATGTTGAGAGCTAAAGTGCTGAATGGAGTTAAAAAGTTTGAGAACCACTGCACAATTTTCAGTTTTGATATATAAATTTTATTGGGGATATATAATTTTATAATCAGAAATATTTATTTCTTATTATAGAATACATAATCTACTTGATAAAAGAACGAATAATTTTTCTTTTTTTTAATTGAATATGTTAGAAATCATAAAATCACTAGTGATATAGCTTTACTCGAATTTAGAATGAATAATTTTCATCTAAAATATTTTTGAACTCTATTATTTTACCGTTCTTTAAACTTGTAAATAATATTTATATTTGCCTCTATTTTGTAAAAATTGAATGTGTTAAAGTATTCGTTGTTTCTTAAATTATTCTTGAATTAATGAAAATTTTTTCGAAACATAATTCCAAAACCAGCACCGTTTTTTAACAAAATTTATTGAAATCAAAAAATTTTCCTCCAAATAAAATATAGGTCTTGACTTGCATCTTTTATATTTCAAATCACGTTTTAATAAACTTCCTTGAACCAGTGTCCATTTAAGGAATCGGAAAGTGTAGTCCGAATATTTTAGGTATTTATTTTCAAACACTTGTTTTGAAAGGCCAATTTCAAATTAATTCATTTTTATATAGCTTTCGTGATACATGATAAAAACTGTCAATCATATGTTTAATTTAAAGTTAGTGGCATTAAGATCATTGCTATGCTATATATCTGAGTTAACACTCCCATGCCAAAAATGTCTATATCCACTCCTCGGTTTAATTTTTTTTATTAGATCTAGAATTACATTATATTGCATAATTTAAAAAAAATATTTTTTATTCAAATATTCATTATTTTTCAAAAGTTTTGTAGTTTTTTTTAGTTTTCGTTTTGTTTGGCCATATAAAATCTGATTAGTTCTTTTTTAGATAAAAAAAAAGAAAAGATTTTTTAGATTTTCTTATATTTTATTTCAATTTTTTTGGAATAGCTCATAATGCGAGTTAAAAGGGTTTTTAGTTTTTACACAAAAAAACTTTTAAAATTATCAACCCTTAGCAACAGTCCAAGCTTTTCAATTTCAGAACTTTAAGATTTATCTCGAGCTAAAAAATTTATTCACTTCTCCGCTACTCTGCAAAATATGTTAATGAATTAATACGCAATAGCTCATTTAACCCTATTTTATTGGTTATTTACGGCTAACCATCATATCTCATGATCTATTCTCTTTCCCAAACTCGAAGAATTGTCCATTAGCATGTTCGATTGAATACAAACAAACAATTGCTTATTTTTAATTTTATTCATACTTGAATAAATAAAAGCTCGTTTCTTAAATTAAAAAATTTATTGAAATCAAAATAAGCATTTTAAAAATTAATTTATTATTTTTTTGTTTTGTTATTTTTTTAGCGCAAATCAAAGATCCATCCAATTTAATCAAGAATATACGAAACTTTTCAATAAAATTTGTCAACATCAAAACACAAATTTCATCTCAATTGGTATCTAAGAAAGTGCTGAATGAAGCTGTTAGTGAGGCCATCCTTTCCCATAAATCTGAAGAGACGGCAAAATTATTAGGTATTTTTCGTTTATTGACTATTTTAAGATATCCCCTCTTTACAATTCACTGATTTAAGCCGTTTTGGCTCTCTTCTTTAATAGAATTGTCCTCAACTAGCGCCACTTGATAATATAGCATTTTAGTTAAAAAGTGCGTCCAAAATGAAAAAGATATTTATTTATTCGCACTTTTTCAACCATTATGATACAATTATCGCGCCAAAATGAAAATCGGCTGCTTCAAATTCTATGAAGAAAAAACAGACGCTTGTTGGTCTTAAAAGTCTTGACCTAGAACGGTTAATAAATCCCTTTCACAATGAAATTTTAGAGAAAAGTGAATAAAACTTCAATCCTTTTAAAGAAAGGTAAATGTAAAAAGGTACCGTGGGGTGTTTTCATCGAGAAGGCAGAATTGCGCCGCTTGTATCGAACTATGAGAAAGCAGGCTTCATGCGGAATCGAACCCAAGACCTTGAGTTATCGAATCCAGCATCTAACCAACCTTACTCACGCAATAATGTGCTTTTGCTTTGTTATTTTTTATTCATTTTGTTCTAGTGCTTCCTTGCCCAGGTCCTGTTATCCCCCACTAATTTTTGAGAATTTTTGCTGCTAGAAATATATTTACTTCACATGATTTATCAATTTTTAATTTAATTGTTTAAAAAGCAAGATTATTTTTGAATAGATATACATATTTGTTTTTTATCGCTAAATCTACAATAATCTAAGAATGGTTTTTTGCATTTTTTAGGACTTTCTCTCTCTATACTTACATCATCTATAAGAAATCAGTGTATCATTAAGAAACTTTCATAGTATTTTTCTTAATATTGTTTCGATCAAAATTTCAAAAAATTATCCAATCAAATTAAGTTTTCATCATCAAAAATGCCTATGAAGTATAAAGATCAATTTTAAGGTCTTTGAGATTGATTTTATCTTATTTAGATACTTTATAATCTTGCTCAACTTTTTGAAGCAATAAAAAAATCGTTGATTTCCAGAAACACTATTTTGTACCCTTAATAATATTCAATTATTAAAAATAAGTAGATATTTTTAAATAAACTCTATAGTTAAAAAGTTTACTTCACTTTTAGTTAGATGTTCAATCAAATATGTTTTGAAAATTTTTAGAACATAACATTAAGTTTATTTTTTTTCTTGATTATGTTCAAATTCATCTTGGGAATAATTTTATGGGTAGAAAGTGTAATAATGAAAAAGTACCTTTGTGTCTGATATTGTGAATGTGTAAGTATATACATTTTTTCAAAGGATAATTTGCCATTACATTACTCAATTTTGTCATAGCTTTTTTCTTGTTTTGTTTTATTTTGATCCTGAGCTCTATTTGAGGGTGGAAGAAAGTGGCAATATTTTTCTAGAGTTACTACATCTTGACCGAAAAAATGTTAACGAATAACTTTTCTTAGTATTTTATCTTTGAATTTTACTTTTCTCTGTTCTGATTTAGCCCTTTGAGGACCAGAATTTTAAAGACTAATCGTCTGCTTTCTTTTTCAATGGAATTTCATGTATTTAAAGCAGGCGATTTTCTTTTCTTGTGACATTGGAGTCACACTGGTCATCAAAGGTTTAAATAATTGATAAATTTTTACACGAAAAAACATTTATTAAAATCTATCCTTTCAATTTTAAGATGAAAATTATGAGATTGAGTATGATCCGTATACTCCCTGGTTTGATTCTTATAAAAGCACATTTTTCAATTTGTTTTTGCAGAATGAACACGAATTCCTTAAAAGCTTTGTCGCATGTAAGTTTATTTCTTTATTATTTTATATATAAAATTTATATTCCCTTATTTTGCGCTGCAAGATGAAAAAGTTTCAAAATGACAACATTATAGTCATTGATAACAAAATTGCTAAAAAAAATACTAACGTCCACTTCTCTCAATACAATTTTCCAAAAATATAAGCTCTTAATTTTTTGACGATATTTTAAGATGGTTCTTTTTTTAGTCAAACTTGATGAGGTAAGCTCGTAATTTTTACTCAGATTTGAGGAACTAACTTGACTATTTTAACACTTTGAATAATAATACTGCTAAAAGAGATTATTAGATATTTAAAAATATATTATGCTACAAAAGATATTATTAGAAATTCGATTAAGCTTATTAAAAAAAATAAATAATTTTTACATAAATGTCTCCCATTTTTTTATATCAAAATCAAACAGCAAATTTTATTTTAAGATGTAAAAAAATTTTTACGTTTCCTCCCCCCTCCCCTCCCCTATATCCTTGTAATTAATTTACAAAATCTAAAAATTACGATAACCTATTAAGGATTTGGGAGTTTTTATTTATATGCCAAAAAATTAAGAAAAAAGTCATCTTAAATTCACGGCTACATAGCCTTTACTAAATTTTTCGGCTCTAGCTAGGCTTCTCACTCTGATTTAACTCTTTGAGAAAACTATTAATATCAGAATTATCGTTTTTAAGAAATTTTCTTTACCATGTGGTCAAAATGACATCGGAACATTTTTTATGTATAATATAGTGATGGGAGGATACCAAGATTTTTAACGATTCCGATTCTACCCAATTATCCCGATAAAATTCCGATTCTTCGATAATAATTGTGCCTAGATATTCAAAAGCTTACTTAAAATAGAAGTTCAAACGGTTACAAATCCCTTCTTGCAAATAAAGATTTACAATATGTTGAATATCAGTGCATTGAAATAAACGCATATAAATATTTTAGGGTTTCTTTTAGAATGGCCTTCTGGCGCATATGATCAATAAGTACTAAAAAGTTATCTCTAACGACTATTTCTACCAAATTTTGGCATTGTTATGACTTTAAGAAAAGTCGTTGGAAAACTTTTGTAGTGTTGTTCATTACGCGATAAAAAATAGAGGTTATGTTCATTACCTGAAAAATCTATCAATGGTTCTATTTTAATTAATAAAAGATGTAATGTTGAGTTCAAAATGATAAAAACAATGCATTTTAATGATAAAAAAAGCGTTAATTCAATTCATTAATCATAATTGAATTAGAGCATTTGTGGAATAGTCATTAAATTCACGTAGTACACTTAAAAGATATTTAATAAAAGTAGAATTTTCATAACATACCAGACAGTTTAGCAGGTTTTTGAAAAACAAAAATTGATCAGCACATTTCAATAATTTTGAAAAATCTGTAGTACTTTTAATTGTTTCAATATTGATACCTATATTTTCGCAGATAACTTTTATTCTTACTGTTGTAATAGCACAATTTAAAAATATGATAATTTATTTCAAAAAGTAATTCATAATATTGATTACATAGAGTTAGAATTAACTTAAATTTGGTAAAATTAAAAAATATGAGAGAAAACGTGAAAAAATGTCAGGGAGATAGAAGCACTAGTATTAGTACCAGAGAGTATTTTCATCAAAATAGCATATTAAAGCTGCTTGTATCAATCTATGGGTAATTTGCCTTGAGAAGACGGAAATAAAACCCAAGACATTGGTGTAACAAGTTCAGCATTCTAACAACCCACACTCCCATTAAATACGGTACGTAAATCCCTACAGAATGCAATCTTATGTTATAACTATTTATCCAACATTCTGTATATTTAAGAATCGTTTTGGTATCGGAATCGGGTTTAAATAATTCATCTCCGGTGCCGATTTCCGATACCTTAAAAAACTCCCGATATTCCGATTAACCCGATACGATTCCGATTAATCGTCCCATCAGTAGTATAATATACAACTTTTTTTATGTTATACAAAATCTATACTTTTTAAATACTTCATTAAATTTCCAGAGAAACAACTCCAAAACCGTCGACCCGCTTAAATGTTTAAAAAACGAACTTGGTTGTCATCATATGCTCATTTTCAACGTATAGTAAAATATTTGTTTTCAAGTATTTAAAAAGAGGTCGGGCATTAGCTTTTTGGAATATCTCTCTGTGCCCAGATGTTTTGCTAAATTTTTTTCATCAATAATAACAATAATCCATATAATTATTGACAATAACATGTATAATTTTTCTTTAAATGATAACCTATCAAAGGCTTGATATTAATAATTAGATTTGAATCTTTACTACTAAGAATAACTTCGTTAGATTTATCGTTATTTTGAACAAAGGAGTTATTCTGTATCTTTATCGTTAAATTGGCTTTTTTTACTAAAAAATTACTAATAAAGTCTCCTTAAATTTAGAAAATAATAATGAAAAATATGACTATTTTTAAAAGATAACAAAAAAGTATTTTTTTCAAATACAAAATTGCGTAAAAGATTTTATAATTTGGTGAAATATGTTCAAATGAAAGATTAAAATAACTAAAAAAATTTAATTATGAATTAATGTCAAAATTTAAGAAAAGTTTCACAAAAAGTCAGGATATAAGTAAAATCAAATTTGCCCAAATTTTGATACAAACAAGTAAATACTTCATAGATACATTAATGTTGAAATAAGTTTTAAATAATTATTTGAGTTAGCTTTAAGTGTTTAAAATCCATTTATCAATTTAGCTTGAAAATTGTAAAGTGTCCGAGAAGTAATCAAAATTTTGGAGTATGCCAGTTTTTTTGAAAGTTATATTTTTAAAGAAAATTTTTGAAAGCAATGGTAAAAAGTAAAAGTTGATAATTATTTATATAGGTATAGAAGTTATGAAGAAAAATATAAAACGTATAATTAATGAAATCAGCACAATCGTCAACATAAAAATACCTTCTTAACATTTCCGTAAATTTCTAAAAATTTTATTTCTTTATCTTTATCTTTCCAAAAATGAAGGAAAATATTTTCAAAATAAAACTATGGTCAAAGCCATGCAAAATAGTTAACCTACCTACTTTGTGGGCAACCCGTTTAGCAGAAGCTTGGATCTGACTCATTTACATGTATTATATATTATATTATTATTATAAATATATATATTATTTCTAGCGATATGTAGAAGCCAGCAGTACCCTTATGGGAGATTTTTGCGGGTTCGCTGAAATTACACTGGTTTATCGCTGCTGCACTTTTCCCTGAGAGTATTTGCTTTTATGGAAATACTCTCTCAGTTTAAACAAAGCTTTGTTTGGAACTGATAGATTGTACTCATATAGAGATAGTATAATCTAGGGGCTAACAACAACGAAAATATCGTCATTTTTCTAACTCGAATAGCATATTTTAAATATAGTTTCATGCGAATCAATGATCGATGTAGCTTTATTATAAGTTTTATCACATCTAAACCACTCGATATGGTAATGATTATATATTCTATATATTACAATCATCATAATTTCTTCTTAATACTTTTACCCACACAACATTCACCGCAATTATTACTTTATTTCATTTTTATTACTGTTTTTGAAAAACCCATATGTTCACAGTTAATGCTTTTAGTTTTTTGAGGCAATGACTAATTCAGAATTATGTCTCTCTTTTTATATGAATATTTAAAGCTTGTATTTGATTATTGTTTCAAAAATGGGCATACTGTATGCTTTTATAGGAGGCATTAGAAATTTAGGGCTGCATATACAATAATTGCATCTTTGGAGTCATCAGAGTTTTGCGTCACATCTGAGATTTTGATTAGTAACATTGATAGAAAATTTTGACAGCCTTCCTAAAAGTGTATCTTTATGCGCCCTGGTTTTCATGAATGTATATACTATTGAAGGAATGTTAAAATGTATTATTTTTTAGGCATTTTTGTTGTCTCAACCAATCACGAAAATCCTTTGGAAGAGTTCACAAAACTCCAAAAAGAACTAAATTTAATGACTGTAGAGCATAATTCAAGATTTTTGTGTCCAAACATTTACCTCTATCGAGTTCTACTTCACGATAACTTTTGTAGCGATGAGAAAAAGTAATTTTTTTTTTACCCTAAATTAATTCCATGATTTGAATGGCATATTAACTTCACTGCATTTTGTACAATTAAACACATTTTGTTTTTTTGGTTGCACTAATTTACAGGAGCCAAGAATATGAAAAAATTTAAAGCAGTGAAAATATATTAAATCATTGTGAAAAAGTTTCATGCTATGACAGTACATTATTCAAAATGACATTATAGTCATTGATCACAAAACCTCTAAAACACTAATGTTGACTTCTCTAAGAAATCATCAGATTAATTTTCTTCAAGAGAATTCTAATAATGTCGTAAAATAGGATAATAAGTTGTCGCTTAAATAAAATTATTTCCAAGTTAAGAATTTTTCAACTGTTTTTGTTTTCATCCAAAAATTTAAAGAATAATGAAGTCTGGAGAATAAAAATGCCAAATTTTATTGTAGAATATATAGATTTAAGATTTAGAATAGGAGTAAGAGTTATTTATTTCAAAATAAATGCTGTAGTTCACAAGATAGAAATTGTATGCTATAAATTCAATTAACAGAATTCTAATTATAGTGAAATATTCCAATATTAGTTAGATCGATTATATTAAAGGCGAAAAGACCTCCTGGAAAGTTTAACATCAAAATGTTAAAAGTACATATATCAAAAAATAAAGATTAAAAAATCTTTATTCAATTTTATTGGAATTTATATATAATTGCACCACATTTTCCCACCTTATTTAAATTACACACTCAAAGAAATGCTAATCAAAGGTATCACATTATTTAAATATCACCAATTATCACATATATTTACAACAACATTCAAGCTTACGTTTATTTGAAATATAACACCATATTACATTTACACAAAGTATATAAATTCCCGAACACCAAGACTAACTAATCGAAGATCTCTACCACTCTTCTTCACAGCTCTTCTTTAAGCCTATCCAGAGGAATAGTAGCGAGCTTTTCTTTATATTCACAATTGGTTCCTGGCATACCTGAGATCCGCGATAGCCATCTCTTCAATAAATAATAATTTTTTCCTTACATCTTGTTACAAAAATTACTAATATACTTAATGGTAGTACATAATTACAAATTATATTAAAAACAGCAGAATAAGCGAAGCATTCATATATTAATTAATACTTCTTAGATAAATATATCAGAAACAGCATTTATATAAAGTGCGTGTTACAAATATAGCACTCATTTTGATTACAGTTTTGTGATGCATATGTATCAAAAAGTTTTTTCTTTATGCGGGATTTGTAAAATGAAATACGTGGGAAGTTTGAGAGCGTGTTTACGATGGAATGGATTTTTTCAATATTCTGTAGGTAAGCATTGTATGAAGGATAAAAGATGTTAAAAAGGAAGGAGTAAACTACTAAAACGAGAGGATTTGAAGTGAGTTTGAGGATGAGAATTGGCTATACGATTGAATAAAGGATAGGGAAGACTATGATGGAATTTTTAGGTGTACAAGGACAGTTTTAGTTCATACAAATCCTGGACTTTGAGGAGAGCATTATCAATGTTGGTGTGAGAAATTTACCCATGATTGAAAATAACACTTTTGTAATTTGAGTAATTTTTCCGTAGAAGCAAAATAAAAATTAAATAAACGATATGTTATATGCGAAACGAACCGAGTTTTATACAATAAGAGTGTTTTGTTTTGTTAAAATTTATTGTAAACCTACCTCATAAATTGAATCTTAAAAAATCAAAAGTAGAGAAAAAATAATCAAATGGTTTATCATTAGAAAAAACGATGTAGTTAGATTTTTTCCAGTTTAAACTGAGAACCAATTTGTAAACTTTAGAATACGAGATATTATCTTAGCTGAATCTAGAGAAGAACTTACTTCAACATAATCAAGAATACTAGATATCATAAATATATCATTGATACATATCGAAAATAAGACCTTCGGGGACATCGAAGTTAATAGATAAAGTTTTAGAAAGTTGAATTGATAGAAACATATTGTAGTCTATTAGGAAAATATGTAAACATTTTAAAGTTTGAGATGAGGAGCAGTATAACGAAAGTTCAGAGATTAATCGGCTAACGACCAAATTAATCAGACGATATCTAATGTAAAGCAGAAGATTTGTATTAAAAATCATTTATAACGCAGACGCTAACCGGTTACTAAGTTGTGTGGAATAGAATCAAAAATGCCTTAGAAATATCAATGAAAAGCAGAAACCAATTCCTTGTTTTCAATAGCGACGACATTTTTTTGAATAAATGATACGTGAAAATTTTCATTATTGAGTAATGGTGTCTAAAGCCATATTGTTGGCTAGAAAGAAGGTTATTATTTGGGAAATAACTTAAAATTTGATTATATATCAATTCTCAAATATTTTCGATAGTAGAGGAATTGTGGAAAGTGATTTAAGATTTAGAGTAGACTTTAACCCTTTGAGAATCAGAATTTTGAAGACTAATCGTGTTTTAAAATTAATTTTTATTACCTTATTTTGTTGCTTATTAGATTTATTATTGTATTTCTAAGTATTATTGAAACAAAAATAAATAGAAATTTGTAGATTATTTTCCCATGAAGATTTCTCATTTTATTAAAATTTTTAGCAATTTAGCTTTTATAATAATCAATTCGATAAATCTCATCACTTTATCTCCAATGTATATAAAGAGTAACACTACTAAATACGCAGCTCACACGGAAACACTTAGTGATACGCCTTCCTTCCAGTGGAGAAAATGTCTTGCTACAAATGATCTCTATGCTCGTATATGTTTCTTGAAGTATTGGGTGTTGAAATCCATGTCTAATTACTTCATTCTGAATACAGGTCCCTCATGTAGGCGGGGGTGTCATGTGAGCCAGATACTCACACTCATTGTTGACTCTTTTCTTCACCCTCCCACCAAGAAAATACGAAGCAAAATATTTTATAATCTTAATCGCAAAGACGGTTACGATCTAGATGTGCAAAATAGAGAAATAAAAGAAGTGTTTCATTTTTATAACTCCACCTAAAATTGAAAATACAAAACTTTCAGATTGGGCCTTTGTCGTCTATGCCACGACGCGAGTTTCCGTAACATCAATAAAAAACAAATACGTTCACTTTTATTCTACGACATGTAGTGTCACAATAGCCCCATTCTTCTACCAGGAGATAGGCAGCCTATAATACATAGTGTGATTGAAAAGAGGCTTACGTGGTAAAGATGGAGGTTCAATCTGATAGAAAGTGAAAAAACTCACTACCAATCTCTACATCAAGTAACTGATAGTCCTAAAGCCGACGAGCGTGTTAAACCTAGCCCCTTCTACAAATGCATACAACCACTACCTTCCAGCGCATAAACCCTTATCTTTACTTTTTAACTTTATTAAGGGCCTTATCCTATTTTCAAAATCTTCAGAGTGTCTATGAAACTGGTTCATGCTTCCTTCTCAGAATAAACTCTAAGAGTATTGATGAAACTCCTGAACGTTTAACAGACAATAATATTAGACTCTCTTCTCTTCCTTGTGATGACATGAGAACAAGTTTCAAAAATTGTGTTAGTTTTTTTCCTTTATTTTTTATAAAATATCAATGTTTTCTTTTAATTACTTCAAAATTTTCATAAATTTAAGAGTTAAAAAGTTTACTTGTTTAGGTCACTCACGATTCGAACCAACTGATAAAAAATAATTTATGTACATCATTAGAAGAAGCTATGGAAGCATGTGACGGTATTTTTACATTCTATTTTATACAACCTGAGATTTAAAAAAAATTCTTTAAAAAAATAAATAAACATTTTTTATGAAATTATGTAAGTTTAACCTTTTTAACTTACTTTGTATAAAAGTTGTTTTAGATATAAGCAAATAGATTGTAGACAAGGATGCAAATCTTTCGAAATATAATTTGCTGCATCGTGTATTTTTGGAAGAGGATATAGATCTAGAAAAAGCACAGATGCCAGCTTTGAAATTCATACAGTTTACAGATATATAATAAATTCATAACCGTGATGAAATAAAATTGCACTGATAAACGCGAAATTTGTAAAATTCGGGTCGGTTAGTTGGGATACTGAAAATCTTAATTAGCGAGTCGGACATTCTAATATGAGAGAAAACGTATATTGCAGATCTCTGGTATGCGCTTTTCTTTATCATGTGAATGGATGAAGTCTTTTTCGGACCGAAAAGACTTCTCGTCATGTGAGTTTCGGGTGCCATTTAGGAATGGACCAAAGTAAGAGTCCAACTCTTTATACATAATCTTTATCTTTGATATGTCATTTTTAGTTAGCGATGTCAATATATCAAACTCTAACCCCATTTCATCATCTCAAAGTTCGCCAACTCTTCTCGATTCATGCTACTCCATTGAAGAAGGAAATCATTCGTTTTATGCCTTTAATGAAGATGTACGTTTTTATCACTCATTTAATGATTCGCTTGATCTCTTTGATAAATAAATCAAATAGTTGCGAGGGATTCTAGTTGAATGAGATAAATCTTTCATTCCATTCTTTTCGCTTCTCTTTTACACCAAATAAAATCAATAGAATACTTCATCATTTACCGAAATTCAATATAATTTTTAGATTTTTAATAAGTAGAATATATGCAATTTTTTAATTTAAAAACGCGCATATTTAGAAAGTTAAATAATGCAAATTAAAATATTAAGATAAGATAGAATAATATTAATAATAATAATCTGTCTTAAAAATTTTAAGAAAATAGCTAATTTTATTTTGTTGCACAAAAGTTAACTTCTTTATATGGGCTGACTAACGGAAAAAAATATTCTGCTTTAAGATTTTTTTAAATTCAGCCAAAAAGAAAAGCAAACAGTAATTCGGAAACTATAAACTTAATTTTACTATTTAGTGAAAGATATGTCAAATTTGTCGATTGTATTCTGTGATGCTCTTTCCAACAATTTAAATGTTTCTGATATTTGTTCTTTATGAAAGCGATTAATTATGATCTTAATAAAGATATCACTATTTAATTATTTTAAAATTTTATGTTTTCGCTTATAAGACACGTGAATTTTTGGAATCCTGAAAACCCCTTTTAATCGTGAATATTTACACTAACTAGTATAATTATCACTTTTTGACAGAAGATAACATATTTAACTTTGAAGACTAATCCTCTGATTTCTTTTTCAATGAAATTTCATTTATCTGAACACGAATGTCATACTGATAAGCATAAGATAAAAAAATTTCGAGTGTTCACACTTGTTTCTCATTGTTCTCTCTATTTGTAATACGCCATTTTTATATTTTTAAAGGACATACTTATGAACTCTTCAAAGTTTAATTTATGGCCATGCTTCACACTTGATGACATTAAACAAATTAGAAAGTTTCTGTATTCCTTTTGTTGTAACGGACTCTTTCCCTGGGTTGAACGTCAATTGCGTGTCTGGCATGAACAAGTGATTTATTATTACTTTCCTTTTATATACGTGTCGTTAATACAATATTATTCCTTTTATTTTTAGATTTTATCTCGAAAAGCATTGCATAAATCAATTTTTACAGCTACCAAAAAGTGGTTTTTGTCCACTCCAAAGGCTATTCCTTCAATTGCACAGAATCAAATAAACGTAATGTATGAACTATGAACTGACAAACTAGTTATTACTTTTTATTTGTCTTTTTTTAATGCTATACTCTGTAGAAAATTAATTTTTACTAAGTGGAATAGAGGCAAACCTCCCTATATTGACACACTAGTAGTTACTCAATAAAAAATGCTGGTTATATGGATGTGTTCATTATAAAGAGGTTACACTGTTTACAACAATAAATTGGGATAGGAATGTGTATTCACATGTGGTGACTAATGGAGGCCTTTCGGCATAGCCCTAATTTTCTCATAAAAGCTTTTGATCTCTTATCTGAGCTTTATCTAAAGAATTTGTCTAAAAATGTAAAGGGTTTGTTTATATTTCTTTAATCTTTGCCAGGCTGAAGGAGCAACAGTATACCTTCTTATAAAACTGTATAAATTAAATTTTGAATCTATCAATCATTATTATCTACATACATTTAGTAAAGCGGTCATTCAAAGTGCACACGCAGTGATTCAAAAAGTGTATTTATCAAAACTTTACGATAATTTTTTATATAATTGATGAAATGTCGAAATAACTTTGCCTTGGTTACTTTTATTCAAATAGCTTTCTCACTTTTTAGCTAGCACTTTTATTATTATTATTTTTACATTCATTTCCCGTTACTTGTAAGGCTTTATTTTTGCACTAAAATATTTAATTCTCCAAATCGGTATATACCATTAAACCTTTATTTAATACAGGCTGGCTATCACTAATCCAGCATCATTGAGACTTGGAGGCTGTCGGATTAGCCATGTATTTGGCCAAAACACATCAAACTTACAAACTAATCACCATATCTTTATGTTTAATTTAACTTTAAAACTTTTATTTAAAATCATTTATCGCAAGAATTATATTTTCTAAATTTCGAAGTACATGGCCCTAGTTTTCACATTTGAAAACATATGAATCCTATACTATTCATAAAATTTCAGCATTAATTGACTTTCTTCTTTATCATTTCACTAGAAAAAATTATTTAAAATCTAATTTTTTTTTAATAATCCTTATATTTTGACAGTATTTATATACCCAATGATTTATATAATACTATAATATTTATTTCAAAACTACTTCCGATTGAGTCGCAGAGTGGTATGTTGAATCGTTATTTTTATTTATTTTTTAAGATTGAAACACGAGCTTACACCTTTTGCACTTCAAAATACCATTTTTGTCTTTTTCTTCATTTATATTTTCGCTATATTTTTTCCCATTTCTTCATTTTCTGATTCATCTTGACTTTCATCAATCATATTTAAAATGTCTTCGTCATTGGAGATGTGTTCAGTGGAATATTCATATAAACGTAGTTAATAGGTTCTTTCAAATTTTAAGAACTTTCAGTTCGCAATATTGTCTGATGTAAATTTATTAAAGAATTTTGGTGAATAGCCTCATTCTGCACAACGCTAGAATCTAATTCAAGAATAATGTTTGTATGCTTAAAACTTGAAGAACCTACTCCCATGCCACTTTCACCATTTTAATGCATTCTCTCACATTTTATCCTTGAGCTTTTTTACTTTCAACACATTCCAAGAGCTGCTTTTCTAAACTTTGTCGATAATAATGTAAAGGTTTATATCAAAAAAACAAAAAAATTGCGTATTGGGAATTTCCAGATATATACACTTTCCATTAAAAAAATTGGTTAATAACACTTTTTATCAGAACATCAAAGTTTTCGGATTATTAAGGGTTCACTATATTTAACTTAGTTTAACTCAGAGTTTTGATTTTTTTTTTCGGTCTTTAAGGTTGGGATTTCTGTTAGATTTTTGACCTTAAAGCTATGAATATCTGTATTTTTTGTCATGGATCTTTTATATTTTATCTAAAATAATTTTCAGTTTCGTATTCTATACAGTAAATCACATAAAAACAAATAAAAAAAAATGATTGTGAAAAAGTTTCGAAAAATAAAAATTCTATCCAGGATTGCGGATTGGTAGAGAGAATATTCAACTCTGACTCAGACTCCCATTACTTTACTTACAAAAATTCAACACGGACTCCCAAGATTTTTTTAAATTTGCAAATACTTAAATTCTTGATACATTTAACGCTCACTTCCTACTCTGACTCCTAAATTTTATTAGATAGTGACTTCGCATCATATCCCCTTAGAATACTTCGTTCCACCACCTACTTCCCTATCTGAATTTTTGAAAAAATGAAAACTTCTCATATTTTCACTTTCAATAGCATAATTCGAATAAAATTTAATGCCAAACTCAAAAATATCAAGAAAATAACATTTTGTTAGCTTGAGTTCACTTTTAAACTGCGTAAAAAAAGAAATGTATCATTCTTAGTTTAAAACAAGTTATCTCACTCAAACACAGCCATAATCGACATTGAAATAACTATTTTTAGCTATTCTTATATTTTCGTATCTTCTGGCAAAAAAAACATGTGACCCACACTGATCTACGAATTACATATAATGCCTGCTTTAACTTTTATGAAAGTTCATAAAAGAAAACCAAACAATTTATTCTTCGCAAATCAACTCTCTTTGAAAAATTAAAACAATTATTTGATCTCATAAAAATCAAACGACTTTTTAATACGCTATCATCATCTTAAAATCAAGAAATCCTTTGCGACCTTCTAAAAAGGAGTCGTCTGTGTTAATCAACACATAATCTTTCATAAATTTCGTAGAATTTAGATATTTGAAGAGAGAGCTGTTTTATGAAGTAGCTTGTTATTGCAATGCCCTAAAATAATACTCTCCCAAGGCCCAAGAAAATGGAGTATGTATAAAAGATTTTAGAATAGTATTTCTTTGTTCTTTATATCAAGTGGTAGAATATTTTGGATTAAAATTTTCAGATACAGCAATGAATCACCAGAACTTCAAATGCGTAAACTGGCTGATTTGTCATTCCTCTTTCATTGTTATGAATTTGCTCTCATCTGCTACAATAGCCTTAAAAGGGATTTTGGCACAGACTCATCGTGGCTGCATTATGCAGGAGTGCTGGTATATATTCCTTTCTCTTTTAGTATCTATTTATCGCAATGGTAACATTAATTAAATTATATAGCCCTTTTTATCATATAATAAACCAAGGTTGTACAATGTACAATGTTTTTTTCTAACGGATTAATTTAGAAATTTAAGTATATTCTTAGGGCTACAAATTTTCTTTAAATATAAAGAACTACAGTAATTTAGGGAATAACTAAACTTAGGAATAGACTCTCAACGAAATAATGTATCGACACCATTGTTGCTAATATGAAAGAACTAAAACTCATTTCTGCTGTAATTGTGGACTGTAATGGTACTCCCCAAAAAGTAAAATCTGTTCTTAGAAATTTTAAATACGATTTTTAAGGAATACTTTTACAAAATGAATGACCGGTTTCAGATTATGCAATGACAGCTTAAAATTGCATTTTCATTAGAATTGATAGCAAATTTTAAAACTTTTTTTTATCATTTGTAGCAATTTTATGTATCCTGCCCAATTAAATGTCAGCCCCCAGCATATGCCTCACCTGTCCCCCCGTATGTGAGGGCACTGGACGGACTTATTGGTTTTTAAGCGGGCAAAGATATTGTTTGTTGCACAAATAAATATCAACTTATTTATTTCAAATGAAAAAAATAATAAACTTGAAAAGTATATTTAAGGTGTGTTCATAAAACATTATATTATATTTTTTCTAAAATATTCTCTTGTGTTATTGCTCATTATCAATGTTGTTGTTTTAGTCTTTATTAGTCTCGTCGTTAGTTTTTTTAAAATATTGGTTATATTAATTAGTAGGTATTTAATTTATGCAACATTGATATTTATTCAAAAATTTTATATGCTCAGTTGTCAGATGTGCTATAACAATTAATTTTAAGATTTCCTGAGATGAGTAGAAAACATACTCTACACCAGTATTTCTCAAAATCGCCTCGCCTCGAACAACCGGAATTGGTTTGCGTAATAAAAAGAGCTGTTTTGAACATAAATTCGTAATGTCAAAAAATAATGTTTACACTTTTTATAAAACACATTATTTTTTTTCAATAATGAAAAAATCATATAAAGGTTAATAGAAATATGTAAATTATTATAAAAAATTTATTTGTATACTTTGAAATATCTATGCTTTATAACTCCTTTTATGATTCGTAGTATCTAGATTTAGATTTTTCATGTACCGCTATCATTTTTAAAAGATATTTAAAAAATAAGGCATTACAAATTAGATGCAAATAAAGAAACCTAATCATAAATACTTCAAAATATTTTATGCTTGTAGTTGTAAATTAATAATGGTTGAAACTTTTTTAAATAGAAAATATTGATTTTTATTCTTTCTCATGCAAATATTTTTTGTGTCACATAAAATTTCGACATAAACTTAGTTTATGCTCAATAACCCTCCTTAATTGAAGTTGATTGTATGTCATCTTTTATTTTTCATATTGACGATAATGTAATTTTTTTACATTTGTTCTATTAATATATTTTATGCTTTGATTTTAAATTTGAAAGACGAAGTATCGCTTTTTACAAAAACTTTACTATATTTTCATTTGTGAACCATCTGAGGGGCTGCACATTTCATGTTGCGAAATATTAAACTCTTCCACATTTAGTAATTTATTTGAATAATTAAATTATTACCAGGATCTACTATCTCTTTTTAAAGGCAATTATATTTTACAGGAAATGTCAGCACTTTGCTCATATTTTCAATCAGGCATGAAAAATTATCCATTTTCACAGATGGATAGCGCCATTTCATATTACCTGGGAGTGTGCAAGTATGCTCTTTTTATTTATTCCACTATATATTTTGTACCGTTAATAATAGCACGTTTATCTCAGTTCTTATCGATTGAACACTTTTTGTAAAGTTCTTTATTCTAATACTAGATCACTATTAAACTTTTCTTATTGTTTGAGAAACCATTCTTCACTCTAGTTGCATATTTGCAAAAGGGGAATTATTACAAAGTCCCAATTGTTTCCTATATCAAAGTTGACAATTTACGTCGAATGTATTATATAGGTTTCATGCACAAAATATTTTTCGTTTATAATTCTTCATTCGAATTTCAGGATTTCATACAAAATAACAGCCAAACCTGATGTCTAACGTTAAGCATTTCTTATGAAAAGTATCACTAAAAGGTAGAGTTCTCTCTATGAAACTACCTTATCTAGCTCGCTGCCATAAGTGGAAATCTACTCATTGAATCAGTAGTACCATAAAGTGGCTGTCATGTTGGTTCGCATGCACTCTATTTGCTCATCGCTGCGAAAGTATAGCGAAACTTTCACATCATAACTTTTTAGGCAAAGTGTTCACTCAATTTAAAAAATATTTCATTTATTTTTTTCACTCTCTTATCTTTTGTAAAGAAGCGATCTTAACGAATTATTTTAAAGGAATTAGGATACTTATTATTGGCTATCATTCTGGAACATCCAACCGCTGTTTAATCCCAGGACCACAGACAAGTGTTAGCAAAAAGTCATGAATTCTAGACCTTCCTTCAACTTACCTTCGCAGTAAACCATTAATGGAACGTATGCTGAAAATTCAGATCGAAGATTCTTTTCTGCTGACTTCTGACTCTCAGTTCTCTTCCCTTGTTGGCTGGATCAATTTCTGTTTATATTTACAGCACTGGCATCTTGACCTAGATTACAAGCCATTTCATAAAGTAATAAATGGTTTTCCTTGATGATATATTGTCCTATCCAAAACTCATGCATGTCCTGGAGACATGATATTGATTCTCGCTCTTTTGGTTGGAGCGTAAGCTTCTGAATCTATTTAATGTTCCCTTTTTGGTATATTTGAAATTGTCATCAGTTTTTTCATGAGTAGAAGAATCAGCATAAAGAACAATATTTTTTCATCTTCCCAGTTCTTCTTGTGATAGTAATGCGCTGAAGTTATTCATCCATTCCGTTGCTGACCACGTAAAGATCGATGTTTCAACTTCATTTACTCCTTTAATTTATCCACGACGAAGAATTCTGTTCTCTGAAATTGCAGGGTTGCCACTTTTTTGAAAAATCTGTGAAAGTCAGGAAAATTCAGGGTAATTAAAAATGGCTAGGGAAACTCAGGGAATTTGCTACTAGTGAATTTTTCAAGGGAAAATTTGTAAATAGATGAAAGAAATTTTCGTATAAACTGTATTAAAATTAAAAAAAATTTCTTATAATTTTAATTTAATTTTTTTTATAAATAAGCATCTTATTAATATTCGAGTTTGTGGGTTTCACGTTGTGTACATGGTGCTCTAAGAATATAATTAGTGCATCAAAATGGAATCTTAATGTATTTTTACGTGATATATATTATCTTTTTAATGATTCGCCTGCACGTAGAGCAGACTTCACTTATGTTACAGACTGAATTAAGTTTACCATCAAACATTGTCCAGTTCGCTGGGTAGAAAGAGTAGAACGAGTTCTTTTAATTTATGATAATATAAAGGTATTTATTGATCATAAAAAACTTCCTAGTACTAAGCCTGCCAATAATGTTAAACATTTGTTTGAAGACAAATTCTTAAAAGCTAAACTAGCATTTTTAGTTTGATTTCTTCAGAATGTGAACCTTTTTAAAAACTTTTTCATGCTGAACAGCCTTTGATACCTTTTTTACATTCTTCTTGCTTGATCTTTGAAGTCATTTTTATCACGTTTTATCAGTCCTCAAAAGCTTCTTAGCCCGTTAACTTCATAGAGTATCATAAAACTGATCTAGATTTGCCAGAAAATGCTATTGAAATGCAGAAACTAGACATTGGTTTGTAAAAAAGTATCTCAAGGAAATTAAAGCAACTGAATCTGAAATATTACAGTTTAAAAAAGAATGGCAGAATTTTATAATCCCCACAACAAAGAAAATTTTCGAAAGAAGTCCGTTAAATAAACTTTTTAAGGGTTTAACATCTTTAGATCCAAAAATGATTTTTAGAAGTCCATTACTTGCTCAGGGGAGAATGGCCATTGTTCTTGAAGCTTTTTATAATGCTAATAGAATAATTAGCGAGCAAGCTTCGCAAAACTAAACCTTATGTGTTCAGGCTCAGAATGTTTTTAAAGAAAATTTTAGCCTTTTAATGGAAATATTGGTGAGGGAATTAGGTTAGAGACATTTTATTGTCAACTTTTTAAAGATAATAATTTCTATGCTGAGTTGTGGGAAGTCATCAAACTTTGTCTTATTTTTTCTCATGGTAATGCGCAAGTTGGAAAGGTATTTTCCATTAACAAATCTTTACTTGTTTGCTAAAGACTTCATTAATTTCATAGAGAAGAGTCAAAGATTCACTATGGTGGTATTTCAAATATTATGATTAAAGTTAATGATTTCATCTGTTAATGCATCACGTCAGAGATATATGAACCATCTCGAAGATTTGAAGCGTAAGAGAAGTTTACATGAAGATTTAAATGCAAAGAAACGAAAGATAGAATAAGAAAAATGAAAAAAGAGTTACTTAACAACTATGATTTGCAAGAAAAAGCTTTGAACACTAAAATGAAAGAGTTGGAAAAATATATTTGATAAAAAGGATTTTATGTGTAAAATTAAAAATGTTACTATAATTTTATTATTCATTGCAAATAAACTTGATATTTTATAATAAATTTGTTTAGTTTTAATCATTTTTCTTCAATATTTGAAAAAGTACTTATACAACCTATAATAAAGATTTTGATACTTAGTTTGTTAATAGCTAGGTGTATAGTGCCTATAGGTTAGGAAAGCCTAAAAAAGACAGGTTTTTTATATAAAATTTCAGCAATTTAGATTTTTCATATGATAAATTTTTAGTGTTTTGGTTTGAAAATTCAGTTTTTTTGTTTTTTCATTGTGTAATAGTGGTTTAAAGATAGATTTTTCATTAAAATGGTCAGGAAAAATCAGGAAATTCTATTTATAAAAAAAAGTGGCAACCCTGAATTGTCATTATTACGAGGTATCTCCATGGCCATTGTGAAACAGATCATCAAGTCTATCGGTAAACTCTCTCACTTCAAACTTGTGCTCAGGGGTTTCAAGATCTTCGTCTTTTTTAGAGAGGATCTAGTAATCCAGCCTAATACGAATACAGCTTCAATAATTCTAACAGTCATTTTCTCCACTTTGTGAAAAAAGTTATGTTTTCAATGATTTATTGACATCAGAATCCGAAGCTAGAGAAGAAAGAAAAAATATATTTTTGTTGACTGAACCGTGTATCTTTCAACACATAATAGGAACGTGCAAATAAAATTCAAGGAGAAAGCATTTTTTAATTTTGTAAAGATATTTGTCACAGGGTATTTCTTTCATGAATGAAACGGAGTGATGGGTTGACAGTATTTTTAAGGACTGCTCTAAGTACCATCATGCGCGTCATACTTTACTTCATAAATTACTTCGGAATTTCTTACAGTATTACCATCCATTACTTTCTAATCATCAAAACTTCCTCTAAAACACTTGCACTACTTATTTCCTTTATCTTTTTGCCCTTTTAAAATGTTAACCAAGCCATGTTTTTGATTTTTATGTCTTTCTAACTTTTTACTTTATGAGTTTTTTACAGTTTCATTATATTTTATTCAGTAAAATTAGTACAGTCTTGAATCACAGTACTAAAGCCTTGTTACTCTTAGATTGCTGTAGACCAGTGGTTCCCAAACTTTTTTCGCTTGTTACCCAATTTAACATGTCCCAGTAGGCATGGTACCCCTTTCAAAAATTGTTGTCAACATAGATATATATGACTAAATGAAAACACTAGAGATCTTTTACATTTATTGTATTTGAACATACTAAGACTATTTTGAAATTAATTCTAACACCAGGTACAATGTTTTCATGATTTTCAGAATTATTAACCTCTTTTTCTCTGAAGCCTCCATTACCGACGAAAAATTGCTAAATTACTCCCATAGTGTAATTTACCCCCAGCTTGGGAAACAGTGCTGTAGACGATAGAATTTTAGCCTAGTCTATTAATAATTATTATAATCTATATTCATTTATTCTTCAGCCAGCCAATGTTAGCGATGCGGTGTGTCCTGCTTAGCACAGATCTTCTGCGCTCTCTGGGATTGTTTGCAGAAGCTGCTGCTCAATATATCAAGTTGGCTGACGAAGAATCAGACTTGAGGAGTGCTCTGCTTCTAGAACAATCTGCATTTTGCTTTTTAAAAAATTGCAAGGTTTTTTCGTGACATTTTATTATTTACTCAAGTAACTTACTTTACCATTTGAAGAAGAAATTGTATTTCAATTAAAGTTAAAAAAAAATTATTTATTTATCTAGTCTGCTTAGTTTATATTCTCCTAATCTTGATGAGTGATTTTCATCTCGGTTAAATTCCTATTTTGTTACAATTAGCTCTAGAAAACATTCATTGTTCATATGCACTAAAAGCGCTGGGCTAAAATAAGCAATGTCCCCCTTTTCTCAAACAACTAATCTCTTTTAAGAAACTTCAATATTATTTGTTACCATATATGTGTTGGGAAGAGTATTTTCGAAATTACACTGGCTTGCATATTTATTTCTGAAACAAATTTGTTAACTTAAATAATGTATGCTTTATTCATTTGGCTAAAGTCCATTAAGACAGGTAGTTGATAGAAAAGTGTGTAAATCTTATCGATTACAAACTAATAAGTGTAATATATATTTAATAACTTCACTTTCTTATTTCTATTTTTAATTATTTTTGGGTTTTAATTTTTTTATTTTTACTTTTTTCTTTCTACTTTACACAATAATTGATATAAACCCACAATATTATTTTATAATCTATTTTTCTACATAAATTAAGCTAAAATATTTTTAAAATAAAGTACAAATTTTTGACTAGTTTGTCAACTAATAATAAATATTCTAAAGCTACTACAAGTAAGTATAGTGAAAACACAATCGAGATTTTATATTGAGATTTACAAATGTCAAATATAAGTTTTCACAAGTTTAAAATGTAGGTAAAATAAAATTCACTCATAAATTTGGCAAAAATATTAATAAAGAAGAAAATATTTGGTATATAAGAAGCTGTCAAAATCAAACTTATATAAAAGAGGCTCTTAATTAGATAAGGATTAAAAACCAATGAGGTAAACGGCTTTATGTAATATACCGTCCACTATTTAATTGTATGTCTGTGTTGAATACTTATGATAATAATAAAACTTTTATTTTTTTTGTTCTTTGAATTAGATCTAGCACATTTTGATTTTGTATCACAAATATAATTCAAATGTGATAAAAAAAATGAAGTTTAAATTATGTAAACTAAGACAGGTAATTTATTTGTATTAAATATTAATAATAAAATAAAAATGAAACACGAAATTGATTCTTAAAATAGGAAAGTAATTCAATTTACTGATTGGAATTTTTGTAATTGGAAACAATTATTATTGAACATTCGTGCGTTGATGTATCAGTGTTTACAATTTTTTTTTATTTTTTCATTTACTTTCTTAATTATTAAATTTTCCCGTTAATTTAGCAATATCTTTTTAATTGCCTTTTAACATTATTACAAAGAACACTTGAGATTATTTGTTTGGAATTGTAAAAAACAAGATAGAATCTCAAAAAAATGAAATAGAACTAAAATGGTATATCTTGCTGGTAATTAAAATATTATTATTTATTAAGTAAATACAAACTATAAAATATGAATTATCCAAAAAAAGACATCTGTTTATTCCTGGATGAAAAGGCAAGAAATGTTTCAAAATAATTTTTTAATTTTACCAAAATCTTTAACATGGAATAGCAAAAAAAGTAGAATCATATCAGCAAAACGGATTTCAGGTTAGGAATCAACACTGAAAATAATAAAATCTCTTGCAACAGAGGAAATTTTTTTCGTAGACCAGTGTTATGGCACTTATGTTTTTGTGGGCTGATGTATCAGTGCTTAGTACTTTAAAAAATACCTACGATTTTTATGATGCCTTTTATTACGGGAGTCAAATCCCAACATATATTTCAAATTTGATAGTCCTTTTTTAATTGTTAATACTTTTTCAATTTATTTGCATCGAGGAGTATTATAAAAAATGAGCGATGTCCTTATGGGATACACCTTGCTATTACTTTTACTTAATCGCCTATATTTTAGTCCGATTATTCTCGAATAATTATTATCTTTCAAATAAAGTTCTCTCAAACAAAAACATAAGAATGGGTGGTTTTCTCTAGTTTGTTTATTACAGTATAGAGCTGCTTTCATTTAGCGTCCTATGCTGAAAAAGTTTGTCTTCTATATCATCTTGTCTGGATACCGTTATATCAGAGCAGGATTCACAGAACATGGAATAAAATGTTACAAACTCGCTCATAAATTATATTCTTCTTGTGTGTGGAGACTCGCCGTGGATCACATAAATTTCACAATTGGTAAATCCTATAACAAGTCTTTCTCCATTTTTGTAAATTTTTTGTACTTCAGGCAGACAGTTACTATTTCTAGGCGATCCCTTCTCCAGTCTCGAGTACCTTAAAAATCTGCTTCGTCCTCTAACTCATCGTGAAAGTGTGCACTTTCAAACCACTTCGTTTAACGAGATTTGTGACTGTTATCAGGTAAACTTATTTACCTTTTTATTTTTACTTCACTCTACGCCTGATTTTGACTATTCAAATTTCTTCCTCAATTTGAATAATGGTTGTCAAGTGCTAAATCAATTTTTAAATGGGCTTTAATGTTTAAGATTTTGGAAAGCTGTCGGCGGGATTAGGATTAGTGTAGAATTAGCACTAGTCTTAGTATTAGAGCTAGGGTTGAGGTTAGCCCAAATGTACAAACATCAGCTTCCGTTTGTTCCCAAAAAGGCCTGGCCTTTTCTTGACTAGCCAAGGTCGATCAGAAGTTAGCAGCGATTCCTCCATCTTCCCCTCATCTTAGCTTCTTCAACCGATTTTTCTTCTTCATATCTTCTTTAACGACATCTTTCCAAGTCTTTTTTGCACTTTTCCATTAACATTTTCATTTCAAATTCTTTTGTCTTTGTGTATCCATTCTTTCAAGATGTCCCATCCAACGTAGCCGGTATTCTTCTAAATGTCTTTCAATATCTTCAACATCAATCATCTTTCTTAAGTCCTCGTTCAGTACTTTGTCCAAGAGAGTTTCTTCATCGCCCAACATTCAGCTCCACAGCACATTACACTTCTCAGACAAGACGTATACAACCCCTTCCTTTTAACTTCAACAACAACAATCGCCCACACAGTACACCCGCTACATCATTAAACTTTCTCCAATCAGCTCTGATTCTTGCTTTTACAGCTTTTCCCACTTCTCCATCTTTCACAAGAACATTACCCAAGTAGCAAAACTCTTTGACCACTTCAATTTTATCATCTTCACTATCGTTTTCATCGCTCTTGCATCTACAAAATACAAAAATTTTCACATGTGTCAATGAACCATGGATACCTGAACATCTCTTGTGAACCCATGTCTTACAATTTGTCGAATGAATAGCGTTTCTCACGACTCTACTTCCACATATAGAGCAAGGATCAATTCTTGCTACACCTTTCATAGCTTTCGTTTTTGAAATATTCACCTTAAACCTTTGCTGTTTAATGCTTTTTCCAACAGTTATACGTGTTCCCAAGGAATTTCCTCATGTTTTTCGATATGTTATCAGAAACTGCATCCTTGATAATTGCAAAGAGCAGTGGACTGAGCACCGAACCTTGGTGCACCCCAACCGTCACCTCAAACCAATTGAACATTCTTCCTAGAAATATCTTTTAGCTCCTAATCAATATTGCATCGGATAGTGGCGTTGCCGAATAATCTGCTGTAGGATAAATGAGGTCTGACTGTATTACCAATGAGTCCTCTAATACAACCCTTTCAATATGGTCTTTAGAAAGACAAAGACACGTTTAACCTTCGAACACCAATTATAAAATCGGTTCAACCAAAAATTCAGCTCCCTAAAGATTTACAAAAGAGATTATTTTTAGTAATGGTATAAAACCTTCACTTGGTTAGAGTATAGCTTATGACTATACAGGTAGACTGTGACCAACCGTTTAAATAACTGGTAAATGGCGATAAGAAGAGATAAAGACTTAATTACATCTGATGCGTAGTGATCTATCATATATGAATGATTTTTTTCCTTGTTGAGCAAGAACAGTGGCTCACAAACTTTCCAAAAATTTTCGGCGTAGCGGTCTAACTATAATTTTTAATAGGTCGGGGTGTCATTTTAAAAATAATAAATCAACATATAAACTACTGTACTAAAAAATCGACACCATTGTTTATCCAAAAATTGTCTGAACATTCCAAATCTCAATGGGATGGATGGCATCTGCTTTGTCTAAACCAGTTTATTTAAATTTGGCTGTTTTGGCCAATGCAACGTTTATATCATTACTCACTTCCAATCTGTTTCGGGATTTTGTTTCAATGGCAATTAGCATGGAAAATGCTTGCTCACACTTATATGTAGTAGCAAATCGAATCAGTTTTCAGAACAAGCATAGGACTATCTCATTTCAATCGAAAAATCGCTATGAGATATTTCAGAAAAACATGTTTTGTGAATGAGTTATGGCCTAGGCGTGTAAAGGTAAAGTTACCGAGGGGTTAGGGTTGAACCCAAGACCTTGAGTTATTGAAACCCAGTAATCAACCTTACTCACGCCCCCATGTAATTTTATGACAAGTAATTTTTGCTACTTTTGCAACCAAGATTTTATAACCACGTATACATATATTCTTTAAATAACCAGCTTAGAAGAAAAGAGATACTTTTATTGTGAAAATGTTGATGATGTAATACAAAATTCATACTGCTAGTGAATGAATGTTGATATCTCACTCTCTTCACTGAACCGTGAAGAAATGATGTAGTGATTTTTTTAAATTCTTGTCATATTATTTTAAGCAAGTCATAAAGCTTCAAACGAATTTTTCTCCTGTTGAAGCACTGTGTCCTCTTTTGGTTCATGAAGAAACGCAAATTTTTTTGCCTAAGAATTCTTTAGACGGTACTATTTTTATATACTTTAGTTGAGTTCATGCATACCTGTCAAGTTTAACGCTTTCCCATACTCACGCATGTCTGGTATTAAAATCTCAAATGCTTATAATAGAGATTTTTGTTAACAGCTTCCCTCGTATCTTTAGGTTTACCCGCTGAGAAATGGATGCAATATACGTTCAGTTTAGGCAATATCTGCTCCACCATGACTTATCGATATCTGCTATAAGAGAAGCTACTATTTTATTTATCCCAAAGAATCACATTTTACTAAATTAAAATGAGATTATAAAACAAAAGGTAACCCTTTCAGGCAGTGGGGGATCCAGAAATCTTTTGTGGGGGATTTAACGGGATATAACTAATATTATCAAAATATTTTACACATTTTATTAAGGAAGAAATTTGAAAACGTATGTAAAATAAATGATTAAAATTATATTACAAAGTCTTTTCTTCTTTCTCTTTGCTTTGAAAATCGATCAATGACTTCATCAATTTTGATTTCTATTTTAGGGTGGACTCCAACCTTAATTTTTCTTGAATAGATTGCTGCTGGGGGGGGGGGGGGGGGGGGTAGCATTCCCTATCCCCCCCTCTCGGTCCATCCCTGCTTTCAGGCCCAATTTATATACCATACCAGTGCACCATAAAATAAAAAACCCTGGACCCTTGACAGTATATATGTGTTGTTTTCTCTTCTTTGGAAATTTTTTACAAGCAATTCCACCTATGTAAATTCTTCATTTTAAGAGACCTTTCTGCCCATATGGCACTTCCAAAAAAATGAATGTTGAGTTCTACCCAAACGCCTTCCCGCTTCCCTCATTAGTATTAAGGTGGCATTTTATAAAACGTTTTTTAAGACCCACAACTCCGAATCGGTTGATCAAAAATTTGCCAGTTTTTTTAAAAGTCCTAGATTTTTATTAAAGTTATAAAAGTTGCGTCGTTTCATAAAAGAATTCGATAGCAATTTGCGGAATTAGATTTTGTTAAGTATTTATTATAATATGATTTTGGGTAGAAGGTGTGGAACACAAAGACGACAGAAATGACTACAGCACATGCAAACAACTTTTAACGATATTTATGAATTGAGCAAGCTCCTTGATCATGGTGTGTTGTTCTGCCATTGTTAGAAATTAAGCTGAAATTTTGGAAAATGTTTATAAAAAATTTTTACTAGAAGTGATATTTATTTCTATACCTCTCATTCGCATTATTTTGTTTTTTTTAACTTTTTACACATTTACCCTTTTTTTCATATGTTTGTATTTATACATTTTCAAACACCCTTCGCACATCTTAGCTCTTCATTTCTTATGCGAATTCTGTTTTTTTCTGTGCAGATTGATCATTCGAGACAATAAATCCGGTAAATGAAAGTAACTAAAAGCAAAAAGCACTTTGTTTAAGTCTCTATAATTCAGAAAATATTTAAAGAAAAAGCTATTCGCGTCCAGCGCATCGCCCCTTCCTCAGTTAGATTGGCAAAAAAATTTGGGTTAAGTAGTATAAAAAAGTATTCAAAAAGATAATCAGGTTTGTTAGTTTTCAAATGGTAAGCAAAAAAAGATTTTCTCTTTGCTTTAAATGATTTGTATATAAGGATTTAGTTGTACTCTTATCTTTGATATTCCTTAGATTTGGACCACGATGATGTGCACGATTGTGTAGCCAATGCAGAAAAATTGAGCACCTTAATTTCACTTGCAGACTACGCCTTCGAAATTTTAAATTCAAATCAAAGTGCATGTGAGTCAATTTTTATTTCCGATCAAGCACGCCATTCTTCTCTGCCAAAATGTATCAATCATCTTATAAATCCTAGCTGTAAACCGATCCTTCATGTTAATGGTATGTTTTTATTGTATTTTTCACTTTATTAGAACTTAAATGATCATTAACTTGAATAAAAAGTTAATCCCTCGTTTGTCGTTGTAATTACATTCCTACCCCGCGCGATAAGTGAGACTCCGAGTCTACTCATAAAAATTTATTCTCTGTAGTTCAAACTTCTAAGCATCCTTTTTACACGCTTCTTTAAACACATTTAAAATGATTGCTAACTATTTAATGAAAGCTTGAAGAAAAATTATATATTATATTATTAAGATTCATTTATATACAAATAACGTAACGTTTAAGAAAATGTCTGTAATTTATATAGGCTAAAATTTGACAATTTTTCACATACTATATATTTCTTTATTGGGTGAAAATTTTTTTCTATTTTAGAAAAATTTAGAATCGAATTAAAGTTTTTTAATTTTTACAAAATTCCTGTTCTTCTTTCAAAGTTCCGTTTACGTGGAAATCTCTTGCAAACAAACTCGCAAGATTTAGATGTAAGCTTTTGACTTTAAAATTCAGTCATTGGGGAAGTATTCTTTTTAATGAATTAGTACAGATTCAGAGAGGGCGTTCGCTTTTTTGAGCATATCATTTTTTAGGTTTAATCTTCAAAGAAGAGTTGTACTTCACAACAGTAGAGTGATGTAAGTTATTAATACGAGCAACGCTATATATAAGCGATTTCTAACCTCTCTGCTACTAAAATATCTCAGCATAAAAACAATTTTCCATAAGTATATTTAACGACTATGCTTTTTATAAAATACTTAAATATTTCGATGACTAGACTCATGAAATCACCACCATACATATAGATAGGCACACGCCCGGTCCTCATATTATCCAAACCAAGACTGGACCAACCGCCTATAGTTTGAACCAGACCAAAGCGAAAAGATTAGGCCGGACTAGAGCAATTAAGGAATAGGCCGAACTGAAGCACTAGGACTGGTCTTAACCGAACCATGAACAGGCCTATTCATAACTATCTTTACTTAATTGTCGTGTTTCAAATAAAAAGCTTTTGTGCTATATATGTTACAATTACTATTTATTGTATTAATGTTTTACTGTATTTTATCTAGACCTGTTTAAATTCGGGTCCGGTGCTTATAATATCCAGACAAGGACTGGGCTAAATTGTCTATAATTTGAACAGGATCGAACCGGGCTATAATATCCATGGTCCAGATTGGACCGGGCTAAACTAAACCAGTAGGATCAGTTTTAACCAGACTGTGAACAGTTCTATGAGCATCTAATATGATTATGACTATGATATATGGTATCGTATATAAATCGCAATTTCTTTCACAATGAGAAGAAGAGATAATACTTACAGTATTATTTAATTGACAATTTCAACAAATAATATGTATTCCCACTTGACTTTTCATAGTTCAATATAAACACGTTAACTTGCGCTTTCTCTATAAAAAAAAACCTTACGTTTTACAAATTATTTCGTTAAAAACAATGTCAATATCGCTTCTACACTATATCATATTTTTGATTAACTTTTTTTGTATCAATATTTTAACATTTGAATGTGTGTTTTTCTCTATATTCAATTAATTTTTCAAAAAGATGTATTTTTTCATATTAACCGTTTTAATATATACAAATTTTAATCAATTTTTTAGCTTTGTTTTTGAAATTAAATCTTTTTTTGAGTTCTTGAGTTATAAAGTGGAATAGTCTCAGATTAAATCAATTTGGCATGATAACCAAGTGTTTATGTAAAAAAACTTTAAAATAGAATCCTAAGTGACAAGTTCCTTATTTTTAAATCTGTTCTACCACTTAATATTTTTGTTCTCACACTCAACGCATAAGCTTATTTATATGCAATCAAAAAATGCATTCTTTGATGTTTTTTGAGTATGTAATTATTTACAAGGAGTAATTTTTATCTTTTTGAATCATTGCAGTTAGATGACGTTTTATCACTTCTTCCAACAAACGAACTAACTCTTGGAGCTAACGAATCAAAAAATGTAAGTCTTTCAAACGTAATTTCTGTGCAGTTGAAATAAGAAATCGTGTATATCCTTAAATTGACCTGTTCTATATAATTACTTTTTTAGTTATTAATAAACTTTTTAAATTCGTAATAATACTCAACATTATCCTAAGGTTTGTGTCAATAGCAAATAATCATTTTTTGCTTGAATTGTATATTTAATTACTGTGCTACTTTCCACCCAAATATATAAGTAAAAAACAACTCTAAATTTAGAGAGTTTTATATCTTTCGATTTATTTTCTTTATAAAAATTTTCGTAAATATTTTAAAAAGCAATCTTTTATATTTCAATTTTTTCTATACATGCTAAATTTTAGTACGGAACCGTCAAAAGTAGTCTTTGTGAGTGGATCGTCCTTAATCTAGATTGAAAAACTCAATCGGGATTAATTGAGAAGAATTGTAACTCGTCACTATAGTCAGGTAGTCGGTTGTTTAAAACATAGGTTGTGTATAAAGCAGGTTTCACTGCATTACTTTTTAAATGATAACGTATTCTCCAGAAAACGCTATTTTGGCATCGATTATTATTAGACCAAGAAACAAGATAAATTTTTTATCATGATACGGATTTATTTTGCTTCTTTTGATTTTAGATCAATATTTACATAACTCCTTTAAAAGAAAGTGACGTTGCAATAACATATATCTCCTACGATTTACAATTTTTGACTCTTAAAGAAACTTCAGATGAAGCGAAATCTTCTAACTCTACCTTTATCCAAATTAAGCAAAGTATAAAATTTTCTAAGAATAAGAATTTTGAGGTACCTTCTACTTCTACCAACTTTTTTCCCAAAATGAATCAAAATTTACATAAAATAAATACGCTCACCATTCTTCCCAAATTCCCATTTGTCCAAATTGAAGTATCCAACGTGCCTCCTCTCACTCACTCAGGCTCAATCATCCCGTTTAAAGTCAAACTGAAAAGCATGAATACTTTAAAAGACCTTTCTTCTTGTGTTCTGGTGTGTTCAGCACAAAATTTAAGCATTCTTTTTCCTTCGCCCCCAAATAATCCGAATGATCCCTCTCGCATGAAATTCGTTTCCTCAAACCTTTCTTCACTAATTTTTTTAAATGCACTAAATTTTACTCCTGAATCTCTGAAAAGTAGTGATGACGAAATTGAAATCAACCTTCAACTACACTGTGCATCGCCCTGTGACAGTCTTGAGACCATCACTTTCGAAGTTGTCTACCTTCTCCATCGAAGCAAAACAGAATATCGCATTTTGCACAAGTCTCTCAACATCGAGACATCAAATACACTGAAAATCAGTGCTAGAGCGAATCGCAGTTTCAAAGATCCTTCTAGCATCAATGTTTTATTAACTCTAGAAAACATGGATAAGAACTGTAAGAGTAGAGATTTGGTTGAATATTCTATTTGCCAATTCATATTTTACAGTTCATCCTATAAATTTAACTCATTAAAAGCAGCATCTCATCAACCCATATTTGCACTGGGCGAGCACAAACAAAGCCATCTAAATATGACTAGAATTTGTTTACTACCAGACCAAACTCATAATTTTTATTTTAATGGAACTATTCGAAATTCAGACCAAATGAAAGTTTTAAGTATCTTTTTCAATATATCTTGTAATGGATTTTATGTATTTTTTTGTTTATTTTTTCTACAAAGAAGCCTCGAAATTTTCATTAAACGCCAACTCAAATTTAATAGAAAACGACGTATGTTTAAAATTCTTTGAAATACATTCCAAGAAGAAGAAAACTTCTACTCAGCAATCTCTTTCAGGTGAAGAATTTCGTGGCAGCAATACTCATGACAATGGTGCTGAAGTTGATATCACCATCTGTATCATTTGGGAAGTATGCTATTAAATGTGAAATCAATTCATTTAACTTTTGTTCTCTATACCACCTTTTTGTATTTCGTCAATGACGTTATCGAACATTAGTTGCGGAGTCAAAAAGATAATATCACACTCCGATTTGAAGTACCGTAATCACGCGCGTTTAATCCGTTAAAGTGGATAATCCGCATCCTAATGATAAGCTTTTATTTTCAGGAACATAGTATGTATGTGTGGATAATCCTCACCATAACTTTACAAACTTTTGAGCTATAAAGAAATAGTTCCTTAAAATTATTTGGGGGCGAAATTTTTTTTGCAATTTTCAAAATTACTGATCCAGAAATACCACAGAAGGCCAAATATTCAAGCAATCCTTTAAAATAGAGTGTATACAGCGCATACGTGAATTTATAAGAGTACTTTATATTTTTTTACTAAATTGATGAAATTTAAAAATATACTTTCAGCGAAAATATTTTAAATACACTAGTTAAAAAATTATTGGGACGGGGGTGCTAACAGGCTTTTCGCCCCCCTCCCCCTGCTCTTAGAATGTGCACTAGGGTAGGGCGATAATTAAAAAAAAACTTGATAATGATTTTGGACAGGTTTAGATAGTTCTAGTATATAGAAAGAAATATCTATATAAATTTATAACTTTTTAAGGAAACAGTTTTAAATTTTATGAAAGTTTATATTTTCACAGAATATGTATATATGTGTTTTTTTTTAGAAATTATACATATTTAAAAACAGTATTAGTGCTTTTATTTGAATTATAGTAGTTTTAAAAGTGTATTTCTTCATAGCATTCTATATAATGTCTTTTGGAAGTAAAAGCAGGTCGCAAATTTCTGCTGAGTTGTTTGCTGAGTATGTGCTTGTGTCTTGAGTGAAAACCATACACTAATTTGAAGCTTCACTAGTGAGTTTCACAGCTCTTTCAACACTTTGAGAGTATGAAGGTAATTCTGAAAGATTTAACTCAGCTCCTTGGAGCAGAACATTCTCAAGAAACTTGATAGAATAATCTCGTAAAAGCAGATTCACATATATCATCTCGAGAAAGATCAATCAATTTTGACCAATGATCTGCTTCAACGTTTATTTCTGTTATTTTGATTTGTTCCTCTAAAGTATTATGTTTATAATTAAAGAAAATATGAAGTTAGTATACCTGATTTATAAAAAAATTTCAATTTCTTTTTTTCTTATTTCCAAGTCTCCAGATTTTATCATTGAAAATAAAATGTTTTCAGGCAAGAGAGCAAAAGCATTATGCTTTAAACTTTTAGAAACAATGCTTTGTACCTCTTTTGATTGTTTTTTACATCTTTTTATCATATTGAAAATGTATAACTGTTGATGGTGGAATTTGGCATCTTTTTTTTTATCTCAAACCATTTTACAGCATAAAGTTGAAGAATGAACTTTATAATTTTTTCTAGATCTTTCTGCAAGCTACTTGGATAAGAACCTCTAGTCTAATTAACACATTAATCTTATAGCTAAAAGTAACCATCTTGAATGGTTAACTGGTCCAATATTCCAGGAAGCAAATTCACTTGTCCTGCTGAAATTCCAATAGCTTCATCTGAAAAATCTGTTTTATCCAAGTCCCCACTTATTTTAAAGAATTGTATTTGGGGTAGTTGATGAATATCCTTCTCGCAAAATTTTCCTAAAGATCCAGAAAATCCTGTTGGACTCAAAGTGCTTCCATCAAAATATTTGAATATTGCCCTGAACGGAAGTTCATTTTGATGCAGCGAACAGCCTATTTATGTGTATTCTGTGACCAACTATTTGTTCTAGTGAAGTTACAAGTCCATTTTTACATCCCGTGTTAACACTCGTATTGGCTAGAAGTATTGCTTTAATGGTATCAAACTCTTTCAAAACATCTGCTACTTCTTGAGCAAGATATCTGTCAGTAGCTGCTTTGATTGGAATACTTCGGTGTGTTAAATAAGTTCCTTTTTTGCTTCCTTCTTCAACGGTAAAAGTCAAGTGATGCTAAGATTGTTTTTCTTTTAAAATTTTTCTTTTCTCCATTTCGTTTTCAACTTCAGAATACGATAAAGTTTCTTTATCTATTCTTCCATCTACTCCAATACATATCAATCTTTGTATGCTTTTTTTTATTCATTTTTTCATTTCTTGATTTCAATTTAATTTTTTCTCGATCAATTTTGGATTTATCGAACAAAACTTGTTTAATGTCAATACTTTTATTAAGAAGATTCATTGCATTAGCAAGTCCTGAAGAAACACTACCTCTTATAGCTTCAAGAGCAAATCTAGGAGTCTTTATAAAGTTGTAAGGAGTTTTAACCGATTCATCTGAAACGAAGTCAAGATTACAGGCACTGAATTTATCTCATCAAAAATATCATCAGTTTTATCAGATGAAAATTTATCTTTTTGCTTTTCTTTTAAAATTTTGATTTGGTTTTAATCAGTTAGAAGTTTTTTTTTATTATACTTTAAGCATGCTTTTCTGTCCACAGTTCCCAACTAATAATAAACCTTTGGAACCAACTTTATCTCTTTGATCTTTTAAATAAGCTCTTTCTTCTAATGGAACCTTTTTTTTGGGAGGACAAGTACAAACTCTATGCGTTTGTTTATAATTTTTAGTCTTACATTTCACTGTATTGTCATCACAAGAACGAACCCGCAGTTTGCAAGTACACGCAGAAATGTCAAATAGTTTGTCTAATTTTTCTTCCAAATTTTGTTCTTGTTTACTTGTCAACGACTTTCTATTAATTTCTTTAGCTTGCTTAAAACAAATTTTATCCACCATTTTAATAATATAATATTCACTATACAAAGGAAAAAGTGGATTAATAGAGCCCCATACATTTATAATTTCTTTAGCAATTATTTTTGGTAACTCATGAAAGGATTGCTATTCCTAAGAAAATAACTATATTGAATAACCTGTCTTGTAGTTGGAAGCTCTGTTTCATCTAAAGAAGGTTTTCCACAAAAATTTTTAAAACTTTGATTTCTGGTGAGAGAAACTTTTCTTTTAGCCATTCACAAAATTTTTAAAAATTTGCTTACTGGTGAGAGAACCTTTTCTTTTAGCCATTCACAAAATTTTTAAAACTTTGATTTCTGGTGAGAGAAACCTTTCTTTTAGCCATTCCCAAAATTTTTAAAACTTTGATTTCTTGTGAGAGAAACTTTTTTTTAGCCATTTTAAACTTGGGATAATATCAAAACTAGGTTATATAGACTTGTCCAAAATTGAATTATAAAAATCGACCTACCATGATGTGCACCCCTGGTGTTAATCTATATCCTCATAGTCATATATTAATCCGTTTTGCCTATTTTCGTTCACACACTTTTCTATTTCAACTTTTTTTCTTCCGTTAAATTCTGTTTACGTAGATAACCCGCACCCCCGTTATCAGTCAATTAATTCAGGTAAAAAAAGTGCAGATTACACGCAAGTGTTTACGATACTTTCAAAAAATCCGAAAATTTAAAATATTTTAATTTCTTTTGGCTTGGACTATTTTCTTCATTATTTAAAATACTCTTGGATCTTTCACATTTTGAGTCCTTATAATTAAATAGCAACGCTAGGATGACGGACACTTGAGTAAAGATGTACATTTTAACCTTGTATCACTTACACTTTTCATAAAAAAAATCTGTTAATTAATTGTTTGGTTCTTGCCGATTCCACTCTTTCTACAGCTTGTTTTAGCTAATACAAGTTTTATTCATATTTAGATGTATGAAATGTGCAATCCTTTATGAAAGCATAAGATTTATAATGTCTTATAAATTAATTATTCTTCTCTAGCACTCAATACCTTTAAAAATTAAGTTTTTTTCCTTCAGGGCATTAATTAGTTTGATTGCATTTTCTTTACTTCTTTAAAACGAATATTAAAATATTGTTATTATTGAGGATTTAAAATAAGTAGAGTCGAAATCTAGTATAAAGAATTTCTAAGAACTTTTGGATTTATTTTAAACTAAAACATACTAACACATTATCAGCAGCCTTGACCTTCGATGTATATTCGTATATAAGTTTCTTGAAATTTGACTATGTCTTCTATAGTACAAAGCCTTTTGATTAAATATTGTGAAAGTTTTCTGTATTGTTATAAATAAATTTTAAAAAGATAAATACTATGTATAGACTTTGAATTTAAGTTTTCCTTTAAAAGAAATCTTAGTTTGTTTTTTCTTTGTGTATCAATAAGTGTTTTCAAATTCATACTTCGTTTAGTGAACAAAAGTGACATTATCAAAAACTTTTTAAAATTAAAAAAATTGATTTGAATTTATTGGAAAAAAAAAAATTCTCAATATGTTAGCATGAATCAAACATGTGATCGTATTGCTTAATATCATCAGTTTTCATTGCTTTATATACTTGAAATATAAAATGCATCAAACCATTATGTGTAAATTATGTTCCCTATTTTATGTTTCTTTTTTTCATTTACTTTCTATTTTGATAGATAAGTACTCATTTGTCTTATTTTTCATTGCTTTATCTTTAAACAACTTAGCAGTTTATTCTAATAATTTTTTTGTATAAAACTTTGAACTTGGAAGAAAAAATGGAAATCATAAATCTATCGATTGCTAAAAATTTATTCTTGAAAATCTAGAATCTAAATTTTAATGTATTGAAAATCAAGTAAGTAATTTATTAAATGATAAAAGAAAATTTATACGAAAAAATTTGAACTCTAATTTTAAAGTAATTTGTGCAAGACCGTTTGAAAAAATTGAAGTGTAGCCAAGAAAATTTTTAATATCTAAGTAACTGGTTGGTAAAGTCTCAAGAGTCGAAATATTGCAATAAAGAGTTTTTACTTTAAACTAGTTTATTACATAACTTTCTACGGGGCGTGAGTAAGGTTAATTAGATAATGGGTTTCGATTCCGTATCAAGCGGCGCAATTGTGCCTTCTCGATGAAAACACCACCACGGTACCTTTAGCCTTACAAATTTTTAATTAATAATAATAAATCTTTTTTCTTTTTTATATTTTTTAACTAGGCAATCATAATTAATGACAATGGCCTGTCATCCAAATGCTATGGACAGCAAATCCTTGATATATCCTCCTTTGATACAGTTTTTTCATTGCCTGAAGCAACAAAAGTACTTTGATATTGTTTTAATGAGCGCTTTTTTTTAAACCTTTTCTTCTTGTAGACCACAGTACATTATACTCCTCCCATAAACTTTATACATTCCGCTCCCGATGAAGAAGAAGAAGTAAACGAAGTAATTGAATCCTTCAAAACAACGCTCTTTGCATTTCTTGATTACGACCAATATGAAATCCATCATCCCTTTTCTAGTCCCAACTCCGAGGAATGCCTATTTGAATTCGCTCTAACTCTTAAAAACTACTCAAAACACACTGTCTGTCTACATCTCTTCCAAATTACGTAATTTTTTTAAAAATTAGTCTAGAAAGTTTTTTCCTATTTAGAATTTTAGTTCTTAGAATAAATAAAGAAAATTCAGAAGTTTCCATGTGATTAATAAAAATCGATGTCATCTATTACATATTTAAAAAGTTATGGAGTTTTTTATCACAGAAGGGATGAGTTCATCAATCTCGTTGGATAAAAAATTTTGAATAATTTTTTATTTTATCCAATCAAATTAATCGAACAAATTATTCTGAACATTTCTTACAATATGTCCTTCCGGTAAACTTCTTAGCGAAGGGCCGTATGGCATATTAAAATAAGCAATACATAAAATAGGCAAGACTGGTTTTAAAGAAATTACCAATAAAATTAAAATATTTATTTTATATTAATTTACAGAAAGATCTCATAACCTGTACGGTTGAACGCGGGTAGACAACTTGCGTGTTATCTCCAACCTGTATATTACGATGATTCTTCTTCAACCTGTATTCATCTCCAAACTATATACTACAATGATTCATCTCCAACCTGTATACTAGATGATTCATCTTCAACCTGTATACTACGATGGTTTCTATTCCATGTACAAATAACTAGGGAGACAATGTTCAACTTTCTGTTCACATTCTGCTAGATGTAAGATTTGATATACCTCATTCGGGGAGACGATGCTACTACCTATATACATTATACCTGTATACTACGATGGTTCATCTCCAACCTGTATACCGCGATAATTCATATCAAAGAATCGAAAAATATTTTTTAAAAATCAAAAAATATCAAACTTTGTGTTCATATTTTGCTACCTCATACGATGTTACAAAAGTTATTACCTATACTTTGCAATTTGCACGATTTTAAATATTATATTTGTCAAATAATCAAAATAAAATTCTGTAATCAAAGAATCGAAAAATATTCTTTAAAAAATCAAAAAATATCAAACTTTCTGTTCATATTTTGCTACCTCATACGATGTTACAAAAGTTATTACCTATACTTTGCAATTTGCACGATTTTAAATATTATATTTGTCGAATAATCAAAGAATCGAAAAATGTTCAAATCAAAAAATATTTATTCTTTTTAAATATATCGTTGGCTCCCCTTACTTTTAGTTTCGTATGTGCATAATTTGATAAAAATTAATTATTAAAGACTAGGTTTATCTTTCAATTTTAAAAGTAAGGGGAGCCAACGATATATTTAAAAAGAATAAATATTTTTTGATTTGAACATTTTTCGATTCTTTGATTATTCGACAAATATAATATTTAAAATCGTGCAAATTGCAAAGTATAGGTAATAACTTTTGTAACATCGTATGAGGTAGCAAAATATGAACAGAAAGTTTGATATTTTTTGATTTTTTAAAGAATATTTTTCGATTCTTTGATTACAGAATTTTATTTTGATTATTTGACAAATATAATATTTAAAATCGTGCAAATTGCAAAGTATAGGTAATAACTTTTGTAACATTGTATGAGGTAGCAAAATATGAACAGAAAGTTTGATATTTTTTGATTTTTTAAAGAATATTTTTCGATTCTTTGATTACAGAATTTTATTTTGATTATTTGATAAAATATATTATTTAATATCGTGAAAAAATTAATAACTTATCTAACATCCTCTCCCCGAATGAGGTATATCAAATCTTACATTTAGCAAAATATGAACTGATAGGTTGGAGATGAATTATCGCGGTATACAGGTTGGAGATGAACCATCGTAGTATACAGGTATAATGTATATAGGTAGTAGCATCGTCTCCCCGAATGAGGTATATCAAATCTTACATCTAGCAGAATGTGAACAGAAAGTTGAACATTGTCTCCCTAGTTATTTGTACATGGAATAGAAACCATCGTAGTATACAGGTTGGAGATGAATCATCGTAGTATACAGGTTGGAGATGAATCATTGTAGTATATAGTTTGGAGATGAATCATCGTAGAATACAGGTTGGAGAAGAATCATCGTAATATACGGGTTGGAGATAACCCGCAAGTTGTCTACCCGCGTTCAACCGTACAGGTTATGAGAATATATCATTACATATTAGAGAAGAGTTTTCTAAACTCTTTATACTGAAAAAATATTTCTTCAAATATATTACTGTTTTAGTAATGCATCCCTTATCTGCTAATTAATGGTATGAAGCACATGGAAAATATAAACAGTAAAATGGTATTTCTTAAGGACTTATGATATAAGTAATGTATTCTGAAAGCCCATAAAAAATGCTTTAAAATCGAAACCACACACACGTGCTAAAGATGTGGTGAAGCGTATGCGAGATAAGAATTCACTGCGCTCACAAACGCGTAATGCAACATGTGTTAATCTTTCTTCGCATAATTATGCTCTAAAATCAATCAATAATGTGATTTATTCTTCGCACACTATCGGTATAAATATAACGAATGCCCTTCGTTAAAAATTAGAAACGTTGTATCTAAACTAAATAAAAGTAGAACGATTATCCAAAAAAACTCTTACATTTAATCGACATTTTTCACTTTAAAAATAATTTAAAATTTATTAGAAAAATATTATACTGACCTATACTACTGACCCATAAAAAGTAAAAAATATATATTAATTTTCGACAGTTTTATTTAACTATGACATTTTAAAATGTTAAAAACCATATTCTACCTTTGTGAATATAAAATTTTGAAGAAATAATATATAAACTCATCACGTTAATTATTATTGGTATTTTTTGAAACTATGTAAAAGTTGACTGACCTCACATAAAAACGGATTTTGGAAAAATAAAAATATATTTATTTGTAAAACCTAGCCTATGTTAACCACAAAGAGTATACCTTTCCAATGATATCATTTTCATTCAATTTTTTTAAATCTTCACATTATGCTTCACTGAAAAGGTGGTCCGTAATTTTTTCAAAAATTTAGACCAAATTTTTTAAAGTAAAGTCCATTTATTAAAATTTTTTAAAACTTTTGCAAAAATAAATTATTCTAGAGTATGTTGCAAACGATAAGCTTTCTAATGATATATATATATATATATATCATGAAAAAGAAATATTGAAAAACAGTTTAATTCTTTCTGCAAATCAAACAAGTAAAAATTTTCAAAAAGTAGTATTAGTATTAGTATTATTATTATTATTATATATTACATAAATATTTCAACCAATCATATAGTTTTTATGAAATAAAACTGCAATTTCAAAGTTAAATTTTTTGAACTTTTAGGTAGAATTTTTGAAATGTGGCTTTCAATATGTATGTAAAATATTTTTTGAAAATTTTTATTTTAAGTATATTTTTTAAGCATTTTACGATTTACACATTTAAATATATAATAAGGCTGGCAAGTTTGGTAAGTTGTCTCCCCGGAGGTCTTGCCAGACCTCTGATAAGGCCGGCAAGTTTGGCAAGTTGTCTCCCCGGAGGTCTTGCCAGACCTCTGATTATTTTACCTATCTCAAGATCAAGAATCTAAATGAAATTACGGGAAAGCTATGCAAGTTAGTTTAATTTTGTTTTCTGCATTTGAAAGAATAGATTTCAAAGTTTATTGTATTTTATAAACAGAAAAGTGGCTACTAGGGTATTAATATTTAAAAAATGTACCTTTTTTCCACACACTTCATATAGGATATAGGTATCAAAATATTGCCTGGCGCCAGACATAGGGGAATAATTTTAATGTTTCTTACTCCAGCTCCGAAGCCCTTATCTGAAGGCATAATTTATAACGTAATTTTATGGGGGCGTACAATACAGGCGAGATACAAATTTTAAGGTCTAAGAAAATTTAAAACTATTATTTTTATTTTGTTCATAATAACGTGTCGAACGAAAGTCATTTTCATTTCCAATATCATGATTTCGTATTTCTTTGAAATCTTCTTTACCTTTATCCCCAATGTAGAAATTTGCATGATTCACTAGAGGTATGGTAAAATCGTCCTTTGGGGTGAAAAATAAGTCGTATAATACGCAAGATGGATATTAACAGGCATTAAATAACAGTAACGAAATAGTGTGTGCAACATCTAAAATTTGAGAGTAAGTGTTTGTTAATAATAAAAATTAGTACCTAATCGTTATAAGGTCCTGCTATTTTATACTTTCATTACTATTTAACTCATGTTATCAAAAGGTTTTAGCATTGAAAGGAGATTTATTCTTTCAACACACAATAGCCATTTTCGCAATCTTAATAAACATCCTTTGATTTGAAATGTGTGCGCTATTTCATAAAAAGTTCTTTTAATTTAACAGTCATGATTCAGAGGACGATTCAATCAATTTTTTCATAAATGGCGTCACAGATAAAATATTCTTAGTGGAGCCTTTTTCCTTCATCAAGGAAACGTTTACCGCAGTTTTCTTTTATCCTGGACTCTTTCATTTGAATCAAGTGTTTGGATTTCAAGTTTGCTTGAACCCTTCACACAAAGAAACTTGTGCCGTTGATGACATCACGCAGGCTGAAATGAAGCATGAATTTCGTTGCATTTCGCTGTTTCGTTGCGATTATTACATTCAAGTGAATTCCCAATAAAATACAGGAAAAGCGTAAGCACCTTATTTTTTCAAAACTTTTTCATTTTCAACTTTTTATTTAGTTTGAAAAGGTACACAAAAGAACACATTCAATTTTTCGGTTGTTTTCTGGTATAGAAGTTTTCGTCGGCGTTTTTATCCATGAAAATGATTGTTATAAACTTTTTATAATATATTTAGAACATTTATTATTTATAAAGTATCATTTTTGTTTTTTAACCATTTCCGAAAAGTGTTGATAACACAAAATCTTTCCGAGTATAGTTTGTGAATTGCTTATAAACCCGATTTTTCCCATGTGGACCAAAAAAATATTTACATGGTCCATGTGATTACTTATTCATTGATTTGATTTTCTAAATCAATCAAATGATGGTGAGGAGTCGGAGTCAGTTAAATTTGAAGGAGTCGGTGTCGTAGTAAATTGAATAAAACTGGCTCCTTCTAACTTGTAGTAGTAATCTTGTTACATATATATATATTTATTTTGCAAAAATTATGCTTAAATAGCATACATTTTAATAAAAAGTTTTTGATGCAATTGCATGAGCACATGCTTTTGTAATTTATAATAATATTTCAAATCATTCTAATAAATTTTTAGGAAATAGTTGATTGCTTTAGTGGTAAATAATAGAATTTAACTTCGATCATTGTCAAACTCCTGCATCTACGCTTGTTTGGAGAACTAAGCTCAAAGTTTAATATTTCTCTCGAAAGAAATGAAATGAGGAGACTAATCTTAAAAGAATATGAAGACAAAAAATATTGAAAAATTATCTTGAAGGAAAATTCGTTTTTATAAAAATGGATGGCTGTGCAAGACAGATTTCACTATTTCGAGAAAAATGTTCAATTTTTAAATGATGAGAATGAAACGCTTGTTTTTACTTTGGCTGTTAAAGAGAACAAATAGCAACATTCAGGTCAGCAGCTAAAAAGTATTGTAGAATAAATAATTGCAGACTTTGGTATTGAGAAAATAAAATTCTTGCTATAGTTATTGATAATTCTTCAAATATGATCCAAACAATAAAACATATCGAGCGATAAAGATGGTTGCCCTAATTTTGAATCTTTGCTTGATGGTATAGAAAATTTTACAGTTTCTAGCAATAATTATGATATTTTAAGATGTGCAGCTCATACTTTTGGCTATACGGGATCGACTAAATAATATTAATGCATCGAAGCTTATTGGAAGTTGAGAAATGTTGTTATAGCTGCAAGAAATCTATATGATGATCAAAAAGTTACTTGAAATAAAACCTGTTTTGATATATATGGCAACTCTTGGTGTATATTTAAATGAGTATCAATGGAACGAAGTAAATGAATTGGAGCAACTACTCAGACAGCCTTTTATTACAACTAAAAAATTGCAAGAATGAAAAAGTTTAATACACGATTTATCTCAAAGAGGTGGGTTAATTGCAAAAGAAATTAGAAATTCCATGGAAAGAAAAGAAAAAACTCTGTTAGAAAATTATATTCTTCTTCCTGGTATTTATATTGATTCTTCACATAGAATCTTGGATGAAGAACAGATTGAAAGAGCCATACAAATACTATTTCAATTAGCTTTAAAAATTAAATATAGCAAAAACAAAGATAATTATGAAGATATTCAAAGTTGTGATATTTCAATTAATTCTAACTCAGATGGTGAAGATTTTAGACATGAAAAAAAATTGGAAAAACGCTCTTTTGAAACTACTGATTATTATCGTCCAGCAAAATTTGAAAGTAGTTTTTTAAGTGAATTTAGAACTAAACTATTTTTTAATCCACTAACGAAATTTTTATGTTTAATTGATTTTTAAATTCGAGCACAAAATGCGCAATTAACAAATATCCTGAAATCATTAAGCCGGTAGCTTTCATTGTAAACGCGCGTCCTCCTGCTCAAGTTAGCGTTGAACGTTTTTCTTCTTTAAAAATTTTTAAATCGGATCTTAGAGCTACAATGAAAGATCTAATTGATACTATTCTCTTTCAAACACTTTTATGATTAATGTTTGAATTTTTTAACAGTTCTATTTCAATTTTCATCTTTTTCTTGTTGATTAAAAGTAAAAGTATACTTTATAAAATTTAAATCATTTAGCTCTTTATTTACTGCATTGAATTTAACTATAAGCACTTTTAGAATATTCTTATTAAATTTTAATAACATACGTAAAACGTTTTTCGTTTTAAAGGATCGACCTGGATTCAAACTTTAGATCATTCGTAAAGTATTTAGCCAACACTACATAAGAAGTCATCGATTAAAGCTATTGGTTCTTTTAGCTTTAAGAAACAAAAAAAAGTACTTTTAAATCTAAAAGTAGTTTTAATACTTTATCGGTCATCTTTTTTTAATGATGATAGTATGTGTTATAAATTAATACATTACAAACAATTAGTTCCAAGTTTTGGTGTTTAAAAAATCGCTGAAGACGGCGCGTGTGTCATTGCCTCCGTTCCAAAGATGTCATGACGTATTGTTCTAGGTTGACTCGAGGCATGAAGTGGAAGGACGGATGTCAAAAATCAAATTTTTTCACCAGCAAACCCGAGTTGACTATTTTCGTCTAAATTTGATAAATTGCAAAACTAATTTGGAAAAACATGATTACTAAAGGGTGACAAGGTTTCTCAAATCATTAAGCGATATTGATAATTTATCCTTCATAATTCTTCTTTTCCTATCGAATTATTGCTTATTTTACAGAAGAATGCTAAAAAAGGATAAAATCTTAATTTGTAATAAAAAATTCATTTTGTAAAAAAGGATTAACTTGTTTGAGTGCAGTTTTTGCACGCATTATGAATAAAATGAAGTAGGCTCGACATCCAACTAAAGTCTCCGAGACACTTGTTCAACAAAGCCAAGGGTCTCTTGTCCTGCTTTTCTTGTGAACTTGGCAGAAGCCTGCACCCTTCGGCCTCGACTTTGTCGCGACATTTTACAAAAATAAGGAAAGGCAAGTGGCAGAGAGAATGATAAGCCTCGAGGTCGATATAGCAAGTATGGCAGAGGTAGAAAACATCGTTTCGTCTTTCCTTCTTTGCATTAAATGTGATTGCGTCATAACTTGGTCCAAACAAAAATCCCACTCTACCTTTAGTCGATACGTTCTTCTTTCCGCAATGATAGCATCTTCTCTTGATCTCTTTAGTGAAACAAAATGAAAGATAAGGAGATGAGCTTAATGAAAAGTTCATATCTGGACTCTTGATATTGACTTCGAGCTGTGAAAGACAAGACACATGCTTTTTCTGAAAAGCATCAACGACTCTCTTAAAGTAAATTTCATTTTTATCGTATATATTTTTGATGAAGCCAGTGCATAAAACTTCACAGAGCATAACTTGTATGTAAAGTTCCAGGCATTCAACGCTCAAAAGAGAATGAGACGATGAAAGAGTGCCTGGCAAGGGAATGTAGGGTGTAGACAATTCAACTAGCAAGTAACTTGGCTCAAGCGGCTTCACGAAAATGCGTACGCCGTTATGAGAGAAAGGAGTGCATTTGTTGGTGCACATGTAAGTAGGCTTTGGCAAAAGATGCACTAGATCAAATTTTATCAGCATTTTACCGTTGACTTGCCAAATGTGTGTAAAAAGTGGAAAGTTGTCATCCAGTTCTTCTTTCAAAACGACAAACAATTCCATACTTTTGTCGTCATTGCTCTCGTCTCTGCTCTTGCTCACTTCGACGTGGATGTTGTTATCAAAATACAAATTGCTATTACTAACTTCGAGAGAATTATCAAAGGGAGACAAATCATTTGGCACAGGTTCGTTCAAATGAAAAAATTCATCTTTCAGATCTTGGCACTTTTTTCCACACTTCTCTTCTTCGTGATTGTGTGTGCCTAAAAGAGAAAAGGAAGATTTTCTTTTGTTGTACTTCAACTTTGCACTGCAGGTGAATCTGGAGCACAAGTAAAAGTTATTCATAGAATATTTGCTTTTTAGAGTGTAGAAATATTTTGAAGAGTGTATAAAATTTGGATCAAAGAAACCGCCTTCCATTCGGATAATTTTCGTGGATTCGACTACGTAATTCTAATCAAAAAACCCATTTACATGAACGTAGGTAGGTATATCATCTTAGTAAATGCGTAGGTATATGCATCTTAGTAAAGTAATGTGCCAAGATTATTATAGACGCCTTGCGAGAAATTATATATTTCATTATTAAATTTTTCCTTGGCTAAAAAAAGCATCCACAGAAGCCTTGCCAACAGTGAGCCTTTTTCAAGGTTATAAGAGATGGTCTAAGATTCAATTCAAAATCAATACAAGCGATATGTATCTATGGAAGTGAAAATTTGCGTATATTCGAACTATTTTTTAGGGTTAAAAATAAAATTTTTTGAATTAAACGATTGATTCAGGTGACTCATTAATCGGGCAAATAGAGTACAAATCACATTCTAATATTTTGGAATTTTTTTCGTTATGGAAATTATATTATTTTTTCGGAAAATAAGAGTTAACTGCAATAAGATAATTAGCGAACTTTTAAAATTTTTGTCATTAAATTTTATGTTAGAGATATAACCTAATGTCTTTTTTATGTACAAAAAATTGGCTTTCCTAGTGTTAAATGAGTGTGTCATAAAAAAATACGATTGCATGACCGGTCTGTCGGATTCGCAAATTATGCAGGTATACGTGAGAGTATTTGGTTTGATGACAGTATTCGTGTTCAATTGTGAATAAACGGAGATAAAAACATTGGAAAAAGTAGTTCGTCAATAATGTATCGGATAGAGGCGTTGTTGAATAATCTTGTCTAGGATAAACGAGGTCTGCCTGTATTACGAATGAGTCTTTCCATACAAGTTATTATGAGGTTTTCAGAAGACAGATATTTTTGACCTTCGAACACCAAATACTGAATCGGCGGAACCAATTTTGTTCTTCAAAGATTTATAAAAGAGATCATTTTTAGAGTCATGGTATAAAATCTTCACTTGGTTAGAGTATAGCATATCTATCGAATATCGATAAGGCATTTTGTTACGCATGCAGTTATTTCAGTACTAGAACATCAAAATCTGAAAGGGCATTTGTGAGCATCGTTTTCAATAACTAATGAAAAGAAATAATAAGGGATAAAACCTTTATCACATGCGATCAATGTCTCATCATGTCCTAATGCGAAAGTCTCAAACTAATCTGGTGTAACCTGTTCTATTCATTCAATTTTAGATCATGTTTACCCGCCTATTTTCAAGGATTGGTGAGTCGTTAGGGTCTAAAAATTTTGTAAAAAAAAATCGGAGTCGGTTTTTATAGAATACAGGAAGGGTAATACAAATTATTGTTAATACTAAGACTATTACTAATTTATTTATATTTAAGAAATGAAAAATGTTGGGTTTCACATCGCCAATAATTGTCTAATTTTATTAATGAGTTGGAGCTTTATTTTATAATAATTTTGGAGCCGGAGTCAGAATTTATATCCAGAGATGGAGTCAGAGTCGGAAAAAAACTACTCGACTTCGCAAACCTGCTATTTTCACCAAAAACCATAACTATTTAAATATTCTACCGCTAGAATAATGAAACTAATGATTTATTGAATTGTGGTAAATTTCATAAATTTATCAAGCTTATGATAACTATAAATCATACTTCATAGTTTCATAGAAATGCATTATGAGTTTATGAAAAGTTATAAATCTAAAAAATTATTTGGATTCACGATCATAAGAATAATCTTAGCAAAGCTTTATTGAGGGGATTATAATTAAAGATAATAGTGCATATGAATAATTGTTTTTTCTTTGACATCATACATAATTTTGTTCTTGATATGCTAGAATGTAGTGATGCGATTATAATTACAAATAAGGTAATCAGAATTGGTAAAATCCGTGATTTATTAATGACCATAGTTATGAAATTAATTCTAAACACATTCTATACATGAATATTACTGCTTATTAATTGATATTAGGCTTAATTTAATTCTCAAAAAAACTAATATAACTATAAAACCTATGATTTTAAATTATGGTAATCATATATATTTCCATAAGGTGTAAGAGAACAAGAATTTAGCAAAAACTTACTTTGTCATAAATTTGAGAAACTCCATTAAAATTGGAGCAAAACAAATATAAAATCTAATAAAACAATCTAAAACTTTTTTTATGATTCAGAGAAGGGAAGAATTGTATATGAAAAAAATTTACATTTGACTTTTCAAACTATTAAAATATAAACTAAGAATCTTATTTTTCTAAGTTAAGTTTATATTATTCTACTTAAGAAGAAGATTTAATTTTCATAAAAAAAAAAATTATACATTAAAATCTTAATTATTTTATACCAGGGGGTGCGACCGCCCCCCCCCCCCCCCACCCTAATGTTTTTTCAGGGGGGGGGGGGGCGAAATTGACCTTCGCCCCCTCCCCCCCCCCCTCAATAATTTTATATAAGTAAGAGTTGCTGCTTGTTTATAAAACATGTATGATGATCGCATAGAAGGAATGCAGTCTCTCCAGTGAGGTAGCTAGACTGGGGCATGAGGGGCCGTGCCCACACTCCTATGTACCGCATGGTGCCTCATGCATCTTATGCGATATCAGTTTTTGAAAATTTCTCCAATGAAAGGGTTAAGAAAGTATAAATATTGTTGCGCAAATTTTTTGTTTTAAAATTGTGCCCTTCTATCAACTTTTTTTTTGACTACACCACTGCTTCTGTCTAATTTGCATTTAGAGTTAAATTTTCAATCGTTACAATTTTATATCAATGAATATTGTTAGACTCGCGCTAAGAACTTTTTTTCAACAAAAGTCACTTAATCTTTATCACTACGTTTGCTACATTTTGTAACATTTGAAAACTTTAATTTTTTCAAGTCAAAAATTTTTTTTCAATAGTTATTTTGGAATTAATATTTTGACTATCTATTCAGTTTAAAAGCAAGAATACTCTATTTGCTTAATATTTGAGCAGAGATATTTTTTATAATGTTCGATTCGACTAATTCGATATTCACGATTCGAAGTAAGACTGTACATAATCAAATCACTTTTTTAAGAAAATTTGTTGATTATTATAATAAAAATATAATATCGAAACAAAATGTTTCAGTTGTTAAAAATGTACTTGATCTATTTATGACAGCTGTCAAAATTTTATTTATAGACAGAAATATTCTAAAAAACGCAATGATTTTCTTTTCTCGTATACTTTGATTTATGTTAGTTTGGTTCTCGGACATTTCACCCCATTATTTTCATAAGACAGTTCGCCTCATTATTTTCATAAGACATTTTGTTTCATGGACAATTCGCCCCGTTATTTTCATAAGATATTTTGTCTCATGGACAATTCTAAAAAATTAAGAGATAAATTGATTAATTTGAAATAATTTAATAGAGATAAAATAAACAAGAATATAATAATAAGAAGAAGAATTTATTAGCATAAAATAATCTCATAAAAAAAATTTCACATTTGAGAATATGCTTGTATTTCAAGGGTCAGAAGATCGTAACAGAAATACTAAAAAAAACATTAAAATATTTTTTTTTAATTGTTCATAAATGTTAAATAAATGTTAAATCAACAATTAAACATAGTTAAAAATGAAATTGATATTAAAAAAATTTAAATAAAAAAATCAAATTATATTAAATCATTACAAAATTGATTCAATCTTGTTTCAATAAATATTCATTCAGGCGTCTTTTCAATGTTGAAAGTGAAATATATATAATTTGAAAATCTTGCAAATATTCATTCCAGATTTTAGTTATACGAAACTTCAAACTCGACTGCGTGGTTTATAAATTTTTTTAATAATTTTACACATATAATAAGCAAAGATGGATGATACTAATAGCCTATAAGACAATTTGTCAGGGGGCGAAATGTCTGTCGACCGTTATTTAAATAATTTTTTAATTATAAGGGCTAGCTACTTAAACGTTGGCTTTTGCTGCTTATAAAAACTTGAAAATATCAAATAAACTCTCATTCTTTATGCCTCCTATTATTTTGAAATTATTCTGAGAACAGACGGTTCCATTTTAAAATACTGAAAATTGCTTCATTAGTTTATTTTGTTTCCTTTCTCTCTTATGTTAATTATGTAGCAAATTTTTCAATTTTTAGTGGTGCATTGGATGTATTTTTATTGACTAGGCACTGATGTACCGCTTATGTCAAACTATGAACAAATTTGTATCGATGAGGAACGAATCCAGAGTCTTCCGTGCTATGTCCATCATCTCAACCAACCTGCCATGCCACCCATAGATAAAGTATGCTGTAGGGGATACGTCAAATTAGTTTTCAAAAAACTTAAGTTATGCACTAAAATTTTTTAGTTTTTGTTGAAGCTCTATAACTTTTTCTGATAGACTTTTTTTCCTTAAAAGTTATTATAAAAGGCAAATCATTGCAAAATGTTAAGTTATTTTACATTTTGTACATTTTTGTAGCTTGTATAATTAAATAATGCGATCTTAATTTTTTGTTTTATTTTTGTTTGCACAATTATAACTTCGTTTTATACCCTTGCCCTTAAATCAATCACATTTTTTCATATAAACATCACAGGTTGTCTAGTAGACTCTTTGCCTTTAGACTACAATCACTGATATAAAACTATCCAGCCTTCAGTTATTTGTTTTTTCTATGAATCAAATATCCTTTCATCAATTCCTGTAATGTGACTGGTTGGTTGGTTGGAGATATCAAAGCACTTTCAGCCGTAAGGCTATATGCTCGCATTATGCTTAAGATGGTAAATCACAATTTTTGTGAATTTGTTTTTAGAGTTGGGAGCCTTGGGGATCGAACCCCTGACCTTCAACTGTTAAGCTGAGTTCAAATGAAAAACCCTATTCCACCCCCTAACATTTTTGGATTTTTTTTAACTATTGTATATTCGATGGTTGTAGGTAAAAATGCCCACAATTAAAAAGTAGAAAAAAATGCCCCCTAGTTTTTGATTTTCAGGATTTTTTATAATTATATAAATATTTTTATTTGGTACGCTAAATTCCTAAAATTTCTTAATCTATAGGGTTTTTTCTTTATAAAGTTCTTGAAAACAATAGCAAAGGTGCATATTTGTGGGAATGTGTTCTTAAAATCAGTTAAAATACAAATTATATTTAGAAAGTGTTCTGATACACACAAAGTCCAAAAATATTTGCTGTTTTATAAAAAAATTTTTTGTATTTAAAAAATTGTCGTATGTTGAGTTTTTTAGTTTACTTAAATTTTAAATGTTTTAAATGAAAAGTTTACTTTTTTTTTTACAAAAAATCTTTATTTGACATATCTTTTTTAAAAATTTTAATTAATAATTTTTTGAAATTTTTTGTGTTAGGGCATTCTTTCCTAATTTAAATTGGGGCATTTTTTCCTACTTTTTAATTGGGGGCATTTTTTCCTACTTTTTAATTGGGGGATTTTTTCCGGGGGCATTTTTTCTGCGCACTATATTCGATATGCAAATTTAATTAAAATATTTTCGCTGGAAGTATAGTATTTAAATTCACCAATTTTGTAAAAAAAATATAATGTAGTCTTATAAATTTAGGACTTTAGGTTATGCGCTTAATACACTCTATTTTAAAGGATATTTGATCTCCCGTGGTATTTCCAGTCCACTAATTTTGAAAATTGCAAGAAAAAAATTTCGCCCTCCCCCCAATAATTTTGAGGATGTGCGCCGCTGTTTTATACATTTAAAATAAATCAAATTGTTTTTGATATTCTGATTAGTTGAATAATTCATAAAAAAAATTTGGGAAAACAAACTATAAAAGCAATATACAAATTATAATATTCTAATTTTCATTAAAAATCTGCATTAAAAGATTTTAAGATCTTACTATAAATTTTATAATTCCGAATTAAAACGAAGGAGCATTATAAAAAATTAAACTTTCAGAATTCTAAATATCGATAAGTAATTCTCATGAAAAAAATTGATAAGTTTTAAATTTTTTAGTTTTAAACCTATTTCTTTACACCTTTTTAAAAACTTGACCCTTGTTTGGCGCCACTTTTGAAAATCTAGAACCGCCACTGTTCATCAGCATTGAATATACCATCTAAAGACCACAGAGATAAAATAAACATGAACACTAGTTTTTAATTTTTTCATCTACGCTCGGAATATCTCCAGATAAACAGAAGATAAAAAGTTATGTATATTTTGGACATGACTTAGCCAGCCATTTGAAGCAAAAAATTGTCTAATTTATAAGTCTTTAGATAAGATCAATGCTTTTTCTTGAAGTAGCCTACCTGAAACAGGAATATTCTTTTTTTTGCTTCATAGAATCCCTTGAAAATTAAACTTAACTCTTCATATTCAGTTTTTTAATCTTAATAATAAGCTTTGAACTTGAATTTGAGCCATTGTTTGTTCTTTAATTTTACTACTGGTACCTCTCAGCTTAACAGTTGAAGGTCAGCGATTAGATCCTTAAGGCTCCCGAATCTTAAAAATAAAATCACAAAACTGTGATTAACAATATTCAAACATAATGCGAGAATATAGCCTTACGGCTGAAAATGTTTTTATATCCAATCAACAAACCAACCAACAAATCAGTAACTAGTAGTGAAACCGAATTTGATATGGTTGCACTCTTTCAAAACAGTATTTTAGTTAAGGTTTTTAGTTTTTTGATTTTTTTCTTATAACTTTTGAATTTAGAAGCAAATAATTATACCCGAAGTCCAACAGAAATTTCTTACTGCTCCTAATTTAGGTATAGGTTTCTTTTTTTAACAAAATAAACGTTATCTAATCTTAAAAGAATATAAAAGCCTCATGTTGTTAGGGGACCTCTCACTTAACATTGAAGGTCGTTGATCCCACTCCCAACTCTAAAAACAAATTCACAAAACTGTGATTAACCATCTACATAATCGACATATACTTAACTCTAAGGCTGATATCTCAAACCAACCAACCAACCAAAAGAATATAAGTTCTTTTTTACTATTTTTAAAAATAATTTTTTTGATTTCTTATTGATAAAATATTCAGACAATAGAGAAATTTAGAGATTTCTATTCAATAAGCTTCTTTCTAAATATTTTCATAAAAAAATTAGACGAAGATTGATTGATTTAGCTTTCCACAGCTTGAAAAAGGTGATTATATTAATTTTTATTTATTTTTTTGTCTTCGTTTTATTCTTGTTTTTTCTTTTCTGCTATTTTGTAATTCTTGTTTGAATTGATGATTTAGTTGAGTAAGTTTTTAGTTAAATTTTCGATGATAGGAGCAGAAAATTTGTAGGGGGGGGTGGGGATATGTAGAGTCTGGTACTTTTTGGCTACTTCTCTGTATATATAGTATACGATCTATGATTTTCAAATATATTTCAGTTTAAATCTAATTTTAAGGAAAATGTGTTAATTTCCTTGACTTGTTTTGTTGACCCTCTAGGACAATAATTTTTAAGGCTAATCGTAATCGAATTTTAAATACATAAAGTAAACTATTTTTATTTCTTTGCAAACAAGTTTTACATTGGGTGTCAGAGGGTTAATTTGATGTTTTAATTCATTCCTAAAATATACGTTTTTTTTTATAAAAATTAAAAGTATTTATATTTCTTATTTATTGAGTTTATTTGACTAAATGTTTCTTCATTAGCAATTTATTAACCCAATACCCTGAATCATAAACAACTTACAAATACTTTTTTAAAGTAATCAGCCATGTTTACAGTTCGTCCCTAAAATAATTTTGTTTATTTTCTCAGTTTATTTTTTTTTTGTTTATTTTCTTATGTCCGATTTTGATTTGAATATAAATTAAATGGCTATACTTGACAGTGCTACTATTGTAACAAGTATGTTTTTTTAATATCAAACCTAGCTATTTAAATTTTAAAGAATTATTTTATTTCAAAATAATTCTAATTTTGAAAATAAAATATAGGTAAATCATAACAAATTTAAAATAAATTAACAAATTTCTTTATTTCAAAATTATCAATAAAAAGTTAATTGCTAATTTTGTTATCAGAGCTGGAGATCCTCAAAATTTTTGCAGGAGCCAACTTTTTTTTTAAATTTTCAAAATTTATTATAAAAGAATTTTTGCTCAATGAAGACAACACTATAATTACCCGACATTATACTTCTTTACGCTTTCAAATTTCAATCCCACCATAACTGCGAATGACTCCACTAATTTTATCAAGTCACATTACCCTATATGTAATTCTGATTGCATCACTAGCTTCTTTCTCAGGGGTTTTAAAATTGCAGTTCGCGTTCGCTTAAGGGGTGGCGAAGCAGTTCCTTGGGCATTGAGAAGCAGTCGCTGAGTATTTAAAAGAATAAATAATTTAGTCTTTCAATTCTCCATTCTATTTTCTACTGAAACCAAATTCTGAAACTGCTTAGAAGTGAGAATAATATGAGAATTGCATTTGCCAAAACCGAGCCAAACTGGTTTAGACAAAGCAGATGCATCCACCCCATTGCCATTGGTTGGATTATTCAGACAATTTTTGAATTAACAATTGTTAATTTTTTTAGTACAGTACTTTATATGCTGATTTATTTTTTTTAAATGAGACCTTGGAACTATTAAGAAATTATAAAGAGACCGCCAGACAAACTGGCTTAGACAAAGCAGATGCATTCATCTCATTGGCATTGATTGAATTATTCAGACAATTTTTGAATAAACAATTGTCAATTTTTTTCGTACAGTACTTTATATGTTGATTTATTTTTTTAAAATGAGACTCCGAACTATTAAAAAATTATAAAGAGACCGCCAGGCTAAAAATTTTTAAAAAGTTTGTAACCCCCTGTTCTTGCTCAACAAGGAAAACAATCATGATAGATCACTACTCATTGGATGTAATTAAGCCTTTATCCCTCCGTATTACCATTTACCAGTTATCTAAACGGTTGGTCACAGTCGCCTTTCTATCGCTTGATATGCAATACTCTAACAAAGTGAAGGTTTTATACAATGACTAAAAATGATCTCTTGTAAATCTAGGGAACATAATTTTTTGTTGAGCCGATCCTATTTTTGGTTTTCGAAGGTTACAAATCTCCTTGTCTTCTAAAGACCGTATGGAAAGGTTTTATTAGAATACTCATTGGTAATACAGTCAGACCTAATTTATCCGACTAGATTTTTCGACAACCCCGCTATCCGATGCATATTGATTAGGAAGCTAAAAAAATTTTCTCAGCTTCTCATCTCACTAATTTTGAACAAGCATCATTCATATCTAATGAATTGGTTACGTGGATTGATTACTCTATACTGAGACGCATTGTTGCTTAAAATTAAATTTTAAACAACGAAATGTTACCAAACTAGATTATTAATACAAAGAAACAAAGAATCATCTTATATAATCTTCATTTTCAACCTACATATATATTCAGTTAGTAAAGTAAATTAAATTGGGTCTATGAATCGACAGTAATGAACCCGTGAATTTAAATTTGGCCCTTTTAAATAGAAATTGAAGGTAATTTTTGAAAGAAAATGTGCAACAAACCTTAAATTTATAAACAATTAGCTATTCCATTCCGTAAGCTTTACGCTAAAAAGTACATGAAAATGAAATTATTTGTATTAAGTTTTATTAACAAAAATTTTAAGCAAAGTGTGAAAATATTGCCAACTATCCAGAAAAATCTTGATAAAAAACTAAAACATTAAAAAATTGGATATTTAAGAATGAAAATGCTAAATATTTTTCGTTTCTGGAATAAAAGACTTGCTTGTTTAAATTATTTTTAGCAAATATAATGACATTTTTCCTAACTTGTTTATTCTATACATTAATTTAACTTTTTCATTACAGTAATCAATATGAATAAACCGTTTAAGCTTTAAATTGTAAAGAATACGTATAGAGTTATGTGCTATAAAAATATTTGTCCCTTTTGAAAAATGTATGGGCTTTTGTTCAACTTACTGGCTGCATTACTGCCTCTGATCATATACAGCTCAAACTTGCATTATTATTAGAGATGTGAATTTTTATACATCCGCGAATGCGGATATTTGATTTGACATCCTAGCTGATGCGGATATCCAAAATAAATTTTTATGCGGAAGCGGATATAAAATATTTTTAAAAAGTTATATGTTTTATATTTTACAGTATCTTACTATTTTAATCCTTTTTTTACTAGAATTTAAAGACATAATAAATCTTGTAAGTTTTAAACAAAAAAATGCGAAAAGTTTCAATAGATATTTATAAAAATTGATTTTAAATTACGGATGCGAATGCGGATGTTAACATGAAAAAAATCAGCGGATGAGGATGTAAAGCGTATGTAAAATTTTTTGCGGATGCGGATATCCGATACATCTCTAATTATTATATCAATGAAGTGGAAATTAATGAAAAAAAATATTTTAAATATTCATTCTAAGACTTAAAACCTTAAAACAAGAAAAGTAACATGGAAATTCTAGTCACAAGGCCAACCAGTCTTTTAAATACTATAAAAAATATAGATTTTCTTTTGTTTGGAATTTTGTCGCGGTACAGATGACAATTAGCATTTGTACTGGTACAATTGCAAATCATACAAGATTCTGACTTTTACCACGACATATATTTATATTAAAATCGTCTGAAATATAAAAAATTAACTGAAAAAATTGCTTCAAGATTAGGTAGCTAGCTGCATAGTTTTTTAGAATTACCATGGATATTAGATTGCTTAGAAAATGTAGGTAGGTGCCTGCTTTCGAATTAAATGAAGCTCTTCTCTCTAATTGAATGCTGTTTATTCTCTAATTGAATGAAGTAGGGATAAAAATTACTGATCCAAAAAGATTTCAACTAAAATATTCTGTAGACCACTTTTATGCTTATTCAGAAATTTTGAATTTTGTCAGCCTAGAAAGTACATTATTTATGTACCAAATATTTTTTTAATACGTGCTTTTGTATTTTTTTACTCTTTGTATCTAGCCTCCTTTAGGATGCAAACATCTTTGGACAAGAATCTCTAGTCTATATGTTAGAAATGCTTGTAGTCAACTAATATATTTATTTGTTGAAATTTGGCAAATATTTTGAAATTAAGCTATATTTTCATAACTTTGATTTTCATCTAATACTAAAAATCCGTTGTTAATGAATAATCAATTAAATTTTTTATGAATTCAAAGTTTAACCTTCACCTATTTATTTTGTTTGAGTAACCTTTTTATTTAAAGTAAACCTTTTTTAGTAGAATAGTCTCTTTCCTGAATTTAAAAAGAAATTCTAATGCGAATGAATCCTTGAATTAATTCTGAAAAATTATTGCATTGAAACTGTAATACTTTTCAAGGTTATAAACAGATTTGTACATCATATGGATTTTTAGTAACGTTTTTTATAAGTTGTTCTCATTTAGTTTTTATGCTTGCAACATTAAACCACATAGTTGAGCTCGTTTGAAAAGATCGATACGCCGAACATTCATATGAAGTGTAGATATGTGTATTATCTGAAAAGTTTTTTTTGTGATAAAATACCAATATGATAAAATTTTATGTGATAGTTAAAACTAAATTTTAATTTCAACTATTTTTTAATATTTTATTGCTAAGAACTAAAAAATCTTAAATTTGATTTAAAATTTGAAAAATTCATATTTATTTTATTATCAATCCACTTATTCAATATATTGAATCATTGTGGTATAATTTAGCGTTTTAACTAATTAAACTTTTAACTTATATCTTGAAAAGCTATGTCAAAAAATTGTTTTAATCTCAAACAACTAGTATATAACTTGCGCTTATTTTTTTTATTTATATTTTGAAGTAACAATTAAAATGAGTTTATGTATTATAGTGTACACATTTTTAAAACATTCATGAGCGTGAGTAGATCCACAGACTTAACTTTAGGAAAAGGGTGAGGGGTAGGCAGATAGATTTTATTTGTCGGAATTTTATTATATTGTTATATTAACCCATTTACGACCGAGCAAAGCAGACGATATCTAAAAAAACGCAGACGATTTATATTCAAAGTCATTAAAAAAAGCAGACGAAGATAAAATTACTTATGTTCCCAAATAGGAACATTGGTCGTAAATGGGTTAATGTCTTAAAATCTTTCTTACACATACTATCAAATATATTTAGGGGCAGAGTAGTACCTTTTTTTTCGTTTCAAGTAGACTTCTTCATCTTTGTAAAAGTGTTTTATGACGCCCCATTCTAAAAGCATTCATTCTTGTCTACGTAGTAGTACGAACCAAAATACGTTGAATTTAACTGTATACGGTTGCCCTAGAGAGCTTAAGCGTAGTAAACGAGGTTTCAAATCTTAGAAGCATTGCTCGATCGTTACTACTTTCAAAACAAGGTGAATCATTTGTTGGATGAAAACAACTAGCGCATTTTCTTCAATGAGGTAGACAAAATTAAAATTCAAAGATTGTAACGAATATAAATGGATGCTTTTAATTCATTTAAATTGATGATCTTAGCAACTGCTGCTTATTTATGCATTCTATCTAGTTTACGTCGCATGCGATAAATTCTAAAATGAATGTAATTTTATTATCTATTTTCATATCACATTATTTTTACATACAATTTAGTTCAAGCAAACTTCTAATTTCTTCTTTGTTATTATAAATATAGTATGCGACACGTGGTTTAATTATTATTAATTTGTCTGATTTATGGGCCAAGGATAAAATAACATAATGTTAATTTTCAATTGTCATTCTCATCCTACAAATCTCTAGTTCAATATCTTCATTATACGGCAATTTGCTCAGACATAGTTAACATCATACGTATTTATATGCTGGTTTAATGTAGGTATGCATCAGTGTATCATTTTATACAGAGATATATGACGCATGGTAGAGTTAAATCACGGCGCTTCCTTAAGCTTATGTTATTATATATAGGAAAAATATGCATGTTACAACTTGAAATCTTTTAATTTCCCTCATTCATGCATAATGATTTTGTTATTATTGTAATAAATACTTGTTTTATCAGTCCTGATTTTAACTTAATTATACTATGCTCTGTACTGAATGTGTTGGGAACTTTGGAAGTTTTTAAAAAACAGAGGTCCTTCTTGATTAAGGATTTCTATTAGCTAAAAATGAAGTCTAACCTCTATTGTTCAAAATATGTAAAAGATTCAATAAACAATTAATTATTTTATGAAAGGTGGCTAATTAACTTTGGAAGGTGGCTAATTAACTTACCCACTAATGGTGCTTTTCAAGAACAAGATTTTCTATTATTTTTTTTCCTACATGGCCCATTATTCTTCAAAAGGGCCAAACTACTCCCACTATTTTCCAAAAGTGGCAAATAGGACCCTTGTTCTTCAAAAGCTCAGGATATAGAAAAGTAACTATTTTTATTTTCACTATTTTATTTCATATTTTAAATCTTTGAACACAACTTGGATCCGAGTTTGAAAAACGAATATATATTTTTATTAGATTCTTTTATTGGATTTATTCAAACAATTTTTTGTCTAAAACAAAGTCATATTCACATGTCATAACGTACATTGTGGTCAAAGATCATGAACGAAAATAAAGATATTTTGTCATTAATCACTGAATTTCTAGTGTTGAGCTATATTCATTGCACATCATTTTGAGTGGGTCTCTATAATTTCTGATATCTACTGAACCCAATTTATGTGGCCATAAGATCAAATTTTTCACTAAACTTATTTTGAGTTTCGCAAAAATCAAGAACTTCTAATACTAGTCAAATAATATGATTCTTGTACACAAATCATCCAAGTCCCACACTCCATATATTGATTCTAAAAAGCCAACATTTTGTGCAGTTTTTAAAACAATTTCGAAGAGTTTTTATTGCAAGTAAATTAAATATATTTATAAAACTTTCTTACTGCTCCATCTTTTAAAATGGCGTTTCACTTTTTGCTATAAACATTCAAATTTTTATTTTCAATATTGATTTTAATATTATTTTGATAACTGTTGAAATCTCTATTTAGGTGGTATAAAATTTACTTGATAGTTAAGAATAGTTGCGCAGTTTTAAAGTTAAGAATGAACGGTCAAATAAAAATGGGAACTGTTCACTTCCCACCTTGATATTGAAAGACTGCGAGCGATTCGTTATACAGTGCACTTTCCTCTGTTCTGTCTTATTCATTAGTTTTACTTTATTTTTTCTATTGAGTGCATGATAAAACGCCTTTTCACTTCAGAATTTTGTATTGTACATTTTTGAAGTCTTTTCGACATTGCAATTAAAACTTTAACAGCTTACATAAATTCCTATGCTTTAATTTCGTAGACTTTTGTAAAAAAAAACTTAAAAAGAATTAGTATTACTACCTTGATTATTGTAAGTTTCTAAAGATGTTTTTTTACTTTTAACCAATTTCTTGCGAATTTTTTTTTAAATACATTCTAACAACTTATTATATATTTAATGTGTGTTCTAAGTTTATTGAAGTTGCCATTTCTTTACTGTTTTGTTAATATTACAAATTTTTTAGAAGGGAGAGGGAGGGGGAACGAAATATTATATAAAAAGAATTTATTTAGATTTATTCAAATGTTTCCTTTGCCTTATAAAATGGCGATGCCGATTATGGACCGATACCGATACATGAATAAATTTCACCATCTACATAATTTTTACTAGTTTATGGAGATTAGGATAAAAGTTTCCATTACAATAAAATATTTAGAAATAATAAGTTTATTCAATGGAAAAATTAAAAATGAAAGACTTTAATATGTAAAAATTGATATTATCAAATTATGGTGTAAGAACATAAGCTTCTTCTCTCCAATGCCTCCTAAATTTTTTAAAGGTGTGTACATTTTAGTTTGCGAGCATTTAAACTAGTTCGGCAATCTGAAATATATAAAAGTGTAAAGTAACGCAACATATAATCTTTGATGTAATTACATTTGTTTTCTAGTACTCTCAACCGCATCCATTCAACTTGAATAGCGCTAACGATCATCTTTGTTTGCTTTCTTCTCGCATGCACCACATACACACGTTAATTCCCTTCTTTGTGCACTTCAAACAAAGATACCTCTGTGTGAAGAGCGCCACACTTCTCTTACAATTTAAGCTTTTCGTACTTTCCACGCTACATCGTCACATGCTTTATATACGGTCGCTGTAAATTATATTAATTATAGCTGTTGTAGACTAATCGCTTCTTTTTTATGTTACAAATTTTTTCTTAGATTTACATAATTTTACTGCCTCACTCCTAATACCACGTTCTTCCGTTTTTTGCTTAAAAGCATGAATTTCACGCAACACACTAAAATATACATTTATTATATAGTATAAACACTAAAACCAGTTTTTACTCTACTGTAAATATTATAGTTAACCCCTTCAGTTCCAAAGGCACAATAATATCCTACACAATAAAAACAGTCGTACCGCAATTATTTTGCATACCTCAGGATATCTTTCTTTAAATATGTCAATAATATAAAATTTTTTATTTAGACTTTCAAAATATTAATTGAAGTAAAGGTACATTAGCGTTGCTTTCATCAGGAAGGCAGAATTGCCCTTCTTGTGTCGAACTATGAGCAACGAACGTTTTATACTGGATCGAATCTAAGACCTTGTGGTATCTAGCTTTTAAAAATAAAAACCAGAAACAAAAAAAATTTTCTGATGTATTTTGACTTATAATATTTTTCAAGATGTTTTGTGTAAAAATTATATTTAGTTTTTGCTTCAATAATTTTTGGAACTATTTTTAATGTTAAAATATCTTCTACGGCATTCTAATTTTACAATCTTTTAGACTAAATAAAAACAAACTAAATCCAATTATAAATAAAAAAAGTTATCTGTTCTAGACATTTTTATAAAGGTTAGTTTTCCATCCCACTGGCAATAATGAGTTAATTTTTTTATCGCGTTATTTAGTATATATTAATAATTTATTTAACATTTAGTATCCATATGTTGTTAATAATAATTTACATATTATGCTAACTGTTTATAATTTACCCTAATTAACAAATAAATTATCTCGACTCACTAACATTTCAGTTCATAAAAGTAATTAAGGAACGCGTTAACAATGTAAATCAGATTTCATTTCATAATCAAAATACAAAACTTTTAAAACCGAAGCAAATTGAACAAATTGGTATTGATGAGGAACCGAACCCAGAGACTTCCGTGCTGAGTCTATCATCTCAACCAACCCGCCATGCCACCACGCATGAAAAAAGTAATTTGTGTATTATATGATACGCTATAATTACTTTTTATTTAATTTTATCCGAATGAAAAGATTGTTGCCCTTTTTTCTTATACTGTAGATGTAGAACCTCGAATAAGTGCAATTATGTCGCCCGTACCAACACTCATGTACCCGTATTTCTTTAATGCTTTGAGGACCAGACTAATCGTCTGAAATTTTATTAGATAACAATATGCATTTAAAATCAGTCGATAAAATCTCTTTTCTCCAAATTTAAAGCTGTAAATAAATGCTTTACTTTATTTTGTGTTTTCCAACTTTGCATGTTTAATAATTATTTTTACTTTTATTTATCTTTCGGCTTATCCAAGTAAAATATGTAAAGTTCTAGACTAAGCTTTTAAGAAGGAGATATATTTTTAAGTTTGCCTGTTTTGTATAATGCTTTTTTGAGATAAATTTTCAATATTTTAATGTCAATAAATCCTGAGATTTTTGATTTGGTAATGTTTATTCGTGAAAAAAGTCTTCGCATATCTATGCACTATCAAATGGAGAATATTTTTGTTGCAAAATGTGAATTATATATATATTTTCTCAAGTAATTTTTATATCTACTTCTGCAAACTTTTTAACCTTTATATCCTATTTAATTTTTATTATTTCTGCATGTAGCTCTTAACGAATACTATCAAGGTTGACAAAAAATTAGATGAATTTTCCCTTCATTTGTGAACATGATCGCAATATAAATAAAGGATAAAAATATCTATATTCTAGACATAATATATTGGCTTCCAATCTTAATGTGTGGTCACGGGTTCCAATGAAATTCTCTTGATGGCCGCATTTTGTTCACTATCTGTATGTTTGACACCCCTGATCTAAAAACATGCAACTGGACACACAAACGTAACACGCATTATATTCCTACAAAAGCCAGAATGTTTTATCACTAAAGCTGGTAAAATTTTAACAATATGCAGGTCTACTAGACACACTGATTCATATAAACTTCTTTGGATTCATCTTATAAATTACAAAGAAATATTTTACATCTCATCTCTCTCTCTCTCTCTCTTCACAGCTTAGCAATCTTTATTGTAGGCAAGCTCGTATTTCTGTCTCTTCACTACCACTTCTTCTCTACTAGATAAGATATTTTTCTTTTTTGTTTACTTTGAAAGTTTTCATTGCCTCTTTGCGCTCTCTCTCTTTACTTGAAATAATGGACTTCGTAGCCTTACGCTTTTTTGTTTACATTGTTCGTAAAACACAAAGATGACTAGTAGTTTCCTTTTCACCTAGGGAAAAATATACTGAGAATCAAATTTCACTTTATTACCTACTTTCTGCAGTCACTGCATTTATTTTATTTGGATCTACGTCAACAGGCACTCAATTTGTATTCCAATAGTACAGTAAGAGCAAGGCCTGCCTTATTGAAGGGTAAACCGTGCAATTGTTTGGTCGCATAATTTCTTACATTTCTAAAATTTCTGAATTTTTTCTTTCTGTACATTTGAACTTCAGTAAAACTTTAATTTGCTTTCAGTCAATGGCTTATAGCGGTGAAAGCGTTTGGTATATCCAGTTGTTCGATTTTCGATTCTTGACATCGCTTTTATCTGCCCAATTATAAAAGATAATTCCTCAATTGGATGTAATGCCGACAATAGAAAAATGCAGACTGTTTTCAGCTATTTCATTTTTAATAGTTACAACTAGATTTGCGGAGAAGTCGATGCAGTCGCACATTTTAAAGGGATAGGGGTAGGATTCGCTATTTAATACAATTTAAGAGTGGTGTATTTAAAAATTGAAAAATACTGTTTCACATATTACAAGCCATCGTTTGTATTAAATTTTCTGTCAAAAAAGTGAACAAATGAGGAGGATGGCTTGATTTTTGTTGAGAAAAAAATTATGGAGTCTTACCAATATATTAAAAAATGAATAAATTGTAGAAGTTTATTATTACGATAAAAACCAAAAACAAAACAATTTTTTTTCGAAAACTTATGTTTCCCACTCAGCGTCGTGTTCTTCAATTAACACGTTATTTGTTAAGATTTGTTTAATTTTCATAAAAAAAATTATCCATGGCTTATATTATCAAGTGGCCTGTATTTTTATGTGTTTTTTAAATTAACCATAGCTTACATTAGAAAGATGGCTTGTAATATGCGAAACATTATTTTTTAAGTATTTTAATTAATGGGAAAAAGTTGCTTTTTAACCATATGTATTTTGGCCCTTCTTTAGTCTAACTCGGAGTAGGAGTTGACATTAAATTTTTAAGTATTTGAAGTCTGAGTCCGATTTTTCCTCAAGACCAGCCTTCATAGGAGATGTGTGTAGGCACTGAGGCTGTTTAGAATCCAAAGCGGCAGACAATTATTCGAATCTATATTATATATTTAAAAAAAATTGTGCTCTTTCTTGTTACAGGAAGGCTAAGTAAATTCCATGATCTGATTGGATCATGATTTGACGTTAATTATTTTTTATAGTTTTGACCAATCAAATGAAACTAGAATTGAATAAATTATTTTGAAAATTTTAAAAAATTTTGACTTTTCAATTAAACTTCGCAAGCACAAACCTTCGAAAAAAAGCCTAATACATTTTTTTTTCATTTTCATCAAATTCAGCGAATATTTTACATATCCAGGAATTTTTTATACTGCATAAGAATAGCGTACCTCTCTTTCTTCTAACGTACCTTTGCAATTGTTTTAATTAGCGAATTGAGCGTATTTTTAGCTTCACAATACTTTTTATTAAACTAGTTCTCTCATTTACCATTTGGGTGGCATGGAAACATTGCGTTTTAATGTCGTTGTTTTTCTCTTTATACCAGCATGTGGGTTGAGTGTGCAAAATCTCATTTCGAGTCGTCTAAAATTTAATTATTTCACCGATTCTCTCACATATTATATCTATTTTATACGAGCAACGAGAGTCAATGGGTATAGCTGATATATTATATAGCGTACCTATGTTTTATAAGCGATGCTTAAAATTTCAATGCTTGTGTGAGACAACTAGAGATGTATCGTATATCAGCAATATGTTTGCCTGCGTACAAAACCGTATTCAACGATAAATAAAAGAATTCCTTCAAAAAATCACTTCCTTATCTAATAAAAAACTTTCCATAAATATAAATATTCTGTGTACTACTGTTTTAGAAGCTAACATATTTAATATTTAAAACTGGGACTTTTTTGTTTAATATATACAGATAAAAGAGAAAATTTTTTGCTACAGAACTGTTATGTGTTGACTATGAGATGCGGAGATTTGGCAACCACGTTTCCTTAGTGGGTAAAAATATTAATGCCGCGAAATTTCTCTATACTTATATCTTTTGAAATGAAAATTTTTCTCAGAATAGCAGTCTTTTTATATTTGCCAGTGAAGTTGTTATCTGTGAGAAAGCATGTGCTAGAAAGATGAGTTTGAAAAACGCATTTTTATCATTCACTCTTTAACTCTATCTTTTTATTCATTAATCATCCTTTTGTTTAAAAGAAATAAAAGTAAAGTTTGAACTTGTACGATGATGATGAAAGAATTTTTCTACGAAGCACAAATATTTGCTCTAATTTTGTCGTTACTTTTTATCTTTATTTTTAGACACGATTTGTTGCCTACGATGTATATTTAACTCGGTAATACACTTCCATAACTTATGTTACAAAAATGATGGACACCTTTTCTCATTCTCTCAACACGGCCAAACTAGAGTCCCTTGAAGATAAAGATTTTGATATAGAAAAGCTCACTGCTGTTCAATATGGCTTCGATATTTTGGAAGAGAAGAATATGTTGAAAGCAAAGTGTCAAGAATTAGAAACAAAGCTTTTGGAAAGTCAACATGAGTTAGAAGCTACTAATCACGTACGAATAAGATTTTGATAACATTTTAAAGGCATTTTTCATTGAACATCTTATTTCTGGATAGAGTAACCAAAACTTTTTCACAGTGGCGTACCTATCTTTAATGCCACACGGAGTGAAGGCTAATTTTGCTTCCCCCTTAAAATGTCAAATAGCACTTCAAAACTACCAAAATTTAATAATAGAGATAATATATATAGCTATGAAATATTGGAATAAAAAGGGTAACAAAACATTATTACATGACTATTTATATCTAAAATATCTCAGTCAAATTTTATTGATTGTATACTAATACAAATAAATTCTGCTTCCGGGGGCGAACCGCCCATCCCCCCTCTTGGTACGCCACTGCTTTTTCGTGTCCAAAACAATGACTTAAATATTCACAACTTTCATGTAGATGACCCAATGATAGTATCGCGGGATCTCGATCCAGATGGCCAGCGTTCAATTCCTGATCATGACTATCCATACCATCTGTCCATTTATGTAATATTATTCTTCTTTTGGATTCGATACTGACAACTTAAAAATATTCACAACGTTCATGCATTTTCTGAGGTATAAAGTATGTCAGAGAGATTGGAAACGGAGAGGATTTGCTAGCTATTTAGTCATTTTAAATTATTATAGAATAATATATTACATTCCGGTGGAGTTGTAGCTGGCAGTTATAAACTGTAGGTTGTTTAAACCCGCAAAAAAAATATGCGTTTGCCCGCTAAAACTCGTTTTATTTTGCAATTAATATTAGTTTTAATTTTTTTGTGTTAATAAAAAAATATGTTTTAATATATAAAAATTTAGACATTATCGTCTTCAGTGATTGAAATTTAATTAGATGGAAATTTTTTAAAAGTATGAACATGCATTAAATTGTTTTTTTAAATCATTCTACCTTAATTCACTTCTTTCAATAAAATATTGTTAATGGGAGAAAGTTTCAAGAGTGCCCATCTTTCAGTTACAATTTGACCAAGTATGCTAAAAGTTTTTTTCACTGACTGTTACGGTATCCATGATGCAAAGTTCTTTATAACGAATAGTATGTTTAGGTTTATTTAACAATACCATATCACGCATTACTTTATAATTCCGAACACAGTTTAATCTATTAGATGGGATTGTCTATTTTAAAGGACGCAGATTTTTTTATTTCAATGTAGTTTTATATCAAATTACTTATTGTGTCTCCTTTTCCTGAGATCTTCTTGGTCTACTAGCCTATACATACAACCTACACTTTATATCTATGTTATGTAAGATAAGGTTGAATGTTTTATACTCTCATTCAATGTTTCCATGCCTTTACCGCCCTAAAAAAATTATATGTGGGTCACCACATATCCCCAAGATATACCCACCCTGCCCAGCAGTCTAGTAGACATAATATGGACGTTTTTCTAAAATTTGTTAAACGTTACTATTTTCACTTCCAGTAATCTTTTTCATTTTTCATTTTATACTTGCTTCCAAAAGGCAGCGATATTCTTATCAATAAATACTCCCATTCCCCTCGTAATAAACGCATCATTTTAGGGAATATTGCTCTGATTTTCCTATATATGCAGACTGTTTCAAGGTGAGAGACTTTCATTGCACTTAGTATACAATTTTGGTAGAAATAATATTTATACTTCATTTAAAATGTTTCTTAAAGTGATTCCGAGAAGTGATAGTTTTTTATGATAGAGAAATTTACAATTATATTTGGCATGGGAGTTTTATGAAATTAACTTTCCCTTCTCGGATATATTTTTACTATTATAGATAAATAGGTATAGTTTAAAGCGAATAATTAATATTTATAATAGCGTATTTTTCAATAAAATCACATTTGTTCATAAAATCCTTATTTTTTACCTTGTCGAGTTTATCGTGGTTAGTATAACTATAGCATTAAAAATTTTGCCGTATTAAAATTTTAGTCCATTTTATATTTTAATTTTGTTTGCATTTTTTATATTCGTGTCATTTAGGCATTGAATCAAGCTCAAAAAATAAATTACTTTGCAACTTCAGATGAAGCTACCTTAGAAGAGAAAAAAGAAACGATTTCAAGACTTCAAGATAGCTTAAAGGCTGCAGAAAAAGAAATTAAACAAGTTAAAACCGAGAAAGAATCGTAAGTTTTCAATTGAATTTCCGTCATTATTAGTAGTGTAACAACTCTTAGAAAGTTTCTTGAAATAGACAGTATTTTTCACTCGGTTTCTTTGTTCATGACGTCTTTAGATGATTCGTTTTATGTCACGTAGTCTCATCTATCATGAGCTTTAGTGCGGTTGTTTTAAATGAAATCACACTCTAATTCTCTACGACCTCGCGTTCAAATCTTACTATTCCGACTTTATTTTTCATTCTTCGATGCAACAGATAGAATTTGTCCAATGGTGTAATTTTTGTTATTATATCCCACTTCGACCCCTAGTATTTATAATGATCTTTTTTGTTATAATTTTAGGAATGGTATATCAAAAAACATTTATTTTTACTAGAGTATAAGATAAAGCCTACAACAAACAATTTTTAATAATGTTAGAGGCGGATTAGCAAAATGAGTAAAGTCGATGTTTTTTCCTCCCTCTCTTCAGCTCTGGCAGATAGCGTACACTTTTTCTAAGGTACTATCACACGGCATTTTACTTTTATACACATTAATCAAATATCTTAACCATTTTTTGATAAAAAGTTTGTAAAATTTGAATATTTTATTTCCTAAATGAATTAAATTGCTAATAAATTCAGTTAGGTATATATATATATATCATATATATATGATATATATATTACATTCACCAATAGAAATCATGTTGCTAAATTGTTCATCTGTAGTTTGCATCAGTCTCCTCCATTAGCTATAATCATCTGCATTGCATTTTTTTGATTTTGAGTTTGGCTGAAGTATGCATCTGCACAATCGTCCCAGGCACTACCTTTCAGTGATCCTCTATTGCCTTTGCAGTATTCGCTGACCTGATCTCTAAGTTGAGGAGGCATGTTTCCTACTTTTATCTGTTCTAGCGCTTGTTGCGGTGTCATCGTCATCATCCCCATCATTTGTCCTGGCTGTGGTGTACTTAGAATTCTTTGTTGCCATGGATTTGTTTTGATTCCTTCTTGTTGTCTATATCGTTGCCGTTTGTTGTAGTTATTTCTTTGATATTTTCCGTTTCTTTCTGCCGCATATGAGCTCGGTTGCTGGTTCTGTTGTTCATTAAAGTAGTTATTGCTTCTAGGATAACTTCTGTATTCATCTTGAATTCTGCTCTTATCAACGTTTTGTTGATAATATTCATTATTTCTGTTCGAGTTGTATTTCTTTTCTCTGTTTGAACCATATCGATTTCCTCTAGAATTTCTCTTATATTCTTCTTGAAACCTGCCATTGTTTTGGTTTTCCTCAAAATATTGTTTGTCTTTATTTGAGTTGTATTTCTTTTCTCTGTGAGGATTGTATCCGTTCGTACTAGGATTTCGCTTGTATTCTTCTTGAAATCTGCCATTGTCTATGTTTTCCTGAAAATATTGTTTGTATCCATTGGTTCTAGGATCTCTTCTATAATCTTCCTGAAATTCGTTGTAATTTTGTTTAAAATATCGCTGATCCTTGTTGGAATCGTATTCACTTGCTTTATTTGTATTGTATTCTTTGGAAAAAGATTTCTCACTTTGTTTAATATTTCTTTGCTTTACTCCACCTTCATCTTTTTGGTATACTGCTTGTTGTATAGGCTCTTGATACTTTTTACTTCTTTGCAAACTGCCCACAACACTTTCTTTCACTAACAGAATCTAGTTAAAAATATTGAAGCTTATAATAATTGGATTTGGTTTTTTTAATAAAAAAAATTACCACTATAAAGTAGGTGAACATTATGATATCTAAAAATTAATAAGACATTATTTTGACTATATTAGAATCAAGTGTAGAATATAAATCCCAGATACTGCAAATATTAAATTTAGACGAGAATGTTTCAGCCAATGAAGTTTATATATAATATATATTTCTTTTTATAAGACATTTAACCCTTATTAGGATGGAAAAATTAAACAACCTAATTGGGACAAGTGACTACATTTTGTAGTCACTATCTTTTTCTATAATATATATTATATTAATTGGTTTTGGCATATATAAGTAACAGAAAATGTTATTAAATGTATTTATTTTCATGAATTTTCGCAAAATGTACAACTTACAGTTTTTTTTTCACAGGAGTGTTCTTTACAGCACGCTTTCAAACAAATGTTGCATCTTTTTCTTGTAGACTTCTTACAAATGAAACATCTTCTTGGAGTTTCTTGCGCTATTCTATTTAGATCAGATGAAACGGGCGCATACGATAAAAAATAACGTATTACATGCTTTATTTCGGTAGAGAGATGTGGATTTTTTAACCTTTTTTCCATGTTAGCTGCTGAAAGTTTTTCCCCTAAGACTTTTAGAAAAGTTTTTCTTGACTGACAATATCCATTTTTCTTTGCCATTATGTAAGCATTTAGGCATGAAACATCAAGCATGTTAAAAAATATGATTAATGGCCAGCGTACAGTTTTTCTTCTGACTGTATATTCTTCTACATTTTCGTCCATTAGATCGACGCCACCTTTTGTTTTATTGTAAAAGTTTATGAGATCTGGTACTCTTTTTTCATTAGCGAAATCCGAAGAAAAAAAGTTGCTTGACAAAAGACACACGGTTTTGTTCTTTTTTGGAGCATAAGACATAATTACTATTTTGTTTTTATTATCATACTTAAAAACTGTTGAGTTTATTTCTCTACCTTTTGAATTTTTGAATGATAATGGAAGTTCTTTTTTATTTTGACGAATCGTTCCTACTAAAGTAAGTTTTTTTTCAAGAAGTTTCACTGCTAGACTATGACTTGTAAAGAAGTTGTCAAGCGTGATATTTCTTCCTGTTTTTTCAAAAGGCTTCACCAACTCGAGGCAAACTTTTTCAGCTAAATTTATTGTTCTTGCATTATTTTCTCTACCCAAATAAATTATTCCGTTGAGAGCATAGCTTGAGTTTGCCTCACAAATCCAAAATATCTTTAGTCCATATTTTTTGGGTTTTGAAGGCATGTATGTTTTGCCAGGTATTTTACCTCGATACCCAACTAATTGCTCGTCTATTGTTAGAAATTCTTCAGGAATGTAGTGACGTCTTTGTGAAAGTAGAAACAGTTCCCATACTTCCCTTATAGCCGCAAGTTTGTCGTTCTCTTTTCTTTGACTTCTTGTAATAAGATTGTCAAACCTTAGACACCTAAGGAAAAGTTTCATACGCGAAAACGCCATACAGGCTTTATAAAAAGGCTTGCTATCTTTTTCTTTATAAAAATCGTTCAAATCACAAAAATTGTCGCGATCCGCACCTGCTCTGATAAGAAAACCAATTGAAGCTTCAAACTCATCATAAGTAAACTTTGAGAATAATTTTGAAGAAAACTTAGATGGATTTGAAGCCTTGATCATAAAAAAGTTTTTGATTTGTAAATCTTAGAATATGTCTTCTAATTTCTTCAGGTAAAGTCAAATCAAATAATTCTTTTTCGTCGACGCTTTTTGTACAGGTTCTTGCTTTCTCTGTGACAATATTACGCTTCAAACGCACAATATTATCTTTCAATTTATAATCCCACTTTACATCACCTACAGCTTCTTCTTCTCCTTCTTCTTCATTAGAAAGGGAATCATCTGTACTTTCATTTTCAGAAAAAACAACTATATCTTCTGAATCTTCCTCTAAAGTTCGGAGATTATTATTCATGTCAAAATTCTCTTCAACGTTTTCATCATCGCTTGAAAAATTTGAAAATTCTATAGATTCTGAAATATCTAAATTATCGTCACATAATTTGCTAATTTTTAATAAGCTACAGGCTTCAATAAAGGTCTTTCGTTTATTCATAGTGTACAAAAAATTGAGAAAAAAAATCAATAATGAAATGAAAGGAAGCAGAGAGAGTGTGCAACAAGATATTGTGTCTCATTCAATCATGACAACCGGAAAGAGTTTCTGTGACAATTCTTCTTTACTAAATGCCAATGCATGAAACAACCCTTGTACCTATATTAAAAGCTATGCATGAATTTATATAGAAAGACGTTGACTACAAAATGTAGTCAACTTCACTATATATGAAAAACATAGAATAACTCTTTTCATCACAAACATTCAATACTGTTATTTTCATATATTTTAACCTGTTATACAAGCAAATTGTATGCGCAATTATGAAGTTTTTACTCAATTATTCAACGAGTTATAAATAATAATACTTTTGCTGACTACATTTTGTAGTCAATTATCCTGATAAGGGTTAAATAGTAATTTGTAGAAAAGGAATTGTTAAATGGAAAAAAAGATTTTAGGATTTTTGAATTTTGTTTTCTCATATATTTTAACAGATGTAAAAAGCATCATTAAAATTTTAAAGAACGTATCATACAATCTTTAATATCATATTCTTCGTTACTGATAACAGAAATATAAGCTATTAGTTAGCATAACTTTTCTTGTCCTTCAATTCATATATTAATTCTTAAAATTAAAAAAATCACGCTTTGTATTATAAAGGTGAAATTTATATATATTTTTTTGTAAAAGTTTTTAACTTCCTTCAATTCTGAATTGAAGAAACCTGGGATTATAGATGCAATGCGATACAAAAAATAAATCTCTGGAAAGCATAATTTTTTGTAACATTTTCTTACATTTAGTGTTTAGTCTGAGACAGATATATAGTAGAGATGTATCGGATGTGAAATTTTTTGTATCCGTTGATGCGATATCAAATTTGACATCTCAGCGGATGCGGATGTCAGAATTAATTTTTTAGCAGATGCAGATGCGAATATCATAATTGCTATTCTAAGCAAACGCAAGGTTTATACTTCTTTAAAATTTAGAGAGGAGATGACCATGTATATGTGTTATCATAAAGAAATTCCGAAAAGAATTTTAAGTAAAAATTCCGAAAAAACTTTGCGGCATATAGAAAAAAGGAAAATGTTTGAAAATTGCGGATGTTGAAACTTAAATAATCCACGGATGAGAATGTTAATAGGATGGTAAAAATTTTAAGTATAAAATCGACATCCTCGGATCCGGATATCCGATACATATCTTATATATAGCCATTTTAAAGTTGTAAAAAATCCGAAATTTGTACATCACGTAAATTAAATGTTAGTTTTCAAATATTTTTTCGATTTTTTTATAATTAAAATTATTAATATTATATGGAATGAAAATGATGAGTAAAACGTGTCAAATGGAAAAATAACCGTATTAGGGATCTGATATATTTCCGACATTACTTTGTCCATTTTCAAAGATAGTACGCGTTTATATCTAACATAGACGTTAATTAGTTAGTGAATGTTTTTTTCTTTGAACTTAAATTTTAGCTTTAAACGTGTAATATCTTTAAAATGGTCAAAGTATCCCGAAATATATTAGATCACTAATGAAGTTATTTTTCATTTTACACGTCTTTACATATCATAATCATTCCAAATGATTTTATACACATGAAAAAGCCAATCTCAGATTTTTTAATAGTATAATAGTTTTAAAATGTTTATTGTGTGATATATCTCTCAGATAACTTTTTTAAGCGCTTTGTAAAGGGATAATTATTTGATGAGTTTTTGAAATAGTTCATTATATTAGTGAATTCAAAAAGTGAGCTAAATTTTTTTTATTCAGTTTATTACCAAAAAATTTAGCTGAGAGTTATAATTAATTGTTTTGTTTTGTAAGTAATCCTATTCCTTCCATTTATTTTTCTAACAATTCAAACTGAAAAGATTAGAAATATTTAATTTTTTTTTAAATTTCAACTCAAAACGTGATAAAATTAAAAAATTTATATTTACTGAATTAAAATGTAAAAGAAAATCTTCTTTTAAATTTTCCTGTTTAAATTCTAAAGTACTGTCTTTAGTCTTATAAATTTTTTTAAATACCTATTTTCCAAATATATAATTACTAGCCGGTCCCGTGGTCGTTTGTCGCTTCGTTCGAAACAGACGCTAACCTATTATTATATAGATTATTGCAGAGGATATTATATCTACCAAGTTTATAATATTAACTCCTTTTTCATGGTTTAGTTTGCGCTAATGTATACTATAGTTAACTCAATGCATCTTTTCTCGTCATCTTGATAGTATGTAAGAAACTAGGTTCTTTTCAAAAATTGCATCTATCATATTTGGGGTTCTTTTTGTTGTTAGCTCCTAGATTACACTGTCTCTTTGTTAGTGTAATCTATCATTTCAAAAAAAGAAAACAATTTTTATTTGAGCTGAGAAAGTATACACATCGCTGGAAAAATAATATAAATAGTATAGAATTTTTGTTACACTTTTGCAGCAGTAGCGATGAGTGCGTGTATTTTCAGCCAACCTACATAAAAGCCACCGTTAGATACTGCTGGCTTTATGTGTAGGCTTCTGCTTTTTGATGTGTCTCATATTTGGGCTAATAATGCTCATTATTGATTTGATGCTTGAAATTTTGAACTGTGATTGCCTTTAAGTATTGATTTATTGTATTGGTGATAAAAATGGTTTCTTAAATTGTTTTTTATTATATATATATATGCCTACTATTATATCGCATTCTTGCTTACAAAATTGCGCAATACGCACTATAAATTTATTCTTTATATTTTAGTTGAAAAAATTCCACTCTTTATTTGAAACACAATTTTATTAAAGTTTTTTATGTCATGAAACAGGAACAGATAAGGGTTTGAAAATTATAATTAAATTTTTTTTTATACCTATCAAAATTTTTTGAAAAAAGAAGAGAAATTTTATATTACAAGAAGTGATAATCAACTTATATATTATATACCATAGTAATTACTTACCTACTTAAAAATTTGAAACGATGTGCAATTTGAAAGTTTTGGAAAATGTTCTCTTATATATACATGTGTATGTACCCACGTAATTTGTTTATTTCATCTGAAATATTTGTTTGAGTTTTTTGCCTTTGTATCATGAGATTTCTGAGAAAGTAAAGTGTGACCCTGAATTTCTTCAAAATATTATTTAATGAAATGGCATTTCTAAATTTTTTCCAAAGATAAGCTCTGATGATACTCACTTGCCTGTGTGACATAATGACAATGCTGCGGCGGTATAATAAAATTACTGAGTAATTATTTCAGAGTTCTTTTTGTCAAAGATTTCTTTCAATTGCATCTCTCTTGTTCGTCATGGCTTTTGCCTTTTACTAATCACACCGATAAAACAATGCCTGCAAAAGAATAATAAATGTCAGGCATAAGGTGTGTATTATCTTAATTTTCATCATTATTATCATTGCGCAAATCAAATACGTATATCCTTCCTTCTCATATTGTTATGTTATTTTTGTGAAGTTATCTATTGTTATGCTATTTCCTAATCCATCCACATTTTTCAAATAGTAGTTCAGGCAATCTCTTTTCACGAAAAACCTTGTAGTAGAATAATTTGTCTGCATTTCAAAAAGATTTTCAAAGAACAGCGTAACTCAATATAACAAGTATAGTTGATGACGTGAAATTTTATTCAAGAAAAGGGGTCAAAGAACGGTGGCAGTACAATGTAAACATTTAAGCGAATTACAACCAGGGTTGTAGTGTCGGAATCAGTGGAGTCGCGCGTTTTAAGAACGAGTTACTTCGATTTTAAAAATAGTTACATTTCGAATTGTTAGCTTAAAAAATTAATTCATAGAAGACACTCTTTTTAGTGTTTTAAGTTGCAAAAACGCATCATAAACAATGTTTATCATTTTGTCTAACGTTGTGTTTTTGCAACTCATAGAAAAATGTGAAAAAGTCAATAAAATCAAGGAAAGAACTTTTTTATTACATAAATACCTTGTAAAGGAACACCGTTTGAAAAAAAGAATTTAGGATACATTTAGATTTTGAATGCTATTGTTTTGGCTTAGATAAAAAAGTTATAGACAAAATTTCAAAACCTTGTTTTCCAACGTTTTAGCACTCGCGGCCCCTTGCTCAGATGCTAAGAGCTCCTAAACGCTCCTATAAGCATTGTGATTAATAACACTGGTCAACAAATTTTTATTTTTTTTCTTTGGCAGACCATCTAGGAGTGTTTTCTGGGGTTTTGAAGGTCGCTGATTACGAATATAACATTGGTTTTGTCTGATTGGCTCTAGTTTAGAAGATACTGATAGCCTCAAATAAGCCTAAACTGCTAAAATTCTCCCTGAAATACTTCAATATAGAAGCAGTAAATAATAATATCAGAAAATACATAATAATTATTATGTATGTAGTGTTTTTAAAACAGTATTTAAGAATTTTCTTTTTAATTCTTTTCCTTTTTTATTCCAGAGTTGAAAATGAGTTCCAGAGAGAAAATGAGTTCTTCTAAAAGACGTTGTAGATATGAACCGGATGTCTTTTGTTACATCTGTGGACAGTATATGATGGCACAACAAAAGAGGAATATTACAGACTTTGTCAAGAGGGCGTACAAAGCATACTTCGATATGAAACTAGGTGACCAAGATAAGTCTTGGGCCCCACATATGGTGTGCAAAACCTGTGTAGAAAGTCTCCGCGGTTGGACCAATGGTAAGCTGAAGTTGAAGTTTGCTGTACCAATGGTGTGGAGAGAGCCCAAGAATCATTTTGATGACTGCTACTTCTGTATCAATGATATGACGGGGTTTAACAAGCACAAGAAAGCAAATTGGCAGTATCCGAGCCTGGATTCTGCTATCCGTCCTGTTGCGCACTCTGAGGATCTACCTGTGCCTGTTTTCACCAGTCTGCCTGAAATCGATGAAACCGAAGAGATTCCAGCTGATCTTTCAATATCAAGTGGTGATAGCTGTAGTGACTATGAAGAACCCTCAAATGGCCCTCAGCTTTTCAATCAATCTGAACTTAATGACCTAGTGCGAGACCTTTGTTTGTCGAAGGAGCGTCTGAAGTTCTTGCATCACGACTCCAAGAGAAAAACATTCTTGATTCTGGCACAAAAGTAACATACTATAGGACAAGGGAAGGCAGCTTGCTTCGTTTCTTTTCTAAAGAAGATGACCTGGTCTTTTGTAATGACGTTTCTGCACTTCTTAACTGCATGGGACTCGTCATATGACCCAGCGATTGGCGTCTCTTTATAGATAGCTCGAAATCAAGTCTAAAAGTTGTACTTTTGCATAATGGCAATAAGTTTGCTCCTGTACCAATTGGCCATTCTACCAAGATGAAAGAAGAGTATGATGGTATCCAATTTGTTCTTGAAAAACTAAATTACAACACTCATAAATGGCTGATTTGTGTGGACTTGAAAATGGTGAATTTTCTGCTTGGTCAGCAAAGTGGGTACACAAAGTATCCCTGCTTTCTTTGTTTGTGGGATAGCAGAGCAAGAAACCAGCACTGGAGAAGGGAGAACTGGCCAGAACGAGAAAGTCTCGAAGTCGGCACAGCCAACGTCATCAATGAGCCTTTGGTACCCAGGGATAGAATCATCTTCCCTCCATTGCACATAAAACTAGGGCTCATGAAGCAGTTTGTTAAGGCGTTGAACAAAGATGGAGATTGCTTCAAGTACATATGCAGGCAATTTCCAGGTCTTTCCATCGAAAAAGCTAAAGGTGGCATCTTCGATGGACCTCAGATTCGAACGCTCATGAGGGATTCTGACTTCACTAATCATATGAACAGGGTTGAGTTAAATGCTTGGGTGTCCTTCACAGATGTAGTGACAAACTTTTTGGGAAATCACAAAGCTGATAATTACAAGCAATTGGTCCGTAAGATGCTTACTGCATACGAAAAACTAGGGGCAAATGTGAGCATTAAAGTTCATTTCTTGTTTAGCCACCTCGACAGATTTCCTGGTAATCTTGGTGATTACAGTGAGGAGCAAGGAGAGATTCCATCAAGACATCAAAACAATGGAAGAGAGGTATCAAGGCAAATGGGATGAGCACATGATGGCAGACTACTGCTGGAACCTTTTGAGAGACTGTCCGAAAGTTGCTCACAAGCGAAAATCGTATAAACGTCAATTTCACTTTTGTGAATAAAATATTGTTTTGTGTGTTCATTGTAACTAAGAATCTAGTGTATAATAAATGCTTTGCATTAAAATTCAGTAAATTTTTTGTATATTCTCGAAATCTATGAAAAGTGTTCAGTTATTATAGGATAAATGAAATGATGTTATATCTAACTTAACTTGTTAGATTGAGATTTTACACTGTCTTTGTGGTTTTAGATTATCATAAAAATCAATATCTGACATTTTTGCACTATTTAGCCGTTTTTTGTACGTTTAGTTATGGTCGCGAATGGGTGATTTCAGACGAACGAGCCCCTGTGATATCTCCAAAACTAGAGCCAACTTGAAAAAACAAATGTCAGATTCGGATTCAGCGCCCTTGAAAACCCCAGAAACCAGTCTCACTTTGCCTGCCAAAAATATTGTGTTGACCAGTGTAATGTATTTTCTGTGAAGAAAAAGAAAAGAAACATAACCTAAAAAAATGTAAGATTTTTCTTATTATTTATTAATAAACTAGATCGCACTATTAGTTTGAATTTATTATACAAAAAACCAAAGTTTTTTTTAATTATAATATCAAAACAGGTTTCAAGAGGTAATTATCTGAATTAGTGCGATGTCTGCAATATTTGAGCTAAACTTTTGAAATTCATAAAATTCTTCTTGTACTTCATCTGGGATGCTAGAAGTTGAGTACAAAATTAATCACTTTCTAAAGATCCATGTTCTTCTGGTAGCTCATTAAAACTAGATTTTTACCAATTTTAACTTTGAAGAACTGATCTCGACCTGATATTCACCAATCCAGAAAGTTTTTCATAAATAAAGCTGTTTCCAAGAATGGTTTTCCACCCCAATTCTATATTTTTAAAACAAATGCTAGGAGTTTGTTTTTAAAATAGAGAATATACGTTTGCTCCTCTCTAAATTTCAAATTTAGTTTGTTCAATTGATCTTAATCCATATCTTATTTTTGGAGAATTTGTGGTTTCGCAACAATATACAGTCATGGCTTGTTTTTCCGTTCTTCTTGGAACTGGTTTGTCGTTATTCAATACGCATGTGTCTGGAAACGTTGGCTCCCTTTACTTTTAGTTTCGTATATGCATAATTTGATAAAAATTATTTGAAGAAAAAAATATATACTAATTCTGAAGGACACTTTATTTGGAAAAATAAACTTAACGTTTTCGGCAAACCTGCCTTTAAGTAATGCGATATATAGAAATTATGGTGAATGTTTTATCATACAGCAAGTAAGTGTTAATTAGGTGCAAGTTAAACAAAAGATTATGTATAGGACAATAAGAAGGTGTTAATTAGATGTAAGTTATACCAAAGATTATGTATAGGACAGCAAGAAGGTGATAAACGTAAGTGAAAATTGTTATGACAAAGAAAAATAATAAATGTGTATTTTAAACTAAAAGACTTACAATGGATATTAATAATTATTATGATGATGAAGATAATTATTATAAGTGATAACAATAAAGGAGAAATTAAAAAACAATAAATTAGTATTAAAATAAAATATTATATGAATCAAACAAAATTAATTAACTATTATATTGAATATTGATTTTAGGGATAAAATTTTCAATAAAATATTTTTCTTTACAAATACGATCTATGTAACTGTTTCATTTTGTTGCAGACTGTGGGCTCAGCCCAAAGATAGTTCGTCAGGTAGAGTATGACTGTCTCTCCATGGGCCATACTAATCTCAGTGACGTTAAAATATGTATGATGAGTTAATTCGTACCTCAAGATACAATCGATATGCAATGCAGGCATGTGCAGACTCTAAGTTGTTTTTACCATAAGAGAATTGTCCTACCAGATTAAATGTGAGATCCTGCTTAGATGGTAGTTGAACTTCTGTGTATCCGGGTTCTCGTAATAGGCGATAATCCTGCGTTGGGATTGCTCTGGTGCACCCTTTACAACTCAAAGTTAGTCCCCATTCTCCGCTGATGTCCTCTCCCAGAAGACATCGATGGGTTAGTTTCGAGATGATCGCAACATGTAATAGTTGGTACATGGTGGTAAAATCATCCTTTTTTTGACATAAGTCAATCGCATAAACCCTTCAAATTCTCGCGTGGGTAGTTATATTCCATGGCAAGTTGACATAGTCACCATGGGTAATATATAAGTGCTCGCTTCGGTGCTCAAAACACCCGCTCAGAACCTGTCCTATATTGCTAGTCTTCTTATTAATTAATTAATTCAATTAATTAATTTTTATTAATTGGTCTAAGTATGGGTCTCCACCCAACCATCCCATGAGTTCGGCAAACTTTATTGCTGACTCACCCTGTGGGGAGGGGTTGAGAAGACTCAGCCTTGATTGCAGACGACAGACCTGTGTTGCTGCCCCAAAGTATAATGGTGCTTTTCCACGTTCAGGCAATGTTGTCATGAAACTCTTTAGCACATGGAGTAATGTATTCTGCTTTCTGGAGAATTGCTTGTTGAATGTGTGTTTTTCCACCACCATATTTTTCAGCTAGGCAGCGATAGCTTTCTAATACTCAGTGATTCTGCAAGAAATAAATCTTTTTTTTTGGGTTTGACGTTAGTAAAATTTTTGAAAAAACAGTTTAAAAGGAAAAACAATGCTTTAAACTTGCTTATAAATTATTAAAAATGTCTTAACTTTAATCAATTATGGTACAGTACAGTTGCAATTTTAATTAGACAATGGAGCCTCGTTAAGTTGGAAAAAAGATGCAAGTATTGTAGATAGATATTTCAATGGATACGTATGCAATTTTGTTTCTTACCAAATTTATCCTTTTTATAGAGATGTACGATTTTAAACTCGATTTTATGAATTTAAAAAATTATGACGGTCACCCCCTAAAATACTCGCGCGACCCTTAGGCTCCACTAAGCTGGTGCTAACCCATTTGATCCCACCATCACCTCTAAAGGAAGCAAACAATTTCTTGATTTTAGCGTAGTCTTTTTTAAATCAAGAACTAAAGAGCTTAATTTTAGAGCTCTTTAATTTTAGGATATTTGTTAACGTTTAGTGAAAGAAAATACACCTTACTATGTTTTTTATCCAATTTTAGCTTACTTGAAGAACACGAAAAGATGATCAAGTCTTTACATTCCTCTTCTGAAAAATACGACCGGCTTGCTCAAACAAACGAATCCCTGAAAGAAAAGATCAAGTCTTTAAAAAGCAATGAGGACAAATACTATAGTCAATTTGACGAGTGTCAAAATAATAACATAAAGCTACAAAAGGAGGTATCTGTTATTCTTAAGTGGTGTTTATGTTAATCTACTTTTTGCTTTCCCTCCTTAGGCCTCTCCTCTAACTATATTCAATGTCACAGTCGTTAATTTAGCATGCAATTTGTCATATTAATAGTTAAAATTTAGTTTTCATTTTTAAGTTTGAAATACACAAGATTATCATTTTTTATTATAATTCAGAAATTTCCAAATAAAAAAGACGAGGTTGTTTAATTAATTTTATTTTGATGTAAAATTTCCATTTTTAAACTTTTACATACTCTTTGCTCTCTCGATATAATTATGAAAATGCAAGAATAAAACAATTTTTCATAACTAATTATTTTCGCTAATAGCATAAATGGATAATTTTTACTGGAAAATATATTTTTTATATAGAATACTAGATAGAAATCATGAATTATGAGGCAAAATTCTTATTCACATGCTATGCTAAAAATTAAAAAATGGAAGCTTACTTAGTAAAATTAATCAGAAACATGGCTGTTTAAGTAGACTATCCATATAAATTATTTAGAAGAAGAAGAAATTTATTAAAATAAAAAACAAAACATAATAAAGATTGAGGAGTTTGGCATTTCCATAGTTGGCAAGGCAACGAGCAAAAAAATGTAGCAATCTTCGAAGTCATGTCTATGGGATAAGAAAACTATTCATCGAGAAGGCAATACTTCTTTGTTCAGAAAACGTTGAGGAAGAAGCAAAGTGATTTTTCCGGGAACGATACAATTTATTAGTTGAAATAATAGTTAAAGATTAATATTCATAACAATACTTGTTATGATAATTAATATATAATATTAATAATACGATAATAATAAAAATAGGAAATAGAAAAAAAGAAAGAAATAAAAAAAAATTGAATCGTAGACAGGAATATTTTACAATCAAATGTTAAAAGGAAAACCACTAATAACTATTATTATAAAGTTGAAAAAAATATTTAAAAAAAAACAAACTTTAATAATACTGATACACAATTTTTTGATAATTTTTTTAATATCTATGGAATTTCCGAGTTTCAAGTGATTGAGATGTTTATTACCCAGATTCAACGTGCGTAAAAAACATTACTAAAATTAGTTTTATGAACTCTAGGTAAATGAATTTTACATGGCTGACAAGTGTAGTGAGTTTGGATCAATTAATTTTCAGCAAATAAATGATTAAAACAACCTTTTTTAAATAATTTTTAGATAAAAAATATCTGACAAATAAATATTAATCTGTTTTAATGTAAGATGCTGACTATGTTCAATATTGTTTTTTACACTAATAAACCGATGTAACTTGTTTACATGTGAAAGCTTATTGAGGTATGGTTTGATTCCCAAACAAGATTCACATACTTGATATGAGGATAAGCAAAAGAATAATAAAGCATTCTTCTTGTATTGTATGGCAAAAATTTAGTGAGTTTTCTAAAGCAACCTAATAGTCTTGCTATTTTCAAATTTATTTTTTTGATATGTTCAACAAAAGAAAAATTTTCAGATATAGTTATTCCGAGATATTTTACTTGAGAAGCTCTCTTGAGACAAGTATTTCCCAAAAAAAAAAGAAGGTAAAACATTTATTTTTCTTTTAGACATAACAATATAATTGCTTTTGTCAAGATTCGAAGGCTTATTATAATAGGACCATTCATGTATAGATTCAGGTACCATATTTATAGGTTGAAAGTTACTATAAATATTATAGTTTTAAAAATTAATACTAGGTCATCAGCATACATAATAATATTACCTGTGTTTTTGATACAAGTTTCAATATCATTATTGTATACTAAAAATAAAAGGGGACCTAAGATTGATCCTTGAGGAACTCCAGCTGATGAAAAATCTTGAGAAATCAAATTATTGTAGCTAACAAAACTATGTCGTGAGCTCAAATAAGACTCGATTAGTATATATATATTACCTCGCACACCTAATTTGTACAATTTGAAAAGTAAAAGTTTATGGTTTACATTATCAAAAGCGCGCTGAAAATCAAGAAAGAAACAAAGAGATATTTTTATGCCATTTATAGATTCAGAAACTTGAGAAAACAATTCAAATAATGCATCTTGAGTTGACTTTCTAGGAAGAAAACCAAATTTGTTTTTTGAAAAAAAAGTAATTTTTGTCAAATAATCATATAACTTTCCGTGTATTATTTTTTCAAAAATTTTGGCAAAATTTGAAATTAATGCAATGGGTCTATAAGATTCAATGATATTTGGTGACTTACTTGGTTTAAGAATGGGCAGAATTTTCAACATTTTAAGCATGGATGGAAAATTACCTTCAGAAATAGCGTTTTTAAATATATCTACAAGTAAATTTCCAATTAACCCGTTAACCCCATGTCGACTATAGTCGACTTTACAAAAATAAAATCGTCTGCGTTTATCAAAGCTCTTTAATGCAAATCTTCTGCTTTACATTAGATATCGTCTGATTATTCCGGTCGTTAACGGGTTAATGGCAAACTGTAAGCTATTATTTTTAAACTAATATCATCATTACCGCATGCTTTTTTGTTTTTTAAGGATGCAGTAGATACAAAAACATCATTTAATAATGGGATTGTGTCAAAGTAAAATGAAGAAGATTGAAAAACTATTTTATTGGTGCTATAATGAAACGATCTTTCAATGTTTGTATCATCAGCAGTAAAATGTTCAACGAACTCAGAAATATTTCAATTTTGCATAGTAGTAGTGCAGTTACGATTCAATAATGTATTTAGAGTATGGCATATCGTTTTATTATTGGCAGGCACAACTAAGTTTTTTGTGATTATAACGAGATTTTGCTTTTTTAATTTCATACTTATAATGTTTTAATATGTTTTTGTAGATTAAGTAAAGTAGGATTTCTTTTATATTTTTTTGTAACTTTTGAATTTCATTTTGAACAATTGAGATAGATCATTATTGAACCAGGGCATATCAGATTTCTTTTTTCTAATTTTAATTAATGGAAATGAGTCATGAAAAACATTGTAAAAAATTTCAAGAAAGTGACAACATGTGACGTCAACAGATATAGGAAATTGAAAAAAAGAAAAATGACAATTTTGTAAACAAGCAATGAATATATCATAGCAGTTGGAAGAAAAATTTCTTTTTAAACGGAATTTTTTCCTATGTTACTATGATCTGACATAACAAGAAGATTTGGATAGTGATTCGTTATATCAGTAACAATGTTGAAAGACTCTATTTTATCATTATAGTGAATAAAAATATTTTCGATTAGACTACTGGTTGAAAAACACATTCGAGTAGCTTTATAGTTATACATGGGTATAATCCTTTACTAATCATTAGGCTAAGAAAGTCAAGTGCATGTGTGTCTAAATTCAACAAGTTGAATCAATTGGTCAATTATGACCCAACGCAAGAAACTGCTTAAGTATCTCAAAAAATTTGATAAATTTAGTATTGGGTTGTCTATAAACAGCAAATATAGAAAATATTCTATTTTTGAAATTAAATTTAGCATATAAAAAATCAGAAAAGGATTCATCACAACTCAATGAATTCACTAATAACAACCTATAGGTATCTCTGTAAAAATACAGACACCAACCGCCAGTTTTAGTTCTCTCATGAAACAAATCTGAATAATCTTTAAACTTTTGCTTGAATTCCATATCTCTGTTAATACTATGAAACAGGCGAAAAATTCAAAGTTTGTAAAAATACAAGAAAATAGTCAAAATTTACATATAAACTTCCTATATTTAAATGGAGTATTTTGAAAGATTTGACACAAGTATTTATTTCAATTTCAAACAAGTATCTAGTCTTATTAACATTTAATTTAAGATCTTTCGGGATTGGCTGATTGTATAAATCTTGTTCATAGCTACTCATTTAATATACGATTAAAATTTAACATTTCACGCTTTTTTATTAAGTTTAAAACTGAAGTAAAGGAGGGACATTTGTTATTATAAAATTGCTTAGAGCATGAGTTTGTTTTACACTTTAAGCATTTCAAATGTTCGATATTACATTTATCAAAAGTATGCTTATTTGAATGGCAAGCAAAACAATTAATAGATTTTTCACATTCATGATGTCTCCAGTGTCCGTAAGTAATACAATTATTACAACTTTTGACTTTGGGAATAAAAATAACTACATCAAGAAAGCGGTCCAAAAAATATTATATTGCTTTCACATATTTTTTTAAAAATTCCTTCTTCAGAGATAAAATTAGATTATAGAAGTTTGGATTTTTGGAAACAAACTTTGTGACTTTTAGAACATCACCTTTAACTAAATTATTTTTGACATAGATGTGTTCAGATATGTTTTCTATTTCTAAAGATTTAGGCATCTTTTTTAGCAACAATCCTAGATATTCTTTCTTTGTTGATAAAAACATTGTTCTTAGTTTTTTAAAAACATGTTGTCAACATTATTGTTGTCTAGTTTCTTTGAGGCTTTACTGAGTTCATTACGATCAACAAAATCAACATAAATTTTATTATTAGTGAGCTTACTTTTTACTATTTTCGAGTCCTTTAAATTAGTATGAAGAAACGAAACCTTATCAAATTTTGAACCTTTATCAACTATTGATTTTTTTATCTATGTTAACAAGTGTGTTTTTAGGTTGAGAACAACATACAATTTTAGTTTTACCTTTCATGACATCAGAATTAGTCATTTTATGTTGAGAATTTATCATTAAATTTTCTAAATTTTTAAGTCTACTATCAATATTTATATTTAAATTAAAATTATTTATAATTTCCTCTAGTTTACTCTTAATTTCTTTTTTACTCCACGACTCTAATGTTTCTTTCAAATGATTCAAAGAATTAATCGTGCAAGTAGAATCCATCTACTACTTCTAATATAAATTAAACAAAAAAAAATTTCACTAACAAGAAAAAATTGAAAATAAAAAACTAATACATTATTTAAAATAATTTATAAAATTAAAATAATCTTGCAACGTTGGCAGCCATTGTAAATTTAGGATGAAATTTGATGAATAAATTGTAAAATTTTTTTTTTTATTAGTCAAAATAAAACCACGTCTTCTCATTGGTTGAAAAAGGAACTCTTAGGAAGTTTTTTTCTTAAATGTACAGAATTTTGTACATATATTAATCTTGAATCTCGTTCTTCCTTACTGATTCTGAGTTTGCATTCAAAATAGCCTGTACTATATCTTCATTCGTCACACTCCTTATGAATCTGTCAAAGTCTTTTTGGTCAACTTTTTCCTTCGTCATCCGTACGTATATGCTTCAAACACAATTGTTGGCGTTCTTCAGGCTGAGAATTATATATACCATTTTCAGTTCGGGCGCACCTTTTTAATTCCGTCAAACTTTTTTTGCAATTCAAATGCTCCATCCCACCTTTTTGTAATTTAAAATTACTGTTGTAAAATTTTTCATAGTTTTTTAATTAAAAAAAAATTGCTATCAAAAGAGTAAAGTGTCAATTAAATAAAAAAAAAACGGGCAAGTCTTACTTAAAAATAAAAAAAAATTAAATTTTTTTTATAATTAGGATGTGTAAATTAAAAATGAAGGCCAATTATGGTCTTTTTTCACACCTTTAAATTGCTTTATTTCTTTATAATTATAAATTTGGCAACAATTGAGAAACATTATGAATTAACTAACTTATGATCTTTACCAATAATATCTGCCAAATCTTAATGATAGTACGCAGTCCTAAATATTTTTGATATTTTATTTAATTATAATTCCAATGAGGAAATAAGTTAGTTTTACATTTTATATTTTTCTACATTCTTTGATAAAGAAAAGGGGACTAAAAGATTTATATCCATTACGGAGTGTTATTTCTTTTAGGTATCCTACCTTTCCTCTCAATTAATGAAAAACGAAGCATCGGAACTAGAAGTTTTCCAGTTGAAAGAGTCAGTGGATCACTTGAAGCAGAAAAATAAAGATGCTAACGCCTTGAAGAATATCATAAGCGCTCAAGTATGAAAACACGCTTTAAATGATGTCAATGTCATTTCCTTTGAACTGTTTAGTTAGAAGAAACGATAGCGCTTTTGAAACAAGAGCAAGATAGAAGCAGAAATTTGCACAACGAGTTTGACTTATACAAACTCTCAAATAAAACTAGTTTCTTGGAAAACGATGATCTCCACTCTCAGCTTTTATCTAATGAGGACTTCTCATTAAGTAATCTTCTTTTACATTATTTCTCGTAAATGATTTCCCTTTAACAACCAGGATAATTAGACGATACCTATTCTAAAGCAAAAATTTGTATTATTATTAAACGCAAACGACTTTATTTTTCTGAAGTCAACAATATTCGAATTTTGTTGTTAACATGTTAAATAAGGAATCCATAAGCTTACTTGTTTTTCAAATAAACTAATGATTGTTCTTGGAAAATCAAAAATATATTTCTAAACATGATCTATCAGCATACCCTGATTTCCTTCCAGCGTTTAAAAAATTTAAAAAGTAAGTTATGTGCCGGTCAACATTTGGCGTAATTGTTACAAATAAGAAAATGTGTAGTAGTAGCTTTAAGTGAAGTTGTACTTCACTGCTCTATTGTAAATTTTTCACATCATAGCTTTTTCTGTTTTTAATTCATTCTTTGTGTAAATTTCAGTAGTTTTAATAAAGTTCAATTAGGATTAATATTTGTTATATAACACTTATAAGTCCGCTAACTCATTTAGTTTCATGGCATATTCGTTTTTCTTGAAGAATAATGAATATAATACAAATCATCAAACATTTAAAGGTGAGGATGGAAAGAACGATTTGTTTTCTCAAATGCATGACTCTGCCTTAAAACAGGTTGAGCATCGCTTAAACTTTTCCATACAAAATAACGATAAAACGAAAACAAAGCTGGCAGAAGCACAATCAAGGATTTGTGATCTTACCCAGAAACTAAATCAACTTGCTACCATAGCTGGATCGGTAAGCCTTATTTTACTTTAAAATAATTTGGCTACAATTTAAAAATGCGACTCAGAGATGCAGGATTATCTTTTTTATCGTAGTGACCAGTCGTATGTTAGAACCATTGTTCTTTTTATTTTTTGAACATCCAGGCGTAAAAAAATTTACTCGATACTAAAATTATTTTACGTATTTCAGGCGGTCGTTACATGAATATGTAAATAAATTCAAATTGTTTTCATGTCATCAAAATTGCTACTACACGCATTCATCCTTATACATCATATATCTTGTATTATTTACTCTACATCACCTCTACTTGTATACAATAGACACTATCTTTGGGGAAAGGTTTCGCTTATATATATTTTATACAAGGGTGGTCTATATCCTTCTTTTGTTATTTCAAAACCCACGATTTCTACTGACTTTTGGATTATCCGCAGAAATTTTTAAGCAATTGAAAGTGTGAAAAAAGGCTGATTCAATGTCATTATCCCTTAATATGGAGTCCAATATACATCGCTTTACAACTTTTGATCCTTTGTGATGTCGTTGAATCGAGGAGCCATTTGTGCTCAAATGCTGTGAATGCTTCCAGTGTTCTATTCTGCTGTATTTTGTTGTTTGCGGTGCCTTCTTGTGAACTCTTTTAGATTAATAGCTTTAAATTTGCATCTCTATTATCGACGCTTTACACTTAGAAAGCTTTATCCGCAACGCCAAAATATTCTAAGAACAGCGCGTAATTATGCTGCTTTTTACCTTTCACGATTTTCTTGTGTAAAAAAATTCCCCCGAGATTTTCAAACTACAAAGCTTGGAAAATGAATGAAAACAAAATTTGTAATTTAATAATAGTATTCGTTTTATTGAACAAAAAAGTACAATTTTATATGTTCATGAAAAGATGCAAAAAATTGATTAATTATATAAAGTATTCATTTCAATGTCTGTATTAAGTTACTTTTCATTACTAACTGTATGGTACGTTCAACATTAATGCAAGGAAATATTAATACTAAATAAATAGGTTTATAATGACTATAAAAATTTGAAACATATATAGATTATATAATATTGTAAAAATAAGAATAAAACTCTACAATAAGCAGAAGTTTAAAAGTATCTCTTTGTTAGTCCATTTCAAATACTAAAGAAAAATCTTTATTTAGTAAATCAGGAGAAACAACGTAATCAAGTTTGTGCAAGTTGACCAAAGCTCCATAATTTTAATCCAAGGCAAAAATTTCAGAAACTGGTGAAGTCACAGTAAAATAAATTTTTAAACAAAACATATGAACATCTTACATAAGATGCAATTATATATACATTTACTTGAAATATTTATTGATGAAAATATATAACTGTATGCATGGGCCTCGCTGATATCTTAAAAATGATATATATATACAGTACACACACCATATGTATTAGTATACATTATTTATTTATACATATACAATTTCATAGATTTCTTTTTTTGTACGTAGATCCTTACAAAAGAACACTAATGTTAAATTTTTTATACTTGGATCCATTCTAATATCGAGGGGAATTATCTTCATGATTAATATTTTTATGTTTGTAAACAAAAGAAGCTAGTTGTAATTTATTGATACTATCAAATGTAAAATATAATACTTTTCTTTTTTATAGCTTATATCAGAATTTCTTATAAATTTCACAGCTTTATCAAGTTTTTTTTTCTAACTTTTTGAATAGTGAAAGTGGGGATTTTGCCCAGATGTAGTTAGCATATAAAACTTTAGATTTAATTGTTCTTTGCCTACACCTTGTATCCAAGTTGGGGGTCGGCGGCTATGAACCCAATCCTCCACTTCTTTCTGCCCTGAGCATAACATTCTTCCAATCCAATTTCGACTGGCCTCTTTTTAATTCCATCTTTTAAAATATCGTCCTCTTTTCCTTTTTCCCATTATTGGACAATCCATTATTCTGCTGACCGCATCCTTTTTTTCTTTTCTAAGAACATGCCTAAACCATCGAAGACTACTTCGTTCAATCACACCCATCACTCTAACCATAACCTTACTCCTTTTTCTAGCCTCTTCATTCTTCATGTGATCTTTCAGTGAGACTCCTATTATTTTCCTCAGCATACTCATTTGGATTGTTGCAAATCTATTCGCATCTTTCTTCTTTAACCCATTTACGACCAATGTTCCTATTTTGGAACATAAGTAATTTCATCTTCGTCTGCTTTTTTCAATGACTTTGAATATAAATCGTCTACTTTGGTTGGTCTTAAATGGGTTAAACTTAGACACTCTGCTTCATATGTCATCGCTCGTCTTATAATTGGTGTATAAATTTTTGCCTTTAATTTTATTGAAAATCTTTTGTCGTACATGATTGCTTTAACTTCTTTCCACTTCACCCAGCTAGCGTTTATTCTTGTTTGTACCTCTTTTGCGCAGCTTCCACTTTCTGTAATTAATGACCCAAGGTATTTAAATCTTCTAACTTGATTAAATTTTTTGCCACAGAATTTATTTTTAATCCTACTTTTTCCAATCATGCTTGCCATAAAAATATTCTGTTTTGCAGTTTTTCTTTACTCTCAGCCAGAATTAACAAGTCATCTGCAAAAAGTAATTCCCATAGTTCTTTCGCTCTAAGTTCTTCAGATATGACATCAATGACAATAGCAAACAAATGTGGGCTCAAAGTTGAACCCTGATGCAGACTAACTTTAACCCCAAATGCTCTGGAGAGACAATTTGTCGTTCTGACCACACTTTTGCTTTCCTTATACATTTCGACTACTATTCTGACTATTTTTTCTGTGACCTTCTTTTTTCTCAAGCAAGGGTAAACTAGTTCTCTGGGAACACGATAATAGGCCTTTTAAAGATTTACAAAACCGCAATAGACTAACATATCTCCTTCTAACTTCTTTTCTATAAGTTGTCTAGCTATAAATATCGCATCCCCTCCACTTTTTCCTCGATAAAACCGAATTGTTTAGGATCAATATTCACTCTTCTACGTATTCATTTCTCCACTATTCTTTCAAAAAGTTTGAATGTGTGCTCAAACAGCTTTATGCCTCGGTAGCTACTGCATTCCAAAAGGTCTCCCTTCTTTTTATATATGGATACAATCAAGTCATTTGGAATTCTCTCATTTATCCATAGTTCCTTCAGCAACTCCGTCATCCACTTTATACAGATTTTGCCACTAGCTTCCAACGTGTCATTCCAGAAATTTTATTAGCCTTCATTTTGATTATAGTATTTTCAATTTCTTTTTCTGCTCCTACAACTTTTTCTTGTTCATAAATCGTGTCTCTTTCATTTTCGATATTTTAAAGTTCTCCAAAATACTCTGCCTATCGTTCCCCTATCTCTCTGTTGTCAAATAAAATTTTTCCATTTTTGTCTTTTATCAAGTCCACTTTCTTCTTTCTCTCTTTGTAGCAATTCTATATATTCTATTTTGCTCCTCTTTGTTGTTTAGCTCTTCATACATCTTTTGCATTTCTTCTTTTCTACGTATCCTTATCTTTCCCCTTCTTTGTTTCACGGTAGCGTTTAAAACCACACTTTTTTTTCTAAGAGTATTTTTGACATCTTTGCTCCACCACCAAGATTCTCTTTCCTTTACATCGTTTTGTTCTGCCTAAAACATTTTCGCTTGCTTTAATTAGATTTAAAAAAGGTACAACTTTTGCAAATTTTAGAAGAACTACTAGAAAACTTATTAGTTTAAAATAAAACTATATATTTTATTAAAAATTATCACAAGGCTGTAACTTGGGTAGAAAGATATGAATTTACCTAATTTATTAGTAATTACTAATTAGTAAGCAAGACGAGACAAAAGACGCAGCTGCTATGAAAACATTCTTTTCAGTTCAAAATAGAAAGTTCTTTCGTTATGAAACTTATTTTATTAACTGTAGCTAAACTTTTTAGTGTTGACAAAAAATTTTTACTCAGAAAGTTTTCGTTAATTTCATCAGGGATTAATTTCACAATTGGATACTGGTGATTTTTTAATTAGTTTCCAAATTTTTTTATTATTAGAAAAAACAGTTATTAAAGTAGGTTTGTTTGGCTTTTTTATAAGACTATTAACTTGCTTCGGGCAACTATAAAATTTTCACGTATGTTTATTTTTTATTAAGGCATGTATTTGAAAAAATCTTGATATAAAAAATAGTATATATTTTATCCTGGCGAAAATTTTTGGAATATTTTTTCAGAAATTAGTGGGATCGTAAAATTTCCCATTCTAAACGCTGAAAAAATGTTTTAACCTTTTAAACCAATTTTTGGAACATTGAAGAAGTTTCTTTAATCTTTTAGAAAACTTTTTACTTATCTTTTCTTTTGAATTTAGAATGAACAAGAAGACGATGATGTCTTATGCGACGTATCGATGAACGAAATAAAGGGGAAGCTTCAAGAATACGAAGATGAGTTAAATGATTGTGCAATACACACACTTGCTATCAGTGAGTGTGTGATAGACTTAAAAGATTGTTATGAAAACCTTTCCAATAAATCCAATTTGTTAAAAGCAAAAAGCGCCTCCTTTCACGACAAAAATAGTTGCCAAGAAGATAACTCATCTATATCCTCTGAACCGTATTAAACATACCTTTTTTTAAAAATTGATTTATTTTTTCCAAATTAAAATAGCGTTGTATAGTATTTAGTGTGGCATAGAATAGTTTCGTCAAACTCAATGGTTGAAGACAGCTTCCAAAGTGGGAGGCTAACGTCGCACCAGGGACTTTAGGATTTTGTTAGTAGGGGCGGGCGGTCAGAGAAAAGGTTATTGTGCCAAAAAACTCAAGTCACGTTTAATTTGTTGAATCAAGTGCTATGCGAATGGAAAAATGCATAGCTAATTTTTTTTTAATTTTATTGAAAGAAGAATACAATATATAGCATAATATTTTTAACTGTCGGGCGATTTCTTTCAGTAACTAAACTAGTCGTAGAGGCGTGGGAAGTGAGGCCCACAACTATTAAAGGCGCTGCCTCCCACGGAAGGTGAAATATAAATTGAAGAATTTTGATTTGTAAAAATAAAATAATCTTTCCTAAAAAGCGTTCTTTGATTCTTTACTTTTCACACTTTTATGACTTTAAATAAGCACTGAAATCAATCAACAAACAAATACGAATGTTTAAAGTAAGTTTAACGAGAATATGAATGTTAAAAAAATTAATCGAATATTACTGCCATCAGTAATAATAACCATTATTAATTTTAGACAATAAAAGAAGGCAGGCAAGCTCATATTAACTCTTTTGTAAGTGTAAACTTATTCAGCAAAAAATTTGAAATATTAGCATTAGAATGTAATTTTTTTAAATAATGCGAAATCAGTGACAGAAAAAGAAATTATTTTTGTTAGTATTTATAGTAAAGAACTTAATTAAATGCTTTTGAGAATCTATAAAAGAAATTAAAGTTATAATGTTAATGACAAAATAAATACCAAACAATGTGACGAAAAACGAATTATATCCAATACAACATTCTCTTTAAATATACATATGTAAAAGTATGAAATATGTTAAGAAAGTTAAATAGGATATGCAAATTACAATAAACTATTACATTTAACGATAAATTCCGAAAATAGCACGTAGAAAAATGTATATAAAACTTGATAGAAGAATGAAATATGAAACTTTAAATCTAAAGTGTGAATCAAATATACGATTTGCACTGATCCTAATTTATGCTGCCAATGACATTACTGAAAAATCCGATATAATATCGAAAAGATATAAATTCCTATTTTTTTAACTTTATATGCAGACTATTTTCTCATATCTTTTGATAATATTTTTTTGTTAAGCTTTACTTTCAACTATTAAGTTATGTTGAAGAAAGTTTTGTGAATTAAAATTTTTCTAGATTCTAGCTCCTGATCATAAATGTTCAATATAAAAAGATACTTTATTTTTCGCAATATTCACTCTTTTCACTTTTGAAACTATAATTAAATAACTCCTTTAGATCTCAATACATTCCAGACAAGCCAACAAGGATATGTGAAAATAATGAAGAAAATAACACAACAATTTATGAAGATTGTTCAAACGAATCTTTAAAAGAGACAGATAAACCCACATCAGAAGATGACAAAAATTCAACTGATTTTTCCAATCAAAAAAATATTTCACAAGAAAGAGTATCTTTTTTTTTATTCCTAACAATAATTACAAGTAACATAAAAATCTTTAATCTGCCCCATAACACATCTGAATACTTTGCTAACGCCCTAAATAAATTTTGAATCTGAAAAGAGTAGTTTGCTCTTTGATTTTTATTTTTTTGTAAAATACTAATAAAAAAAATCGTTAAGTATCAAACTAGCCGTTTTTAGATTTTCATAAATATTTAGATTAGATATAATTCTAAATAAAATATTTTTTGTTATAAAATTTGGTATAATTTATTGGTCCTATGTTATTTTACATCCATCATTAAAACTAACCTAATAGTACATTTAAGATTATTGACATCGAATTCCTATATTATAAAAGTTAGAATCAAATCAGTGAGAATAGACTTAGACAGGCGGTTACTGGTCTTTAAAGTTAATTTTTTATCATTAACTTAAAATTTTTTTTTAAGTATTCCTAACCTCAAGGTTCTTTTGCATCTCACTGATATCTTAAAATTATTTGAGATGGTCATTATAGACCCGTAAAGAAAGCAGCAACCATAAAAAGAGACTTCATTTGAAGTGTTCTTATACATAAAGAGATTTAGTTAAGCGCTTTTAATCCCCCAACAAACATGGTTTCTCTTCTGACCATATTATAAACTTTACTCAGTAAGTCTTTCATCACTTGAGGAATTAACGATAATTTCGTTGTTTTAGTAATCGTTTATAACGAAGGATAATTTAATCGCAACTATTGCACCTTAACAAGTATATAATTTGATTTTATAAATAGTCATTACTCCATTATTTTTACCGAATCAAAGATGATAACTTCTGCCATAACTGTGAAAAATTATTGTTTATTTTAATATATCTTATAATCCATAAAAGAAAAGGCAGTTAACATTAAAGTTGGCAGGAAAATCCATTTACACAATGATTGAAGGTATAATTTGTCCATCGAGATGCCAAACTTCGCAAATAAATAATTTTATTTAAAAGTGAACATTTTCAAAAAAATAACCAAACTTTATTTTATAATTTTAACGATAACATAGTTATTTGTAATTTTAACAATCCTAAAGTCAATATAAGTGTTTCAGCTTTCATATGATTAACGCTTGCTCATGATTCATGCCCAACCGTTGGTTCACCCATAAGTTTTTTAAACAACCATAAAAATTATAAAAGAAATGTATTTAAAATTCCTTCACCTTTATTTAGTCGATATATTTTGTGATTCTTAAAAACTTTTTCATTGATTTATAAAAATTTCATTTAATGTTTTGGATTTCTTTATAATGGTAAGAGTATTTTTATACAGAACATTTCTTTTGATAAATCACTTTTGGTTATCAAATAAATCGATATATATATATATTATATATATAACACTTTTGTCTTCTTTATTCTTTATTTTTGTGTTTTCAATTATAAATGTCTGAGCTGAGCACAGAAGATTCAAAAAGATGATGCTCTGAATATTTTTTTTTAAGTGATACTGAAAGTGCTTCAACGTCTTGAGATATTGTACCTGCTCAAACAAATGCTTAAATAGGAAACTTATCTGATTATGAAGATAAAAATTTTCTTTATCAAATATAAGCAGTGTATGAAGGTTAAAGTGATTGCCATTTATATCAGAGTAGTGTTTCTCAAAGTTTTTCTAATAACTGTTTTATAGGCTTCGAGATTGAGGAAGTTTGCAAGCTTCCAGATTTTCAAATTCAGGCCCACAATGCCTGGCTGCTGTTTTTATGAAAGAAACTCTCAAAGTTACACATAAAATAAACAAAAGATTTTATGTTGTTTTGTTAGGAACTAATTGAAGTTCTTAAATTATACACTTATCTTTATGATAAAAGACAGTTGAATTCTCAGAATTTTGGATCAAAGAACATATGAAATCCGGTTGCATTGAACTGGATCTAACAGAGAAATAAAGCTTTTTATGAATTGCTTATATATTGCTCAAACATAGATAGGCAATCCTTAGAGCTACCATGCCCAGAAAAATAATTTTTGAAATAAGTATTTTCTTCTTTTTGATCATAGGTTTGGAAGAGACAAAGAAAGTTCATTGGCAAGGGTAAGATTTATCAGATTTGTTACTCTCTCTTGCTTAACAATTTGTGAGCAAATTGATAGAGATCCATGGAAACTAAATTTAATTAAATTATTTTTAATTGCTAGTAGTGGTTGGAGTATGTCTTAAATGTCATGGTATTATTATTTTCATATATTTTTTTATTATGTAATATATTTATATTACATATATTCAATCTAAAACTTAAAACGAAAAGTATTTGAATAACAGTAGATATTATACTTGAACTTTGAAAGAAGAAAATTAACAAGTCATAATTTTTTTCATCTTGTAGTCTTGCTGATGAACTTTTTAAAAATCATACTACTTATGTTGGAAATATAAATATAAAAAGAAAATGTATTCCATGCCAAGAAATTCCTGTTATGAAAGCTAAAAATATCAAAAGATGGCCTTTTATTTTTGCGTGTAATTCATTCACAACAAAAATAATAATTGCTTGAATTTTTCACATTGTGATTTTTTGATAAATCTGGCTTATCAACATGTTGATGGGAATATACTAAAACGGATGGAACATACAAAATATTTACACACAATGTAATTTCTCTCAATGTCTATGGTTATTTTTCTCATAAAAGAATCTCAAGTAAACCCAAAATATGTGAAGTTTTTACGATCAACAGAATATCTCAATTTTTTTGTATGTCTGGAAAAAAAGAAATTTCCTTTCTTTTAAAACAAGTGTAAGATGCAAACATTATTGAAAATTTATTCGTATTTTCAACGATATAATATAATAAATAGGATGTGTTTTTTATATAAATAAATTTAAAAAAATGAACATATATACATAATACACATAAGTAAAGATTATGAGTAAAAATTGTCGTCGTTGTACTTCACTATAAAATATTTACGAGATACACTAACCATTGGTTTATAGGGTAAGTGTATAATGTATTCTTTAATTATTTCTCTAGAATAAAAGTCCAACTAACAAAAGTCTATCCATATGCTTGAAGAAAAACAACATTACCTTGCGAGATTACATAGAAAACATTTCAAACGTTATAAACAGTATCAACATAAATCAAACTCCAGTCAATTCCATTTCTGATGTCTCGAGCAACGCCGATGATACTGAATCTGCAACAAATAATAGGTGAGTGAAACGACGTTAAACTCTCCATAAATTTGACAAATTTTAACCAATCGTGATCTTGTTTAGTCGAAATCAACTGCGGCATCAAATAAAGAAGTTGAACGCTAAGCTCAATGCCAAGCAGGAAAAGTTGAATCAACAAAGAAAAGTGTTTTTGAAATTCAAATCACAAGCAGAAAAGTATTTTAATGAAATAAAAGAAAAGCATAAAAAAGCGATCAAAATTGGTGCAGAAACGCTAACTATATATCAAAAGGAGCTTCAAGTGTGGAGGGAAGATGCTACAACTTTTTCGCACCAAGTATTCATAATAGCATATGCAGTTGGGGCGGAAATAACTATATCTATTAAATCTCAAACTTTGCAATATTTTACATTTAACCTAGAATTGAGATTAATCTTAACACACGACCAAATTTTTTATCAAAGCGCACAATGGAAAATTCATCAGTGTCTCATAAAATAAAAGTACTATAATTTAAGCTTTATAAATAGTAATTAAAATGAAGGCTAGATATCCGGCCGACCAGTCAGATATTGCTAAGCGATTTCTTTAAATAGAATTTCTACATTGCGGTTCCAATATTTCGTTGCCATTCCTTGATTTGATTTCAATTTCCTTGATCTATGTCAAACCCGCAACATATTATTTCAGTATATATGATTAAAAAAAGTTCAATTTTTACGATTCAGCAAATCAAACTAACCGTATTTTTTTCATTCTTCCTTTTGTCTTCTTTAAAATTTGTTAGGGGTATCATATCTATGCGAATATAGGAGAACCATTTGGGACCGTAAGTAATTGGAACGGTGCTAGTGCTTGTGGTAGATTTACTTTTGACAAGAGGAGCAGTAGAGGCTGTCATTGTGCAGTGACTTCGGTTGCAGGACGGAGATCGTTTTTTACTTTTTTATATGTTAAAAATACATATTCTAATATATAGAGAAAATTTTTTAACAAGTTGAACCCTGAAAATGCTGAAAAGCTCTTATTTAATACGAAAAATATTGACATTAGTATAAATTTATGTTTTAAATAAAATATTTTTACTCTAAGATTTTTTAAATATTTATCAATAGAATGCGTGTTAACAGTATTTTTCAATTAATTATTATCTAAATCGTGGGAACAAAATGAAAACTAAGAATGTTTTACTTTATATCGAGTCGGATATGTTTATCGTTATCCACTCCATCCATAGTGAAAACTGATAAAATTTGTTTGCAGTTTTTAATGTATACTTTTTTTTAAATAAATGTTTGTTTTTACGGTGGGTTATACCTAATGGGTTTTATTGGAGCGAGTAAAATTGGAAACCCTGCCCGTCACTCATTTTAAATATTGAAAATGGAATATATCGTTAGTGTTTGATTTTCAATGTTAGACAATAATAAAAGTATGGTTAATCATTTGCCCTTATTAACCATGTATGATTATTTTTTCTTCTCGTAAGATTTAAGGTTTAGTATTAGAATGAGTATTGTCAAGTAAAGGACAAAACTTTTAGAAGCGGTATATCTCTAATTTTTTGACAACTTCTAAAATACATATAAATACACTTTGGCTTGAAAAAGGATTTACGTAGTTAGATTTTTCTGATATATATAAAGGAAACTAAATGTTCGTTCCGAACAGGAAAGACCAAATTTCATTAGAAATGAAGTGGGATTTGGATGGGATGTTTTTGTTCGGATTGTGCATCCTTATTTTTGAATTGATCCCTTTTTTAATAATTTAATTTTCTTTTAAGTTGTCGAACGCTCTTCAAGACAAAGCCGAAATAGGAAGCAAGGTAAATTACTTGAAGACAGAAATCGCTATTTTAGAAGATGAAAACAAATATTTAAACACAACAATCATGAAGTTAATAGGCCAGAAGGGAGGAATGGCAGAACGCATAGAACAACTTGAAAATCTCTTACCCTGTATGCTCAGAAATTATGAACAGGAAGAATTGAAGGTATCTCAACAGCAGCAGAAGCGAAAGTAAATCCACGAGACTCTTTCGTGAACCATAGCGCCGTCCACGTGTGCCTACGTTTAAAGGGATCTCTTTCATGGTTACTTGCTTGCATAAAATAGCTTTAAGCGATCATTTTACAGAGCATTGGTTGTTATGTAATGAAATAAATTTATTTTATAAATTGCATTTATTCCGCTGTAATAACGTTTTTACCATAACGTGTACTACATATACCAAAAATTTACCGTCAAAAACCTCAAAATAAATATCATGACTATCACCATTATAAAATGTTTGATTCGTGCAAAATATATTTGAAAAATTCGTAAACGCTCCAACAAATAGCTGTAGAAGGAATTTGGTAGATAATTCGGGCATTGAGGCCCTGGAAATAACCAGATACACCACGACATTTGTAGACAGTGGATATAGCTTGTTTTAAATTCTTTGGCGATGGCTTAACCTACAAATTAAAATATTTAAAATTATTTTTTAACCTTATACATGGTAAAGTAAAACTGTGAAAATCGCTGTTTCACTTGCCCTTATGTTTTTCCCTTATGGACCCTTTTCAAACTTAGAAATTTTCCATGGCAACCAATTTTATTTTTTAAGTGGTTTATTTATCTTAATCACTATTTTTTATTGTTACTCAATTAATTTTATATAGTATATTTTTTTAACCGTGCATCTAATTAATTAAATTTTATTAAATGAAAAAGTGAAAAGCTTTTGAACGCAGGCAAAGAACACGGCTGAACGCTTTAAAATTAAAAAATTAGAAATACACGATATTTTAATTACTTTTAGTATCAAACCTTATTCAACAAGATATGCAAATGGGAAGGCAGTCACATATAACTGAGCTTTTGCCATAATATATAGAATTTTTTTCAATTTCTCAACTTTTCCTCAACAAATTGTTCTATTTAATCCTGGACCCCTCTAAATATATTGTGGACTCATTGGGGTCCACATGGACCATGTTGAGAAACATTGTTGTAGGGAACTTATTTTTATCACCATTATAAAATGTTTGATTAGTGCAAAATATATTTGAAAAATTCGTAAACACTCCAACAAATAGCTGTAGAAGGAAATTGGTTGATAATTCTCATCTATTTATAAAAATATTTTTTGAAAAAGAATGAATATATCAGCACAGAGTATAAGTATGGATATCACTTATCTGTAAAAAAAGTATGTGGTACAAAAATAATGCTTCATCAGTCTTGTATTGTTATACTCGTTTATGAAATGTAATTTTTCCTTTTGAAAAAAGATAGAAATTCTGAAATTAATACGCACTTTTATGATAATTTGTTGGCATATAGTTAAAATAAGAGAAAAGTTTAAAAAGTTCTTTTTTTCTAGAGAAATTATTAATTATGAGAAACAAGAGCGTAAAAATGTTCTTGTAGAATAAATTTGGCACTAATGGCTTAAATTCATCTTAATTGTTTATTTAGCGAGGGTGCATTATTCATTTTTACATCATTGTAATTAAATACACAAAACTCGGTTCAATTTTAGGAAAAATTGCAACAATGAAATTGGCTTGATTTGTTTTGTACATAATATTAGAGTATATCTCTAAGTATATCAATTGAAATGCTATTCTATATTTATTTTTTGAAAACAACAAAGAAGAAATGAGGGATCTAAAAGTATGCTCTGTCTAATTGAATTTCATAAACATTATAATGACCACTTAGATGCCTCCTACATCCAACTTTTTTTTTAAAAGTATGTATAATGTATATACTTTGCGCTTAAGAGCTCCTTTATATAATTGTCTCTTTCTATTTCTTTGTTAGCATCTCTGATTATATCATGATCAATATATCTTATATTCGTTTCTCATACCAAAGAGTAAGTTTTTATTATAAATTTGCCTTCTTATTACAGGTAGAAGGCCCATAATAACAAAATTAAACAATTTGAGCGCCCTCTTCCATCAATAATTTTTCAATATTTTTATTTTATTTGCTTTATATTGTTAGTATAATCATATTGTCAAAAATGAATTCATTATTTAATATTTTAATTTGTGTATTTCAATTTTTTTGATAGTGCAGCCCAAAACTTATATGGAGAGCCCATGCCTGTAGTGTCACATAGCTGGCTATTCTTAGAAAATCCCTTGCTGTTATCACTCATTTGATAAAATATTTTCGATAATTTCTCTAACAGTTTGACCAAAAAAATGCGTTTTTAGAAAAAAATTATTATTAAACTTTGATCTAAATAATAAGTCTTAGTCACCGTATAATAAAGTCTTCAATTAAAAAATTATTAAGGATTTGTAATTTCACTTTTGAAACTTTTTCTGACGAGAATTTTAAATATTTGTTCACCAATCTTATTAGTTTTGACTAAAATGTAAAATAAAGTACTTTACCTCACAATCACATTTATCGCCTTTCATCGCAATGCACTCTTCTTGGGTGTTGATTGTTGTTCGACAAACATCAAATGGTGTAGTTAGAGCAGCTGCCAAGCCTCCTGAGAATCCGCCAGATAAAAGATGAGAAAGGGGATCGTAATTTCTTTTAGGATTCATAAAATTAGAAACAAGCTCGTAGGATAGGAAATGGATCGATTGGAAGGGAAGATTCATGAGGACAGTGGTTGGATAAGAACGGTACAGCGCCAAAAAGCCCTCTTTTCTCACCAGGGTAGAGAAGCATTGGCCTATGCTTGAATATGGAGAATGGTACATCTGAATCCGCTGTTTTAGAACTTAAAGTTTAATAAATGTTTCTATCGTTATTTTTTATATAGCGTGATTTCTTCTACATTTCGAATTTAGGAGACAGGTTACACTTTGTCTTTTGAAAGATAATTTAGAAGAAAAAAAATGAACCTGTTCATTAGACAGCAAGAAGACCTTAGATTTGATCCTAAAAATTCCATATTGGACCAAAAAAAGCAGGGAATTGATAAAAATGTTTTTTATAATTTTGAATTTTTGAAAAATAATTAAAAAACTTGAATGTTCCTTATATTAGAATATTCATAACACAAAAATAGATCTATCTTGTATTTATTTACTATTAACATTATTATTATTATTCAAAAAATTATAATATCCGGACGGTAAAGGAAGATATAAATATGATAGAGTCCTTAGAATAGCGAAAACTGATATTTAGGGAAATTAAAGTCAACATTGTCAATTGTTTAATAAATGTCTTTAGTATCTAATTATATCAAAATACTTTTTTGTGTTCATATTTTTGAATTTTTAAAAAGTCAATTTTTTAAGGCTAAAATATCCAATTTTTGAAATAAAGCAAATTTTTTATAAAATATTTTAATTTTTTACATTAAAATAAATTTTAGATTTATATTAAAGTAAATTTCACTACCGTTATAATTTTTACAATGAAAATGCCACTAATTGTTGTTTTTCTTTTGATTTTTTCGTTTCTAAAGATAAACCAACGCGTGCCCAATCAGAAATTTTATCAACATCCAATTCTATTTTTCCCTTTTGTGATGGCTCCTACTATCCTTCATCTACTTTTGGTGCCTACTCTTTGATCTTTGTTTATCCTGATCCACACATTGTCGTTCTGGCAACATTGGTGCTATGTCTTCCCCTTACATTGCGGAATGTATTGGCCTATTTCATACCTTGAATTCTCTATCAGCATGCTAAATATTTTTTATCATATAGTCTTGTCTATATCTTTACCGACTCTAAATCTTTGATTTAATGTCTACGCTGTAAGTCCTCAAGATGCCCTTTCATCTTCGATATTTTCTCTTTGTTTCTTATTTAATGCAAAACTTCAATTTAAGAATGGTTTGGTGCCCTGGTCACTCTGTAATATTTGGAAATGAGTTTGTTGATAGTGCTGCCAAACTTGCCCTCTCCTCAGAACCGTGCCAATATAGCTTACCACTTTCCTACATCAAAAACTGTAAAAAATATGGTTAATCTATGGACCCATCGGTTTCAGTCTTCGCAATTTTATGATAAGTTCTCTTCAGTCACACCAGTAAACTTCTCAAGAGTTTATAAAGATTATATGATTCCATCTGTTCGTCCAGAACTTATAAGATGATTTTTTGAATCTTGCCCTTTCAAATTCTTTTTGAACCTTATTAAAAAGCGTCCCACAATTAACTACAGATTTGGTTGCTCTATCAAAGAAAGCCCCAAGCATCTCCTTTTTGAATGCTCTCATACAGGCTTTATATCTCAAAAATTTGCCGTGTCCATTTTCAAACGACATGGCCATCAGGCTTCAGCACAACTAATCTATCATCCTAAACTTCATTTATCAACTCAAACATTTATCTTGGAAATTGAAAGATTTTTACGTCTACATCTTCCTTAGACTGCTGACCTCCCTATTTTTTTCCTTTCCGTGTTGCTGTTCATTTCTTTTATATTTATACTTCTATTCCTTTTAATATTTACAATTTTAACTTTTATATCTATATTTTTCATGATTAGTTTTTCTTTTTGAACAATTAGCTGACTTAATCTGTAAACTTGTACAATTTTTCTACTCTTGTTTTATAAGCTCTTACTAGCTTTCAAGTTCTAGCGACTTACAAGCTGAGTTAACTTCGAATCAATCAATCAAAGTAAATTTTAATATATTTAATTTACCAAGTTTAAAAATGGTTTTTTTAATATAGTTTCTAATATCAGAATAGGCCAAAAATAAATCAACAAAAATAAATTTATTGATCAAAAAGTATCCTGATTAATCTACTTTTTCTCATAATAAAGATTTGTTATGTAAAATTTATGGAGTAATTGTAAAATATGATAAAAAAAATTTTGTTATCAAAGAAAATGAAAAAAGCATAAACTTGGTATGCCTAGCTCATCTAATACAAGTATTATTGAAACATACTTAGAAGCAGCTAATAAAACATTCTCAAAAAACTTGGTAAAATGCTTTTTGCAATCAAATGTACCTTTACACAAGCTTTCACACCGTTCAATTAAAAAGCTTTTTACTAGATTGGGATACGCAATTCCTCTCATTTCTACATGTAGCGTTATTGTTTCTGACCTTTATCATGCTTTACTTTTTTACATAATAAATATAATGTTCGAAAAAAGTATTTTTAATGCCTGATGGAAGCTTTGCTTCGCTCGATTGATAATCCTTAGAAAACACCGCTTGTTAGTAGTATACCATTTCAAGAACAACTTGATTCATAAAAGTTGGTTCGAGTAGTTGATGATGTTTTAGGAGATTTTAATGTAAAAGAAGAAAATTTTTTAATATCTTTAACCGATGCTGCTTGATACAATTTAGATTCTGGTAAAATTTTAAAAGCTATTTACCCAAATCTGTTTCATATAACATGCTTTGCGCAATCTTTTTACAAAGAAGTAGACACATTGATCGGTGATATAAAGTCAGCAACAATAAAAAATAAAATCGAAAAGCTGCTTTCAAAAATCTTGGTTTCCCTCCAACACCTGCTGTAATGCAACGCGCTAGGCGAGTTGGCTAAATGCTGCTTTATATTATTCTGATAATTCACCACGAGTATGAAAAATTGTTGAATCTTTCAAAAGTAAAGAAGGCATTTTAGTTCAAGGAGCAAAAAAGTGTTGAAAATCCTCTTCTTGTTAAGCAATATCCCTATCCCTTGCTAAAAAACTTTTGCAAACGGTAACTTTCTACCTTCTAATATTATATAAACTATTTTATATTCTATGATGGATGGGGGTAGGCGACGTTGTACTGTAGAAAGTCGTATTCAATCTACGTCATTCAACACTACTACAACCGCTACATGTTTCATCACTTCCTTGTTATATAAATAAATAGCAAGGAATACACTTATGCGTTACTGCCTTGTAGCAATGAATAGCCTAGTTTTGGTCATTATATGGGTGAGGGATTACCACTCTCTCTATATATCTTTCATATGACGTAGATTGAATACCATTTATATATCTATTTTATTTAATAACAAATTCTTATATTTGCCTTGAATTCACTATTTTACTGCATTATATTTTTTGAATTTATTACAATACAATTCTTGAAAAAAATGTACCTTACTTTTTTAAAAGATGAATACAATTACAATAATGCTTTTAGAACAAAAAATCTTTTTTCTTTTTAAAGGCAATTTTTAACTGATTACACAATTATTTTTTTGGGTTAATTTTTTTTACAAATAAAGTAACTTTTTGAAGTCTATGTGTCAATTTTCAGGGGATTTATGTCAATTTTTGTTGCCCCTACTGATAATTCTTCATGTCAGCTATATTTCACACTAATCTATTAATACACAGTGTAACATAAAAAAAAATTTTTTTGTTTGACTTAATATTTTTATTGTTTATTACTAAAAACTTCACGCTGATTTCAAATCTGTGCTTGTTTTTTCTGTAACATCGATGGTTCAGAAGTTACAAGGTATTTTTCTTAACATATTTTTGTCACAATTTTTGTTTTATTTTAAAGATAATTATATTATAATATTGTCAATTTTTTACTACAAATTAAAAATGGCTACACGGATGTGTAAAAATAACCCTAATTACACCCGAATAAGGGCTAAAACTCCCATAAATTCTTCCCATGATCGTGAAGAAAAATACTTTCGAAATTTATTGCTTTTGACAAATTATTGCATTTCTCTGAATAGTTAGTATGAGCTTGAAAAATTCATCAAATTCACAAAAGTTGAATGCCAGCATTTTTATTATGCCTTTGATAAAATTTGAAAAAAATATAGCATACTGTAACAATTTTCAAATATTTACAGTTTTGACCACAAAAAGCCTTATTTTTATAATATGATATATTTTAACCAAGTAAAGATTTTATACACTGACTCAAAAAACGATCTCTTGTAAATATTTAGAGAAGAGAATTCTTGGTTGAGCGCATCTATATTTGCGCTTAAACGTAAAAAATATCACCAACTTCTCAAGACTGTATAGAAAGGCTATGCAGTAGAAGACTGACTGGTAATAATACTACAACATGATAGATACGATTTGGCTAAACCTTCATTTTTTGGTGAATAAAAAAACTGAATATTATCTTGTTACATTTTTTCATTTTCTATGAAAAAAATATTACAATTTATTATAGCGAAAAATGATTTGAGGCACTTGTGAGTCTAGAGAACACAGAGTAATATATTATATTAGTTTTAATTACCAGACAAGTCCAAACATAGTTTTATGGTTTTATTAAGGATAAAAATTAAATTAGGGTGTGAACTAAAAAACAGACTCACTGTCAAAGGACACAGACAAGAGATCGATTTATAGACAGGAGCTAAAAGATTTTCCCCAGCCTCTCCTCTCCCTAATTGTTAACAGGCCTGGTTCGTATCAAATGAATTGGTTATGTCGATTGATTACTGTGTACTGACACAATCTACCCTTTAAAATAACACTTTAGAATTTATATTAATGCAGGGGTACACAAATTTTTGTGGAGTTTAGTAGCCCATAGAAACTTTACCAGTACACACATATAAGCTTTGACATACATCATTTATGCGAGGTTAAAGCTGTTATGTTAAAGTATTACCTTCCAATGGATTCATTACGGCGTCGTGTAGCAATGTGGCAGAAACTGCGGATGCAACTAAAAAGATTTTTTGGTATAAAAACAAAAATTTTGAATGTTCAATCTGCAAAAAATAGTACAAATAAAAGCACTGTAAATATATACGGCCTAAATTTTATCCAAAAAGTAATAATCCTAATAATCTTCCTGACTGTTTTGATCGAAAACACAAAATTTTTAAATGATTTCAAAATAATCTCTCAATCGTCAATTATTTAGTTTTTAAAGCAACTAACTTATAAGAATATTAATCGCTTGTTAAAAGAGTGAAAGCCTTCGATATATTAATTCTTTGGCATGTCTTTTTTGAATAGAAAACTAATTAAAATATTTATCAACTATTTACTGAAGACTAAAAAAGAAAATAAGGTAATAGTAAAAATATTTTAATATTTTGCATATCCACATTTTTTCTTCAAAGTTTCCTTCTTTTTTTCTTTGAACAACAATACCCACTTTATCACATGGATTATATTAATTTTTTTTAACTAATATACCAAATAATGAAATTTACATCAATTATTATTATTAATATAAAATCAAAAATATTATCAAAATCTATATTACGTCCAAAAATTTTGCATGATAGTGAATTTATTTTGTTTCATGATCCGGCTTGTTAACTTCTATACATACAATCGTGTTCAGCTCAGATGGTTCAATTTCTAGCGGTGTGACAAGGAAAGAAAGAGAAGTTTTTCTTCTCTGAAATCACCAAATCTTTCTTTGAAAGCGTCTTTTTAATTTTTATAATAGCATATATAAATTCATTATTTATACTTTTATTTTTTTCTTTAAATTCTTGAAAATGAAAAAATTGACTATTTTTAACATCCCTGGCAAACACGGTCATTTTTCGTTTAAACGACAAAACTTCTTCGAGCAAATGCAATGCCATATATCTCTTTCCTTGAAGTTTTTTATTCAAGTGATTCAAATGATTTGTCATGTCAACCATGAAAAAAACTTTTCTAGCCAATCGAAGTACTAATTGAGGATAATTAAATCTTTGCATTTCAAAAAAGGTTTAACGTGTTCTAAACAAGCAGCAAAGCGTCTAAGTACTTATCCTTTGGAGAGCCACCTGACTTTGCTGTGCAAAAAAGATCTGAGTATATGTTCTCGACTTCTAAAAATGAAGAAAACTGTCGATGACGTAGTCCATTTGCCATTATTTTGTTTACTATCTGGATTACAAGGTTCAATAATGCTTCTTGATGAACAATGCAGTGAAATGCCAGCAATTCTCTATTGAGTGACTTTTGAAGCAATTTCACAAAAACCATTGTGTACTCCTCTCATGTTTGGGGCACCATCAGTAGACACTGACACCAAACGAGTGGTCTTTATCTTGTTCGCTTCTAGACAATTTAACACAACTTCGCACATGTCTTGCCCTTATATTTGGGATTTTAACTGTAAAAGTTCAATAAGTTCTTCTTGCGGCCCTTCAGAGTTCACATATCTACACAACAAAGCAATTGAAAATCCATGGAACAAATTGATGTCATTAATTTGCTTACAAGTAATGTTTCCTGCCATTTTAATAGTTCTGTCTTCGACAGTCTTTGCAGATATAGGCATCTCTTTTATCCTTTTTATGATTTCTTCTTTCTTTTTAAAATCAGAAAAAAAGCTGTTAAAAAAAAGTGTATAAAGGATTCTTTCAAAAACTCACCATCTGTAAACGGCTTACCTCTTTTGACAATCTCCTGAGTTGCTATAAAACTCGATGTTGTAGTTGAATGAGGAGTTTTATCCAGTTTTTGAAAAAAGAATTGTTTACTTCGACTTTATTTTTAAGTTCTGTAATTGCCATTTTTCTATCATCCTCTGTAGCATATTTGTTAGCAAATTCAATGTGTTTGTTTTGAAAATGTCTTTCAACATTAGATTTTTTATTATTCGATAACTTTTCGTCACACATCAAGCACAGCCAGCATTAACAAAAGCAAACAAGTTAGTCCAAGCTGTATTAAACTATCTTCTTCAGAAACTTTTTTTTGGATTTGTTCATTTTTAGAACTTAAAATTGCCGCAACAAAACTAATTTTAATTTAAAAATCTGTCATTTGTAAAAAAAAATCAAAATATATACAGAAATTTTTTAAAAACGAATAAATTAGAAATAAAAAAAATAGTGTGTGTTTGTTTGTGTATGTTTCTGTGTATTAAAATTTATTGTTGTTTTGATGAGAAATTTTTACATTTATTCAACTCTAAAACAGCTGAACCTCAATAATCGGGACAACTTTGTTTTGTGAAATTTTTTTTTCGGAAGACGAGTTTTCTAGATAAACGAAATAAGTTTTATTTCATGTTCAAAATTAAAATCAAACAGAAAATTTCCCTATTTTTCATTTTTGTCTTATTTTGAATAATAATAATTCTTTCATTGTTTTTTAATTGTTTTTTATTATATCAATTTGATTTTTTTTCTCTCTTAATTAATTACCTGAAAATTTGAAAAACTGAAGCAAATTTTTTCATAAATTCTTTAATAAAAAACTCTATTTCTTATGTATATTCATGAATTAAATAAACTTTGTAAAAATAAATTTCGAAACAAAAATACTTTGTTTTTAAAATCAAAAGTGCATTCACTTTTTTAAAAATTGAATCGAGAAAATATGGAAATTGAAAACCAAATCATAAATTTTTTGTCATGTTTTTTTGTTTAAAATGATTCCCCTAAAATAACTTGAAACTTCAACTGCTATGTTTCAAAGGAAAAGATTTAAAAACTCATTAAAAAATTTTACTAAAAAATTTAATTAAAATTTCCGGGAGAACTTCATAAAAAGTCACATCAAAAAATTATTCTCCTAAATTTAATTGAGTTACTACTGTGTGACTAAAGAGCCGCAGGTTGCCGACCACTGGTCCAGAGGAAGTTAGTTTAAACTCTCGTGCCTAATCCTATATCGTGGATAATCCACACCAAAACATTGAGCTAAATAGAATATATATTATATAATAATAATAATAACAATTTATATAGGATAAATAGAAGGAATAAAAATGAATAGTTTTCAAGGGTGTTTAATCTATATGTTGGCGGTATTATATACGTTTTGCCTATTTTCTATTCCAACTTTTTTTCTTGCGCTAAATTCTGTTTGCGTAGCACCCCCGTTTTTAGTCAATTAATTCTGGTTAAAAAGGGCGAATTAAAGACGAGTGAGTGTTCGCGATATTCAGATTTGAATGTCTTAGCATTTGTTTGGTATGTGTGTATATGTCTACTTTAGAAAATCGTTGCTGCATTTGCACTTATCGCACAATAAATATTGTGGCGCACAAAAGACTTGTTTGGTCCTGGAGAAAAATAGTAAAAACTAAATGCTTGTATACAAAGAGATGCTTATAATCTAATGTTATTGTGTAATATCACAACAATAGGGAATGAGAGAGAACGAATAATAGAGCTTCATCTTCATGTAACATCATTCCAAATGTTTTCTCGGAGTTTAAGTTGCTAATTCCATGAAATCGATATAGCATTGCGTTCATGTGTATACGCTAATACTATCATCAAAGAAACATTTTATTTGACAATCATTTTTCAAATGTACTATTTTTATTACAAAATTGCAAAAATTTAAAAAGTAGTGATGGGTTGAGACATTAACGGGCTAGATTTAATTTTTTACGATAAAGGCGGGAAGAAGGGTCCAATAAAAAGTTTCGACTAAATCCCAGAATGTAATAATGGGAATCAAGTTGGAAAAGTTTAGGCAATTAAATATAGAAGACTTACTATAAAAAATACTTTTGAAAGTAATATAATTTGAAAATTTTATTAGGGTGATTAGAAAAATAAATAGATAATGATCTTTCGTATGCAATAAAACTGCCTTCCTCGGGGGAAAAAGAAATATAAAATTTTGCCTACGTAAAGCAGAAGATTTTGTGAAACAGAAACAATTTTTTTTATTTTTTTTTTGCAAAATCACCTTTATCAACACTCTTTAGCTTAATATGTGTGAAACTACATATCATGTTTTGATTAAAATAAAATGAAAAAGTTCCAATTTATGTGCAAGGTGTTAAAGAAATTTTATAGGAAAGAAAAGCATTCAATTAACTACTTAAGCAAGACGAGTAGATAATCTAAATTGGCAGGAAACTGCAGTTGAATTAAAAAAAAGTTGCTTTCAAATCGCAAATATTCATCCATCCTATTATTTCTTTTTTTAACGAATTGCGTACAAATTTAAACTTTTAGTAAGCAATCTAGGCGCTCTAGTAGCTTTCAGTTTGTAAGCATTATTAAAACAAATAAATGTGTTTGTTTAAATAATAGTAACTAAACAGCAAGCCATCTATTTTGATAACTATAGCTAGGGTAGTAGGCGCCTAAAAACCAGCAAGATTGAAATACAGACTTAGGTCGGCTACTACCATGATAATCAAAGAACAAAAAATCGCAAAGACCTTGGTTCATTTATTTTTTACAGCATCAAACAACTTTTCTTTATAAGTGGATGGGAAAGAGAGAGAGAGAGAGAGAGAGTCGCAAACGGTGCTTGGTCGATGAAAACTCTTACATGTAAAAGTTTATATGGCGCGAGTAGGGTTATCTACATCTCAAGATCTTTGTGATCGAATGCAGAATCAAACATTCTCTACTGCTCATACTTAGACAGAATAGATGCAAATGTGCCTTCCAATGAAAAGATGAGCAATATCGTTACCTATATATAGCATTTACCTTTTGTAACCTACTACAAAAACACTTGATAAAGTAAAACACAAATTCTCTCTTTTATTTTTACGCTTACTTAGGTCATCCTAAATTCTTTATAGCATGATACACACAGACTATAAAGAATCCAGATTATTATTAGAGGAGAGCGAACGTTTTTGCTTTTTGACATAATGAAAATTTTTCATTTAACTATTAATTTTCTCAAAATATGCCAAACAATCCCAAAAATATACGTGTCATTTATACATGATTGAATTTTTAATGGGAGTATATAAATTTTAATTTTCACACACAAAAACTTCATCCGCTCTAAATCTGATATATGCGCGCATCTGTTTATATAAGGTTATTTCATGCCACTTTCTTGTCAAATTGAATTGACATTTTGGAGCAAAAGAATGCAAATTATTTTCTTTTTTTATATTTAAAAATTGTTACTTATTTCAATTAAATTCTATTTCAAAATGTATAAAGAAATAAATCCTAAAATAACTAAAAAAATAATAAAGATAACTAAATATCTCATTACAACAACATAAACCCCTGCATAGAATCGCTATTATGACTAATCCCAAAATTTTAGTTCAAAATCTATTGGAATTATTTTTATAAGTGAACGTGTCTAAGATCATTATTTGAACAAAGTCGAGACAGCTAGATAATTTTTGATTTACGAAAAAAGTATGAAAAGAGATCATTGAAGATGATGAAGACATCTTTTCAGTTTTGAAAAAAGAAATGAGCATGTGATGACAGAAAAATAAAATACTATATGCTTTTTGTATCGATTAATCGCCAGCGCTTCATCAAATGTTTTATTTAAAAAATGCTTGTATTCAATTTTTTCCTTCAAAATTACATTTTGACTACAATTAAGAGAGTATTAGTGAAATGAAGAACAAAATTTTTTAAACGTAATCCTTTGAGAGGCATAAAATGTATGAATAAAAGATAAAAAAGGGTACTTCTTTTCAAAGTTAGACTTAATTTAATATAAAATAATTAATTAAAGTCATCCTTTTCAATTTAATAAATTTAAAATAACTTTAAAATGATAAAACTTAGAATTGTCTGAAATTGACAATATCTATCGATTACATGTGAATCGCTCGTCAAAAGGGGCAACAAATAATAAGTAATACTAAAAGTTCCATATCATTTATTTTTTTATGTGTGTGGAGGTAGGAATAAAACACGAATTTTGTGTAAAGTAAGACAGTTTAAAAATGCAATATTCAAATCATCGAAAAAAGTGATATACCATAAATAAAATTTTGATTGACAGGAGTTTGTGCGCTAGTTGACGCCGCGAAATACTTTGACAGAACATTCTTGGAAGCTTCGTAACTGGCAAAGTAAAAAGCGTGAGCGGGAATTGCGCCACACAGCGCGAGCGAAATGCCTCGATACAACTGGAAAACGCCTTCACTTCGAGCAACTGAATGCAACGACTTGATCAGGCCGTAGTCACAGTAAATACGGTACTTCAGACTCTGCATTCGTGTCTAAGAAATCAAGGAAAGATCAAGTTCAAAGATTCTTCATAGCACTGCTAACATCACATTTGTTTTGGAAGTTTTTCGAACGGAAATATATCAAAGGCGTACGTAAGGAGGCAAAATGGGAAGAAAAAGTTTATTTTTGACTTTAATGATACTAAAAATACCAAAAAATCGTTGAGGGGTGACTTATAAAAGTGTGTAATAATGGCTGCTACAGTTTGTTTTCATAATTAATCACCTGTAAAACACGTAGCTAGAAAAAAATTAGGATGGGCTAAAAAGTTATTATGCACAGCATAAGAATTTAACTTTGTATTTTATGCCATGAATACAAAGATAAAATGTTTTTTTCAATGTGGTCAAGTTTTTGATTTAAACGCAGAAAAACAAATATACAGCGACGTAGCCAGAAATTTTATTTGAATTGGCCAAATTTATATCTTTACTCGCATGCCTTGTGTGAAATTAAGGTAAAAATGTTGCTTATACCAGTCCGACTCTATTAGCTACTTCAACTATACATCAGGGCGTACATCCTTAAACTTATGGGAAGGGGAGACCGTAAAACAAGTAAAGTAATATGGAAAGTTTTTTATTTGTAAATTTCCTTTTGTATTTATATCAAATATAAATGTACTTTATTGTATTAATTGTACCTTCCTTTACGAATCATCCCGATAAGGTAAGATGGCCATTTTTAAAGGATTACTTTCATTTAATAATGGACTTGTGTTCTGTGTACATATGTACAAAGGTAAAGGTACCGTGGGGTGTTTTCATCGAGAAGGCACAATTGCACCGCTTGTATCAAACTATGAAGAAAGTAGGCTTGATGCGTGATCGAATCCAAGACCTTGATTTATCGAAACTCAGCATCTAACCAACCTTACTCACGCCCCCTGTACAAGAATAACTAAATTTGACACCCTCTACCATATGCCCCTATATGAGGATACTGACAAGCACATGAGATTTCTAGTTATTCTTGCTACAATTCTAAACATCTTCCAATGAGAAGTCAGAATTTGAGTTGCAAATTTGGCATTTCGCTTCTAAAAACTCACCCCAAATACTTCTATATCATTTTTAATGTTCACATGCGCTAGAGATGAGTGAAAAGAGGAATTCTTAGGAAAATATGCTAGAATCATTTGATACTAAAAAAGGAGAGCATTTAAGAATCACTTAAATAAATAAAGCATGTAATAAATTTACTTGATTAGTAAACAATTTAAACACGGCTTTTAAGTTTGACACCTTTTTTAAAGTGCTTTCGAAAAGACGAAAAGTCAAAAATTCATATCTACCAAGTTCTTTTGTTTGTGAATTGCAAAAAAATGGAAAGATTTCGTTACAAAAGAATTAGATTTTAGTAACATGCAAACAAAAATCAACCTAGAAAATGAGATTTTGTTTTTGTCAAAATTATTCTTGGATTGTCCCGTTAGGTACCAAACAAAGACGACCACTTTACTGACTTTTAGTTAAAAGTGGACATCGTCTCCTGTCCATTTTTGGATCATTGGTTTAAGCAGGTTGACGAGAAAGGAGTAGAGATGAAAAGTAAAGGCAAAAAAAGTAGAACTAACAACAAACTTTGACAAAGTCTACAGGATACATGCACGTGTGCTCAGACACGCCTGCCACTGCTCCAGCCATCATGTGAACGGCCACGCTAATAGACTCAGGCAGACTTTCGTATTCGTCTTCCATCCTTCACTCTACTCCACGCCTAGAATGGAATATTGCGCTTTATCAAAGTGAAAAAACAGGAAGTTAGGGTCCAACCACCTTTTTGAGGGAAATTTTGGGCGCCAGCCTAGTCTCCAATAAACTAGCATTTTTTGGGGTTTCCAAGATATTTACAAATGATCGCTATAGTTTTACCCGATTAAAGTTCACTTTCATTCAAGATAAAAAGTTATAATAAAGTTTAAGAAAAATTGTTTATATTTTTATTCGTGTAAGTTTAAAACAGGCGTTAAAGTTAAAATGGGTGGCTTAATGCCAAAACAGGATACTTATTGGTTATATCTTTTTTTTAAGGTCTTTTTGTTTTCGGTATTGCATCCTACTGTTGAATAATCTACCATAAGTGGGGAGATGATGGTGGTGTCACTATCCGAAAGCACACCCATAGCCACTGATCCAAGACCCAAAGGTCTTTTTTAAAAAAAAAATTCAAATTTTATATCCTCCCCCCTCTTGCCTCCTCAATTTTTATTTTTATAAAAAGTTAAATAAAAATATCACTAAAGATTTATATTTTGAAAAAGATTAATAAAATTAATTTATTTTAAGTCTTATTACTAAAATTTTGGTACTTATTATCATCTCCCTGTTGTCTTAAACTGTTTAATTAACTAATCAACGAACTGAAAAATTATATAACTAACTAGCTCCCTAATTAACTAGCTCACTAACAACCTAATAAAAAATTTTCATATATATCATTTAACTTGATGGTGGAAATTTATGGGAGGGAAATGGGGGTTATCATCAATAAATAGCCAAAAAAAGATATCCACAAGGATTTCTATCTAGAGCAAACGTTTCCAAGTTTTGCTGACATATAGCGAAAACAAGGAATATGATTTCTAGTGGAAAAGTTGCAAACGTTGTTAAAGCTCATCAATTTTCGAAATACTATTTTTGTTTAAAATCATGCACGATGTGTTCTTTCTAATATTTAGTTTAGATATTCGATGTATCTAATATTAAGTCTATATTGATGATTATGAGTCTATATCTATATTGATGTATCTAAAAGTAATGTTTTTCCCTAGAATTGACCCCAGTATAAAAAACATTTTTTTTAAATAATTTTTTGATATATTTTTCGCTAATCCTTTTATTCAATTTTATTTCAAATGGATACTAATTTAAATTATCCTATTCAAAAATTTGAGACAAAATTCAAAAATTTAGATTTGAAATATTAAAATCAAAAAAGAAAGGTTAAAATTACATATAAATGAAATGCATCAAAATTTGGAGATTCAGAAGTGAAGATATATTATGTAAATTAGAAAATATCTGAAAAATAATTATAATCTACACCCAAAACTCCTCATTGGCTCCCCAGAGGGAAAATTTAAGAACTAATGCTCTGAATACTGCATTAATAATTGGTATTTTTTATTGTGGGAGAACTCTTTAATCTGATTGGATACAAGTTTTAAATAACCCCTTAATTTTAATCAATCAAATTACACAAGAGTCGAACTAATTATTTTGAAGATTTTTTGTATAAAAAATTCTATTCAAAAGATCTACGCCAAATTCTTGTATCTGATTGGCTAAACTTCACTCATTTTCAACCACTCCCATACATTATATCTAATATATATGGGCAATATGATTTACCGTACATGAGCGCCCATACAGTACACGTATCCATTACATATGTTTAAATCTAAACATAACTTTTAAACATCTTTTAATGGTTAAAAGGTCGTGGAACCGTTGGGTCTTGGATCAGTGGCTATGGGTTCGCTTTCGGATAGTGACACCAGCATCATCTCCCCACTTATGGTAGATTATTCAACCCTAGGATGCAATACCGAAAACTAAAAGACCTTCAAAAATAAACACTACTTCTTTAAATTCTTATTTCACCCACCCTTAGTAGAACCTATTTTGGATATGGTGCGGGTATGTTTTTATCCTTCTCAACACAATTTTACAAAGGTTAATTTTCAAATTATTTTGATTTTATGTTATCAAGGAGGCTTCTTAACATCGCAACTTACATGTTCCAATTTTTGTATTAATACGTTGAGGCAGTCATGTTGAAATTGAACGTCGAAGGAAGTGAAAAGCACAAGCATAAGTAATGGATTTAAAGACGGTATCTGTTTCATAATGCTTGCTGCATATGTCGAATATATGAAATGTAAGAGAAGGATGTCGTTTTTAATTAGGTAACTGTGAAGAGAAACTAAGATGTTTGGGGTTTACAACCAAAGTGTACATTTTAACAGCAGTGTCATTGTTTTTCTAAATTATTATCGACAAGACCAACTTTTAGGCATTAAAGCGTAAAATTATATGCATATGCATTTTTTAAAGAATTACGCTATATTTTTTGATTCAAAATTGAATCTAAAAAATAGACATACCTATAAAATATAAGATAGAATACTTTAGACTTTAGAAAAGTGGTTCTCAAATTCCATTTAATTTTAAATGGGGTTCCATGAAAAATTCATAAGGGTCCGCAGACAAAAAAATAAAAAATTGGAGTTTAGAAAGGTTGTTACTACTGAAAATAAGACTTACTGTAATTTAGACGATTTTGAAATAAAAAGAATATACATGAATGATTATTCCTGAACTTTATTTTTTTATAAACGCAAATACTCACACATTGCTCAGTGGCAAAAGCAGATAATTTATCAAAAAGGAAAAAGGTAAACCGCGTTGCAAATAGGTTTTGGTATATTATTATTACTGAGAATAAGGAGCTATGTTGAGGAGCACTGCTTTAGAGGTACTGGTGCATAAGCCATAAATCACTGTTTGGTGAAGAGAAGTTCTGTAAAAAAGTGCATTTTTCACAGCAATTGATCTCAAAGCGATGAAATTTCATCATTAAGATTGAAGTCAAAAAAGAAACATGTACTTTGTTCACATCCAAATGCGTCTTTACAACTTTGTAAAATGAATGTGGCAAGAAAAGAAAGAAAATGAAAGCTGGTTCAAGGATTTATTCACAAAGCCTTCATAAAAAGAATTGTATACGAGGAATCGAGGGAAGAAGAGAAAGTAAATTCAAGAAAATAAGGGAAGTGCTTTCCCCAAAGATAGAACTGAAAATTAGAGGGCTAGAGAAACAAGCTAGACCGTCACTTTGAAAAAATAAATTTTTTGTTCGAAGCGAAAGCGAATATATATACGATAGACTCAGGGTGTAATGAATAAGTAATCAATCAGTCATCTCTAAAATATTTTAACCATTACATAAATGTATTAAGCTAGCGAAGTAATGCGTCCTTGAATTGTAGCAAGCAAGTGTATCTGTTTTCTGTAGTAGGAGGAAGCTTAAAACTGTAGATATCATAAAGAATATAGCTTACTCTCCTCAATATGAGATATAAAAAAAATTTTAATTATCATATTTTTATCAAAACACTCAAATTGCTGTTATTACACACATATAAAGCAAGACTTGTAGCAGGATTGAAGACTCGGGGGGAAAATATCTCACTCCGACTTCAAATACTTAAAAACTTGACTACGTAATTTGACAAAAGAAAGCTCACTCCATGAGCTTTCAAAAATTTAAGTATTTTTTTTATATTTAAAATACTAAAAAAAAACAAACTCCTCAGACTGCTAAATTTTGTTAGATATTGACTCCGACTCCAGCACCTATCCCTTTAAAATCTCCAACTGCACCGAAGACGAGTGTAGCACATTTGCCTTAACAAATTTAAAAAGCATATTTGCTCTTTCCTGGTGTTCTTTAAATAAATTTTGACAAACGAAGTAACTATATACATTTTAAAGTTTAACTAACTATTTACCTCATCTAATTAATCAAGTGATTAGTTATGGTTACATTGCCATAAATTAGATCTTGTGACAGACACTGAAATCACTCAGCTTTTTGCATACGCCATGTGATCCGTGTGCTCTGGCGAATCCCTTGAACTTTGGGGTGTACGAAAACTATCGTAAAAAGCATCGGCCAGATTCAGTTTTGGGTCTTTCTTCGAGCCTAATCACAGATCTTATTTACACATTTGATTTTAGTTTAGTTAGCAAAGTTAAATAAGAGTAAGGAAGCATTTTTGAGTTATTTAATATCTGACTAATACGAAATATAAATTGTATAAACACTAAAGTGTTTTTGACTCCTTTTTGAAAAAAGTTTTCCCTAAAAGAGGGGGGTGTTTGGTGTCTGTGTTCAACTCAACAATTTCTGATAATTATATGAATCGTAATGGGAAAATACCATTTATTCCTCTGATCAAAATTCGATAATGACGTATATTTAGATACAAAAAGTCAACGCAGACCATATATCTATTGTAATTTTGAAATATTTTTGGCTTATTCACTTGTATTTTCTCCTTACTTGCTGTTATATTGATTTGGTTTTTGTTAGGGGTGAATAGCTTCTAAGTACTTTTACCTCTGCTTGAGTTTTTCTTTTTCGGGAAAAAGTTTTTGTTCTATTTTTCTTTTTGTTCCCGTATATTTCATGTTGTTTTCTGATAAGTTTCTACTCATTTTAAAGTTGAAAAGTAGTTGTCAGCTACATATACTTATGAAGTGTCAATTAAATTTGCCTTTGTCTCCAAAAATATTCACTAAAATTTTTACATAAAATGTATGCTTTATACTAATTCGACTTTGATGGTTTCATTTCTGGAATCAGGTTTTGACTAATAGTTATATATCCCTAAAATTATGCTCAAAATAATTCATATGTTTTAATACAAAATCGACTATGATTATTTCATTTCTGTACTCCATTTTGCCCAAAACGGTTGAAAATATATGGAAGTGTCAATTGAATTAGTAGTTTATGCCTGAAAATTAGTTTTTTTCAAGGTTATATAGTACAAATAATTTTTTTATATATATTTGGCCTTTATACTTTCTTCTCTCATATTGAGTATGAAATATTCATTTAGAAAAAAGAAAACTCATTTTAAACTTGTTTTGAAGAGTATGAGAGAAGAAAGCGACTTGAAAAGAGAAAGTATGAAGAGTAAATTTTAATAACTCCCGGAACCTCCTTTTAAATGGTCAGCGTAGTAGTCTTATGATGAGCTACATAATTTTAACAAAGTATGTATCTTGACTAAATTGAAGATCTACCTGTTCTGATGATCAAATATTGGGTGTTTCAAAAAAGATTTTGACAGTGAACAAGAAGTATTTCCTTTGTGAATAAAAAACCTTTAAACCTTTAGCTTATCAGCTAAGATTACAATTATCATTCCACTATGATGAATAGGAAATCTGAAAATTTTAAATCGTTCAGTTATCAAAACTGTCACAGATGTTAATATGTGAAGATTTAGTTACTATTAAGATAATTTTATAATTAGAATTGAATTTGAGATTTCATGAGAAAAAAAAACTTTTGAATTGGAATTGGTTGCATAAAGTATATAAGAAATGGAGTAGAAAGAATTCTATAAGGAATTTGTAGCCAAAAAGATGGAGGTCCTATTGAAATATCTAATTTACTGACAGGTGAAATATTTTACGTGAATTGAACACCAAAAGTTGGTTTATTAAATAAATTAAGAAAAAAATTAGAAAAGAAATACTGCAGGTAGAATTTATTTTAAGGCTTATATATTTGACATTGATTGAGAGGTTTGATTGATTTTTTTGACACGTTTGGTTGATTTTGTTAAGAAAAATAACCACGATCATGACTAAATTCAGCATACTTGAAAATGAGTATAAAACATTTTAGATATATTTCAATAAAAATTTAATTTTGAAAGTTGTCATATTAAAATCATATTTTGACATGTTTGATTGATTTGCATGAAAAATGAAAATAACCTTTAAATTCGGAATACTTAAAAATGTAAATATATGTGTAAAAACTTTTTATAAGCATATTTCAATATAAATTTTAATTTTGGAATGACCTGTCATAATCATGTAATTTTTTTAACAGGTTTAATTCATTTTCATAAAAAATAACCATCACCAAATTCAGCATACTTGAACATCGGTATATATGTGTAAGCAACTTCTTAGATGTATTTCAATAAAAATTGTTAATTTTATGATGATCATTTTTTTAAAGGTTTGATTAATTTGCATAAAAATAAACATCATCGCTAAACTCAGCATGCTTGAAAATGGGACGTGGGTATATATGTGCAAAAAAACAATATTTAATTTTGCATATTTAAATCATTTTTTGAACGGTTTGATTGATTTTCATAAAACATTACCATGGGATTCAGTATATTCGAAATACAGTAGAATCTCCCTACTAAGGGATCGTTCACAATTGACGTCAACCAATTTTGCCCCCCCCCCATTGTCAACCAATGTCAACTTCACTTTACCCCCCCCCCCCCTCCCACTTTTAGTTGACATCAACTTTTAAGAAAAAATAGAAGATGAAAATGTTTTATTTTGTAGAAAATATTTGATCAATTCTATCAAAAATATTCAGCCCAAAACTATTTTCATCTTCATATTTAACTTCTTCTTCGAACCTTTCATTTTCTAAAATTATTTGAGCTTGAGTGGGTTTAAAGATGCAAAATGATGGGTGCTTGTTTTTTCTTTGATTGAAGTTCTTTGAACACTTCAAGCAACTGCGGCGTTCTATTAAAGTTCTTCCTTCGGCATCCAATTTTTGCAAAGGGCAGAACTCATCGAAATATCTACTTAATCCAAGAGTTTTCATAAACTGAGCTTGAAATAGTGAACCAGAATGACCGTTTATCATGTCTATAGTTAAGCCTTCTGTTATTGAGCTAATTGGAACAGGGGGTGGTAAAAACGTAAAAACAGAATTAACAAAAATGCAGGTAACAACTTTCGCTTGAAAATCTAAGCTTAATCTTACCAAATAAGCAAGAATGTGTTTTCAATATTCGCTCTCTTTGCCTTTTTGGTTGTTTAATAGAAAATGGACAAATAAGACCTGATCCTGAAAGAACCAGGTCCCTTCGAGTGCTAAGGTTCCCGAAAAACCGATTGAATTAGAAAGAGTTAAAGGTTTGTTCAGTTGTTATTCCAAATGGATTCATAAATTTTCTGAATTAACCCACTAATTTGCGCTAGTTTTCCTCTTGGTAAAGAACAAATTGATGCTTTCAATGAAATAAAAAACAAGATTTTGAATTCTGTAATTTGGGCTATAGATGGTATGACTACTTTTGAAGTTAAAACAGATGCAAGCGATTAAACCTTATCAGCGGTTCTCCATCAAGAAGGACGACCTGACGCCTTCTTTTGAAAGATTCTTTTAGGCAGTGAGAAGAAATAACCCATCATAGAGAAAGAAGCTCTCGCAATCATTGAGACCCTGAAGCACTGGTGGCATTACCTAGTAGATAAATTTTTCATTCTGTCTCTTTTATGCTCAACCTAAAACAAACTAACAAAATAAAAAACGAAGAGATTTTAAGATGGAGACGCCTTCTCTAGACTTTGTCCAAGCCAATCATCCTGCCATCCAATTGAAAACCTCAGTTTCCTTCATTCAAAATTAGCTCATCCTGAAGTCACACGGTTGCAGAACTAAGAATTTATCATTTTTTTGTTGCAGAAGTCCGTATGTTCCAAATGTACTGTGTGCTGTTGGATCAAGCCAAGGTTCGCAAAAGTTGAAGAAACAATGATAAAGGCTACAAGACCATGGGAGCGACGTGCTAAACATAATAAATGTGTTCTGGTGGTTGTCGATGAGTTTTCGCCATTCCCTTTTGCCTTGCCTTGACATATCGTCTACGACTTTGATAAAGCAGTTAACATGTTTGTTTTCCGTATTTGGACTGACAAATTACGTTCATTCTGATCGTCAAAGTGGATTCATGAGTGCGCAGTTTTGCAACTTCTTGAAATCTCATAATGTTGTACCTAGTAGAAGACTCCTTACAACCAGGCTGGAAATGATCAGTCTGAAAAATTTGTTGGAAATCTATCCAACTAACTCTGAAATCTAGGAATTAAAATGTAGCCCACTGGGAAGATGCTATCCCTAAAGCGTTACATTCGATCAGGACTTTAATTAATACTTCAACAAAAGTTTCACCGCATTATTTAATCTTTAAATTTTCTAGAAAAACATCCATGGGAGCAGCTGTACCACAATGGCTCTTATCTCCATGCAGAGGTTTACGGAAAATTGGTAAAACGCGAACAACTTATGCAAGGTAGATGTACTGAATGCAAATCATTTGTATGCACACATAAAGTCAGGGAAGATAGGCTAAAACACTTTGCTCCGGCTCCTAGTAGTGGTGACGTTTATTGGCAAGTAAATAGTGAAAAGCAGTTGACACAAAATCTCAACTCTGATTGTTCTGAACAAAAAAAACCAACTTCTGAAGATGTTGTATCAATCCCTGAAGAACCAAATTATGATAATCACAGAAAGGAGGTGGAACAAAGTCATCAATGCAGACAAAAAAGAGATGATCCAAAAAAAGCTCGAACCTGTTCTAAGAAGATCATCCCGCGAAAGAAAACCTGTTGAACGTTATTAGCCCCCTTGGTGATTTCCTATATGCGGTGAATGTCATATTAGTATAATTACAAGTTATGAAAGTTTAATTTGTTTTTTAAAAAAAATATTTATATATTTTTTTTTACTCCATAGTGGGTAGTCCTTTGGAGCCATTTCATTCATTTCTCCTCAAAATTTTACTTTGTATATAATATAAAAATGATATAAAAAATATTCGGAGGCATATAAGTTAGTGTATTTTTCAAAATTAATTAAATTTTTCATTTCATTGTCTCATTTTTATCCAATTTCTTCTTATGGTTTTGTTTTATGTAAAAAGATAAAATGAGATTCGGTTTTATGTAAAAAGATGAAATGATATAAATTTAACGAAACATCATGGCTGTTGTTTTTTGAGAAATGATATGATTTTTTAAAAAGAGATACTAGTTCTATAAAAAAATATCATCGCAAAAACTGTAATACATACGCTGTTATTTTGCACCCGTTGCCTCGTTCGTTGCATTTGAGATACGATGGTTTTATTTTTTTTAATGTTTTTTAATACAACAAACTTTTAATATGTTAAAGTTTTTATATCTTGACAGCTATGTAAAGTTTTCTGAGTTTTCAAATACTCCAAAGAAAGCTATAAGCGTTTAAATTTTTTAACAAATACTATATAGTTCGCTCTCGCTTCTTTGCATATGCAATGCCTCCGAAGCTTTGCCAAGGTATAGATAAAATATATAAATATTTTTATGTTTGTAAATATATATCTTCAATAAAAGAAGCAAAATTTTATTACCTGTCAGAGAAAAACGTATCATAATTTGTAAGAAATGGTTTACAACACTGGCTAATGTTACATTTTATGATTTGCAGAAGATACTGTAAAATCTACAGATCTGAAAAAAAGATAAATCTATAGATAATGTTGATGTCAGCCTCCCCCTCCCTCCCAGTCTGTGTTGACGTCAATTGTGAATGACCCCTAAGGACATTCAAGTATTTGGAGAAAGTGTTCTTATTAGAGAAATGTTCTCACTGTGGAATAATACTATATAGGCCGAGAAATTTTTCTAACGTGCACGCGTGATAGTTGATGTGTCATGAACATGTTAATTATATAAATTATAATAGCATATTTATTTATTTACACAACAAAATTTTCAATAAATAGGTATGTGTATATAAAAATACGAAGATAAAAAAAAAAGATTTACTATTGCGTTTGAAGCAAACTTCATTTTATATCACACTAAAAAACGAAAAGTATTTTATGTAAAAAGCTACCTTCCCCATAACAGGAGAAAATTTTTTGCTCATTACTAATAGGGTTAAGAATAAATGGCAAAGAGTAAAAGGTCAACATCATAAGTTCTTTGCAACTCATTATTCAAATGAATTTCTTTGGAATATATATGGAAATAAAAATGTTTTTCCTAATTATTACTATATATGAAATTTATGTTCGATTATATATTTTATCTGTTCTTCAAAATAAATAAATCTTGGTTGAAATTCAGAAAAAAAAATATAGAATGTAAATTGAAATTTGCAAAAAAATTAAATAAAATAATAAGCCTTATAAATATTCAAAAAGTATATTTTACAATTATTGATATTTGAAATATGATTGGTAATTACTTTGCTATGTCAAAATTTTTATAAATAAAGTCAAAATGCAAAAACTTAAGTTACAGTAATAAAGTTCCATTTTTAATCTTGGAAAAAATATAAAAACAAAATAAGAAAAATTAATTTATATTTTCTTTATAGATAAATTCTTTTAGCGTTTAAGTTATTTTTTTTTAAATTTATTTTTAAAGTAGTATAATATTAAATTTTGGATTACAACAGTTATTTTTTTAAAATAAATCATAAATAGGAATATCGATTTACTACTAGTAATTGTTTATTATAAAATCAAGATTATTATTTTATGTACATTAAGAAGAAAATGTAATTGCTAGTATTTTCATTTCATTCTAAAATGTATACTGAGTGTTTGCCTTAGGTAGGTTACGTTTCTAAATTACTCTTTTGTACTGTAGTTATTTTCTAAAAACAAGAGTTTAAAATTACGTACAAAAAAACTAATTTACTATGAACATCATAGTTCAGTAGGTTTCGATGTTGGTACGTTTTTATCGAAACGTTTAGTTGTAAATAAATTAAAAATTTTTTTATGGTTTTTGTTTGGTAAATATGCACTCAATCTTATTTTTGTGATTAAGTAAATTTACGCAATAAATTTTGCTCTTTGATATTTTTAGAATAAACTTTGTCACATTCATAATTCATTTTTTATTTAAGATAAATAACAAAAGAATATTTGAACCGAATTTCCTAAATCAGAATGTATCTATTTAAAAGCAAAAAGCGCACATTATACGTTTCGGAAGCAAAAAAGAGGAACATAGGAAATTTTAAAAAAAATCCATACATGTCGGCCCAAATCCAGAAGTCTTGTCACTAAATATAACGTAGTAACATACAATTGATTGTAATAATCAATGAAAATTAAAAGGGATTGTTTTCCGTGTTAAACCATTGAGGTTTTATAAGATATATGTGTTATATTATATTATATATTTTACATAGCCACATAGTCTGTAGAACTATCGAGGCATTTTTATGTATACTCCATTGTGACAACCTTATAATTTACACAAAGTTATAGTCAAAAATTTTTAAATATTTAGCATTTGTGTGTTTAAAGGAGATGATATTCATTTTAAGGAGGCATACACTAAAGTTAGGTAGCATTTGTGCATTTTGAAGAGTTGATATTAAAAATAAGGAGGCATAGAACAACATTTATTCACACTATAATTCATTTAAAAATGGGAGTCTCAATGTTTGATAGGGTGTACCTCTCAGCTTTACAGTTGAAGATAAGGGGTTCAATCCCCAAGGTTCCCAACTCTTAAAAACAAATTCAGAAAAACTGTGATTAACCATCTTAAGCATAATGCGAGCACAGTGCCCGCGCTACCTATATAATTTTGGGGCACGTGCCCCCCCCCCCCTGTATTAATCTTTGCCCCCCCCCCCCCTAAAATTTTTGGTTTTGCCCCATGTACTTTTTAAAGGAAAAATCAATAAGCAAAAATTGTACACAATAATCTTATATAAATGCTGGTGTATGTGTATGTATAATATGAGATTTCTATATGTTTTTATACAGAAGTACTTCATGCTTTTCAGGAAAGTAATATAGGATATAAAGTAATATAGGAAATAAATTTTTTGCAAATGTGTTTCTTTGCCCCATTTCAGCCCCCCCCCCCCCCCCTTGAAATTTTGCTTTAGCGCGGGCACTGTGCAGGCATATAGCCTTACGGCTTAAAGTGCTTTGATATCTCCAACCAACAAACCATTATTCATTTAAAAAACACTTTCAACTCCTTTTATTCCTTCGATAAAAATGTTACTCCATGGTGTAACTAAATTTAATAAAAGTAATTTTTTTGATAAATGATAGATACTATTTGCTCTGTATGAGATGATTAAAAAATGTAGACACCAACCAAGAAATGAAATATCTTTTAAATTCTATAAAGCTGTCTTAAAGCCAAACGCCTCTAGATAGAAACTGTTCGTTTAACGCTGCCTTACTCATCTTATTTGGAAATTAAATAATCCTTAGTAGGAAAAATTTTCCACAACTATAGAAGAAGGAATTATCAAACTTTGTGTTTAAAATTCTTGGTGTTTAGTTTTAGCAATTAAAGCAGTTGTTAGTGTTTTTTGAAGACCAATTAAGGGGTTTGACTTTTCACCCAAACTCAAATAAACTTTAATAATTTTTTGCAAAAAACAATTCAAAATTAAAAAAAAGTCGTTTGTTCTTCATTTTACGTTGATATATGGTCTTATATTTTGTCTATTTATTTTATAAAAAGATCAACTAAAAATGAGGTAATGTACTAGTTAGGCTTGGTTTTTTCTTGTTGGCAATGAGATATGTTTTGTTTGATTTAATTAAATGTATTATAATAGTTATACTATTTTCTTATAATGTTTTATTTATTAATTTTATAATAATAGTATACATAAAAAATTCGGAGAGATGTATCGTTTGTTCTTCAAATTTTATTCTAGGCTCCATTTTTGCTTGACTTGTAAAGTTATTTTTACTTCGAATGTTTATATTTGGGATCTTATACTTGATCAATGATCTAAAGAATTTTATCGAAAGTTTGTTTTTTTTGTATTAAAAATCTTCGATTGTTAGCTTGCATTATTACACTCATATTTTGAACCGCCGATTTTTTGTATTTTTTTCATATTGTTCAATTTTTAGGTCAAAAATGTTGATTTGACTCTTCTTTTTTGTTTTGTTTTACAAGCTGTTACACCTATAGGATTATATAAAAATTTTGAAAAAAATTGCTGCATTTCCCATATTTTAAGCGTGGACATATGTAGTATACTTTTTAAATTAAATTAATCAATCAAGAACTCTAAAATATGGCATTAGATATTTTACTACGCCCTATTTAGTTCATATTCTCTTGATTGGTAAACTCTTCGAAATTACATCTGCCAAATCACAATAATATGTTCTTTTTATGTGCTTTAAGTTTGTCATTTAACCAGAAATGAATTCATTGGCTAAAATAGGTATATTTAACCATAAATACTTATTTAGTAAATGCAAATAAACACTAGTATAGTGTAAAAAATTAATTAGTAAACAACTTTTCGAACTTATTAGCTAGTATGATAATGTTTTTATTTTGTTATTCAAGAGGCAAACCTAACACTAATGCATAACAAGAACATCTCAAAACAAACTCTCTCTGCCACGGCATTCCAAAACTATTAACTGGGTACTATTCCTAATAGATTCAAATTACTCTCATGAGCATACACATGCCTTCCAGTTCACATCTTCTTCTGGAGAAAATCTTGGAGCACGCTCAGACGGTACCTAAAAAACTCAATTCCCTTCTCACAGAAAGTTACACCTACCAAAAAAGTGTTTGTGGACGCCACCGAAGATACCATAGGAATTTCGAGTAAACACATTAACATCAGCTTAAAATTTAGAAATAAGCGCCGAATCGAAATTATGGAGACAATGGCTATCGGCATTGGGCTCAGATTCACCGACAACAACTCCAAGATCTTTTCCGACAGCACTACCGCTATCCAAGTATGGGAAGAGTCAGGAAGTTCTAACATATGGTTCAACATCATTGTCAACTCAGCACCGAAAAATACAGCTAGACAAATCGCCTATGTCAACACGAAAAGAAATCTCGCAGATGCCCCGTCACGAGAAGAAAACATACCATGGCAAGCACTATATAAGCACCTCTCATGACAGAAAAATTCATTCTTTTACTCTCACACAATCAGTCAACTCTCACCCACCCTCCCATGAAAATCTATATTTTATGTGTGTTTTTGATATTTGTGAATATTATGATAAATTTCTGTAATTCTTCTTAAATAAACAATAAAATGGTTGAAAAGACAAAAAAAAAAGAATTTGTGAAATGAATTGTTCTCACCAGAAACTTGTGAGAAGTCTTCTCCAAACGTTACTCAAATGTTTCAGTTGTTTTGGTTACAAAAATTTTGATTTTCGGGTGCTTTGAATTGAAACCGAAAAATCTTTAATAAGTATAGAAAACATCTCTTGTAAAATAATCTAGTTTCTTAAGCGATCCAATTGATAGAGAAAAATGATCACTAAATAAAAAAAAAGTATCTCAGCATAATTCTATTTATTGTATTTATGTTTGAAAATCTATGCTGTTTTTTGGTAAATCTAAAATTCAGTATTCTTTTCACTCATATTTGTACATTAAATATCAACAAATCTACGAGAAAAAAAATATATCGAGACAAATTAAGAAGACTTTTTCTATAAAGAATATGATAAATTATGTAAAAATTTGTTTATATGTTGTATAACTTTTAAATTAATCATTTTTTAAGTGCTGTATATTTGATATGTTATTCTTTTCCTTAGTTGATTTTTTATAGTTGAACTTTTCTCAAATTTTTGTTTTGTTACACAACCTGTTTTGAAGGTTAAAAGTAATATACCTTAGTTTTTGTATTTAAATGAAAGCTAAAAAAATTATTTTTTAGAATATGAAAAGCAAATCGCGCGTTCATTTAAATCTTAAGCAAAAGGTTGAGGTTTTAGAGAAATATAAAAACAAAGAAAACTGCTGTTCTATTGCATCATTTTATGGAGTTGGAAAAACACAGGTACAAAATGTAATTAAAAATAAAGATAAAATTCTTTCTTTATGGCAATGTGGTTCAAGTGAAACAATGAAACTGGTGAATTTAAGAAAAACTGCTCAGCATTGTCAATAAGAAAATTTTTGAATGGTTTTGTGACTCTCGAAGCAAAAAAATTCCTATTACTGGAGTTTACATTCAAGAGAAAGCAAGACAAATTGCAGAGGAAATGAATATAACTGATTTTAAAGCATCCAACGGTTGGCTACAAAGTTTTCAAAAAAGGCATAACATTCATTGTTCATACTTGCATGGCGAATCTTCATCTGTTGACCCACTTGTCGTTGATCGATGGAAAGAAGAACTTGAATCTCTTTGTGAAGGTTATGAATTAAAAGATATTTTCAACGCTGACGAGACAGCTCTCTTTTATAAGATTTTGCCTTCTCGATCGTTAGTATTAAAAAGTGACAGTTGCAAAAGTGGCCGAATGTCGAAACTTAGAGTAACTGTATTGTTAGCTTGCAGTGCTACTGGAGAAAAACTTGAACCTCTCATCATTGGAAAGTATCAAAACCCAAGATGCTTTAAAAACAAGTCTGCTAAGTTACTTCCAGTAAAATATTACCACAACAAAAAGTCATGGATGACATCAACAATTTTTTCCACTTGGCTCAAGTCATTCAACAACAAAGTGATACTAGAAAAAAGAAAAGTTCTTCTATTTGTTGATAATGTGTCTTCACATTTAGATCTAAAATTGTCAAATGTAAAAATAAAGTTTTTACCCGCTAATACAACTTCAGTTCTTCAACCTCTTGACTCTGGTATCATTAAGAGTTTCAAATCTCATTATAGAGTAAAGTTTTTAAAACACCTTTTTTTACGATTTGAAGGAATGGAAACTGCAACAGATGTAGCTAACAAAGTGGATCTCTTTGATGCGTGCCAATGGATTTCTTACGCTTGGAGCAAAGTTGAAGCTTCGACAATAAAAAATTGTTTCAAGTCTTGTGGATTTAAGTTTTTGCATGCGATATCTTCTTCCCAAATATCTGTAATGCCACCAAAAGAATGCTTTGTTCTCTTGGAACAAGTGTCGTGGGTGGATTATATAAACTGTGATGAGGGTACTTCAACAATTTTTGAAGAGGAAAATTCTGAACAAATTTTTGAAAGGGCTTCTTATGATGAAGAAGAAACTACACATAAAGAAGAGCAAATAAAGAGGAACCAAGTATTTGAAAGCCTTAATATCCTCAAAAAATTTTCTATTCAAATTGGATCTGAAGATCTTTTAAAAATTTCCCAAAAAGCAACTGGAATTGTTGAAGAACATGAGCTTTCTCAACTTAAACAACTTGATATTAGAAATTTTTTTGTTAATAATAACTAGTAATAAATGTAAACATTTTTATTTTTCACCTTTGTATAGCAACTACCTTTTAGATACGGTTTTCAGACATGGTTTTTTGGCTCGGTCGCATCTTTCAGGTTTAACTGTATATATATTTTACTAAAAATAAAATTTTTTAGACGAAATAAAACTATTTTCAAATACTATCGTTTATTTGAGTGCTAAATTTTTTATAGTATTTGTGGTATAATTATTAGAAAATTTATTAGATAAACTTTATGCTTCATTATAGGTTTTATTGTTCTCATAAACTTATAAATAATTTGTTATTGTTACATAACCGACAATTTTTTTCTCACTGAAAAGAAAAATTTTTTAAATAAATATAAAATATAAATACCTCATTTTTTTCCATCTTATAATTTTTTTATACAAAACTTTAATACAAAAACTCTCTGGAGCCTCATGGTTGTTAGGGTGTACCTCTCAGCTTAACAGTTGAAGGTCAGGGGTTCGATCCCCAAGGCTCCCAATGCTAAAAAAACAAATTCACAAAAACTGTGATTAATCATCTTAAATTTGTAAAAGCCTTATGCCAGCTTTCGAAATCCTTGCATTTTACAAGCTGTGTCAAATAAAACAACAACAACAACAACAACAACAAAAACTTAAATCATAACAAATGAAATAAAATAATTTATATTTTCAGATAGTGGAAACAATAAGGTTAAATTTATGTTGATGAACAACTTCTGACATTCAGAGGAAATTGTCTTATAAACGTGTATGATTAGAATAGGCCTGGAAATAAAAGAAATAAAATAAATAAAAGAATAAAAGAAATTCTATCATTTGAATAATGCTAGGACATTTTGATAAGTCGAATCAGATAATGCGTGCTTATGCACCATACAAAACCTCAAGACGTTGGGCACAATCTTTGTCTTTTTATCTGAACATAACATAATTTATTAAGCGAATAGAAAGGCAAATTTCTATGAACATGGCTACTTTGAACACGTCTATAATAGTGTTAAAGATTTTCTATGAAGGAAAGTGGTAAAAGAGAGTTCATCAAAACTATATGAAAAACAAAACCTTCTGAAAACTATATGAAAATGCGCGCTCTAAAATCGAATATTGCAAGTAAAGTAAAGTTCTTGCTTGAAATTTTTTATCTTCTTGTTAATTTTATTTATGCATTCCTATTTTTTGCATTTCTGTTTATTCTCTAAATTCTGCAACTGGATGATTCATCCAGATGACTTCCTCAGCCTCTTTGAACTCCTCAAGTTTTCACATGTTTTATTTTTATTCAACTTTCAAAAATGAATTTATATATATGCAATTGCATACATGGAAATTTTCTTTTTCTTTCTGTTTTAATAAGCGTATCTATCTTTTAAATTTATGTGCATCAGAAAGGTTAATTAAATACACCAGAACAAATGTGTAATTTTTTATACAAATTAAATCTTAAGATATATGTAAAACCTTAAATCTTATGATATTAAGTAAAAGAGAATTAGTAATACCATTTACTCACGTCATTTATATATTTAGAAATATGAGTTCTTTTTGCACTTCTTATAGTAACTTTTATTTCGCAGTTCGTTTATATAGTCTTTTACAGATGCTAATTTGATAAGGAAACTTTAAACGCTGTGTCTCGGTTGGACCTTGATTGCCTTTTCATAAGAATTCTTTTTCAGAAGGTAGTCTGCATATAATTTTTCTGGATATTTTTATGCGTCAAATTTTATTTGAAGCTTAACCATAAGATGTTTCAAGAAAACATATTATCAAGTTTAATTTATTAAAACTTTTTATAAAATATATCAGAGATTGAAGATATAAAATGAATAATAAATAAAAATTATATCATAAATAACGTAAAAATATATTTTGATCTAGTATTAAATTTGGAATCATTATAAAAATTTGCCTATTCTGATATTGGTTATGTAAATCAAAATTTATGCAAAATAACGTTCATTTTTTTGCTTTTCCTAAAATAAAAAGAAGAAATAATAAAGAATTTTTTAAAGTGGTAAAAATTACTTTATCAATATTTGATGGAACTCGTGATATGAAGTCAAAAAGCTCGTTTGTTTCAATATAATTGGGATTAATCAGGCGTTTGGAAAATTTTCTTGTGCCTAAAATTTTATAATTAGTTACATTCAATAATAAAACAGGTAAAAGATGAGATTTACCCCATATAAGAAAAATCCATTTCAGTGGAATTAAATACAAAATAATTGAAGATAAGGAGAGAGTGATAATGGCGATATAGGAGAGAAGTGGAACAGTAAAATTGAACAAACTAAAATGAGTGTTTGAAATTAGAAAAGATTATCACTAATATAAAAATGATTGTAGAAAGTAATTAAAAAAGGAAAATTATTTCTTTAATTTAAAATCAATATTAAATCTGATAAATTAAAAAAAAACTTTTTTCTTTCTACTAATCTATTCTCTGTTAAAATAGCTTTCACTTTATATACAGTTTAGTTATGAATGGCAAATTATTTTGTCCCGTGTGATATCAAAGCATTTCTTTACGGCAAAAAAAAATTGAAAAAATATGATTAAACTTAAAACTTATTTTAAACATAAAATTTTCACAAAAATTATTATTCTCATTTTCAAAAAAATTATATAAAAATTAACAAAATGATAATGGCGATATAGGAGTGAATAAGGTTGGTTTGGTACTGGGTTTCGATAACTCAATGCCTTGGATTCCATTCTGCATTAAGCTTACTTCCCTCATAGTTCGATACAAGCGGCGCAATACTGCCTTCTCGATGAAAACACCCAACAGTGTTACCTTTTCAATAAGACTCTTGACCAATAAGTATTATTACCTTTGTTACGAGATAAAAACTTCAAACAATAGAACAGTGATAGAGAACATTTCTTTTGATATTTTATTTTATTCCCAGTGACTGCAGGGTCCGATTTATTAAAGGGTAAACCGAGGAATCGGCTTGGGTCCACTAATTTCTTCTAATAATTATACAAAATTGTTAAGTTTCTTGTTTTCTTTCCATTCAATCCAAACATGAACAATAACTTAATTATGCTTCAGCAGATGATCTAGTGATAGAACTTATTATTGATTGGGCAGTCGAGGATATGACTCCGATGAAAACATCTTTATCTGTAGAACATTGGAAGATTATTCTTCTTTTGTAGGCAATAGTGAGAATAAACAACATCCAAAATTCAGACAACTTTCAAATATTTATTTTGATAGTTAAAAGTTTAAAATTGAGATGAATTCAAAAAAAATTGCAGTGTTTTTTTGAATATTTCAGTCAAATCATAGGAACACACACTCTCAGAGATAAGAAACTCGCGCCTTTATAGACATTACACATCTTCACACATGCAACTACAAAAATCAGGTCTTATTAGCACAAACAGAATTATACAAAATATGGATTTACATGTAAAGTTGATATTCAGGGCGCTTATTTTTGACAGATAACCAAAAAGTTAAGTTCCATAAAATCGTTGATACGTTAGTTCTTTATAAATTAATCCTATGAGGGAAGTTATGTTTAACGCGTTATAGCAACCATTATTATGGACAAAAAACGGAAAACTAGTTTGGCTTTAAAAGTACATGAAAACATTTTTAATATTAAGTCTAGCATCTGGAAACCATTAAATATACTTTTAATGGAATTCAATTAAAATTATTGTAAAAAAGAAGAAAAAGAAAATTTATTGATTACAACAAAATAAAACAAAAACCAAAGCTTAACATTATAAACATGTTTAAACTCCCTAATCTAAACTTGATTAAGGTCCTAGTCGGCGACGACAAATCTAAGAAATCATTGCTCCAGCCATTCCCCCAATGGCCGTTTGTGAGGAGTTACATTCCCAGGACTAAGGCCTGCGTAATAGTTATAAAGGGCTAACGATGGCCGACGCGCAGGACGTCACGGCTGCAGTTAAAGGCCTAGGTTTTTCAAACACGGTTGAACCCTTGTTCAAGAACATGACAAGGGGATCGTGTTTGAAATTAATTTTAGAAAATAAGGCAGCTGTTGATCAGCTGACCAAAGATGGACTGAACATCCTAGGTCTTAAATTTGCATGCCATGCGTTTGCACCGAAGCCTAAGGCTCTACAATGCTATAAATGCCAAAAACTAGGTCATGTTTCGGCTGCGTGCCCTAACAAGGAGTGCTGCCTGATCTGTGGGGGCGAGCATGACCGCCGCACCTGCACTTCAGCCACCACTAAGGCCAGCAAGTGTTTTCTTTGCGGTGGAGTGGGTCATTCGGCAGCCTACAATAACTGTCCGGCTAAAGTTGCTTCTCTCAAGGCCAAAGACACTCCAAAAGGTAACAAGACGCATCCAAAGAAGTTAAATCCGCCTCCTATTCCAAGTAAGGTAATAACAATGCAATACCCAACTGCAATACCAACAGCGGCCCATCTTTTGCACAAGCAGTAAGTAAACCCCTTAGGTACACGGCACCAACTTATATCGAGTCCTCCCCCTCCGAGGAGACTATCTTAAAAATAGCGCTCTCCATTTTCAAGTCACCAATGTTCAAAGAACAGTTGGAGAAAATGGTGAGCGCAGTGACTGCGGACCTCCTACTAGAGTGTGAGTAAATAGGATAGTGTAGTGCCAATTTGTAATGCTCTAATTGAGCTTCTGACCGAACATAGCATAGACGTCTTCTCTCTAAACGAAGTCAAATCTCAAGCCAAGTACTCCACCCGCATCCTCGGATATAGGACATTTGTGCATCCTGGAACAAGCCACTCGCGAGGTCTAGCAATGGGTGTGCGAGAGGGGTTAAAGGTTTCCAGCTTCACAATAAGTGACTCTGGGGACTCAATGGCTCTGAAGCTTGATCTTGGTAGAGCTGGACACTTAGTGGTATTGGGCTGCTACAACCCGCCTAGTAACCCTCTTTTGGATTACGAATTTATTGAAAGATATCTTCGCTCCTCCGATAAGGTACTACTACTAGGTGACCTAAACGCTCACCACACTAGGCTGTTCAGTGAAACCAATAGCGCGGCTGGCACCGACTTACTCAAGTTGGTAGAGGACTCCTATGCGTTTATCTCGTGATAAGAATGTGTTAGACCTTGCAATCTTTTCTTTTAATCTAAGACCACTTCTAGCCTCAATAGTGGTTATCCAGGATTGCTGTGTATCTGACCACAAGCCCTTGTTGGTCACAGTTTCTTTAGGTCCACAATTCACGGCTGACAAGGGAAATTTAGTGAAGAGGTGGGTCTTCAGCCAAGCCAACTGGGATAGGTTTAGGTCGCTACTAAATGATTCAGCCGCGCGGGTCATGATGTGCATAGGAGTAAAACCACCTGATGAACTGGCGGAGTGTGTCAACGATGCTATTCTCTCTGCGGCACGAGAGGCAGTTCCCTTGAAGGAGGTTAGAAAATACGAAAATCCAATTCCGAAGAATGTCCTATTACTCATCAAAGAAAAACGAGCTCTCTATAGAAAATACATTCACACTAGGGACGCCGAGCCAAAAATCTCATCAATCGATTACAAAAACTCATTAGGAAAAAGCTCGGCGAAACCACGTCTAGGAAAGTCACAAGCATCAGAAAAGCCTCTAACCCACTACAGGGCTCTTCGAAGTTCTGGAACCTGGTTAGAGGGCTGAAGCCTGGCTGCAAAGGTCCAACGTCGGTCACTTGGAATAACCGAACAGCCATTGAGGCGGAAGATAAATGTGCACTGCTTGCTGATTATTACGAAGATGTGTATAGGACAAATCCAGGTCCGAAAAATTTTAATTCTGAAAATGAGTTTTTTAGGCGTTTACCTGCGACGAACGACACTAACTTCATCCTATAAGACCTGGTTCAAATCATTAAAAAGCTTAAAGCTAGGAAAGCGGCGGGATGGGATGAAGTTAGTAATCTATTCATCAAGAATCTTCCCCCTAGGTTTAGGGACGTCTTGCTGGCAATATATAACTCTTTTATAAAAGATGAGTTTTACCCAGACTGCTATAAAAGGGCTATACTTATTTGTGTGCCAAAGGCTGGCAAGAAGAGCGGCAAACCGAGTGACCTACGGCCTATCAGTCTTCTCCCTTGCCTGAGCAAAGTGTATCACAAATTAATTTTTGGAGTACTCGATGCTTGGTGCAAGGAGCATGCAATAATCCCAAAAGAACAGTTTGGATTCCAAAAAGGTTTGTCAACAAATCATGCTCTGCTGACCTTGCATCATGATGTTGCAAAAAGCTTAAATGATGGCCTCTACGTAGGGATGATATCTTACGACCTGGAGAAGGCTTTTGATACGGTCTGGCATGAGGGTTTGCTGTTCAAACTTAGTAGCATGTTTGTGCCATCATGTATCTTCAAGGTAGTTCACAGTTTCCTTTCTCGACGCTCATTTCAGATCAGAATAAATAACAAATTTTCAAGGAGAATAAGCCTAAGCCGCGGGGTCCCTCAAGGTTCACCTCTAAGCCCTCTTCTGTTCAACATCTACTTATCTGATATTAGAGACTCTTTCAATAAGTCAATCTATGCTAGGATAATCAGTTTCGCAGACGACATATGTGTATATTACTCCGCTAAGCGTGTTCCGCGTATTTGCAAACACCTTACGGACGTAAATACCATATTAGGGGGGTATTTCACTGGATGGAACCTTAAGGTGAATTACTCTAAATGCAAGTTCATCATCTTTGGCGCTAATTGTCCCAAAAATAACCCGCCAACTATAGTGAATATTCCCCGAGTTCGCCACCTAAAATATCTATGAATCAATTGGGATGCAGGATTTAGTTTTCATCGTGAAGCTCACGAAAAGATAAAAAAAGGGGAAGAAGGATCTAGCGCTATATGGATGTCTTAAAGACCTTGAGGTCAATTCCACGGTGGTAGGCAAGGTCATTAAAATCCTTACAATGCCGAAATTGACTTATGGAAACTCCATTTTGGGATGCCTTCCCTCAACTTGGACCAACAAAATAGATGACCTCGTGTATAAACTTTTTAGGACTGTTTATGGCAACCCTTTCACTATTGCTCATAGCCGGACCTCCTTTTCTTGGTTCCAGAAAAGGTTGGAGAAATTAAATAAAAAGTTTATAGAAAAATTAAGAACACACAAGCATTGCCCACAATTATGTCAAGCTTGGGAGCTCACGCAAACCCTGGCTGAAGCGTTCTTGGGGGTATATGCTAAAAAAAAAAGAGAAAAATTATCCTAGGTGACTACCCATATACACTAGCCCCCAAGCAATAGGGAATTCTGCGTTCTGCGATATAGTTCTATTCTTTCTGAGTTCTAGATCCGCCTACTTAAATTTAGGATTGGCATAAGTACCAAAACAGTTTCATGTTACGAGCTAGGTTAGGCATAGTCGGTAATCTGGCCTCTATAGGAGTCCGCTTGTAGGACCGTTTAAACATTCCAATATTAAAACATATATCCTATGGACGACATTTAGGGATGGAGTCAAATTCCAGGGGTAGTTTGTTCCTAACCTAGCATGCCCTAAATTATGTATATCCTTCTTAACCATTATAACATGTATCAAATATTATTTATTAATAATATATAAGATATTGCATGCCTTCAAACGCTTCTATTTTTGTAGCATATACCTTTTATAATCATATTCTTTTATTTAGGAACAAGATACATTCCGTTGTGCCGGTTTTTTACCCTGGTTTTCTTCCTCTGAAGAATTCAAATGTTTTTCGGTTAGGTAGTGCTCTAGCGACGCGATTCTACGTGGTTAGCAATCAAGCTATCACTAGACAATAAGTTTGTTTCCCAAATTGGGAGCGTTCGCGTTAGGATTGTATCTTTCACTCAGTTGTATTTATATATTGTCACATAAATTCTTGTAAAATAATATATATATATATATAACAAGGTATAGCTATGCAGTAACAGGGGCCGGTAGGCGTTTAGTGGGATGGAAAGTCCAGGTAGATCTGGACTCAGCATTCCGGGCGGGCCACGATATCCGAAAGGATGGGTGCGAACGTCACAAAACAACTTAATTAATTAATTAATATAAAGTATATTTGACATAAATTTTATTTCATATAGAGTACAATATGTGATAGGATATTTCGCAAGGCCATAAAGCCGTTTAAGGAGATATCCTAACTAAATAAACAATAACAAAATAGTGAAAAATGAGTTATAATAAAATATATGTTGATAATAAAGGAAAACTAGAAAAGAAAAAAGAAATAAAATAATTAAATTAAATTAAAAAAATTCTTTACATATTTACAAGCAGAAACAATCATCAACTGAACAATAATTTGATAGGCATGTGTTAATGAATTAAATAGTTTGAGAGAACTAATTTTCATATTATTATTATGATGGTAAGTTAGAAAAGTATTCCACCCTGAAGAAATTTTGTATTTCACAGTTTGTTTATATAGTTGTTTACTATAAAAAGTCCTTTGTTCGGTTTTTGTAATTGAAAGAAATGTAATCATCAAAAATATATTGTAGCACTTAAAGATCTATCTTATTATTTTTAACATGTTATGACATGTATTCAAAAAAGATATAACTTAATCACTTTTGATTTGAAATAGTCACATAACATTGGATTATTCAGTTGCATGTTGTATTTGTGAACTCACAAGGTAAATAATGGGCCTGTTGTGTCAGGTTTTCCAAACTTTTTCACATTCGAACCCCATTTTGGTTGAGAAAAATTTAGTTGGATCTCAGAATCGGATAATATTATATAGTATTCATGAAATTAATTTTATTTATTTTCCATGTTTTTTGGGTTAAATATTTTGTAGGCTTTCGACCCCTGAGCTTGTTAAGTCCAACGGATAAACCTTTAATATAATAGAGCAATCTACATTAGTTGAAAACTATTTATTACAAATTATTTAGCAAATTTGACAATGTATGTTTATTAAACATCTTAGAATCTGAACTTTTTTTCAGAAATCAAAACACTTTTTTAGCAGGACCCATTTGTTCGGCAGAACATAGTTTGAGAACATATGCCTTATGTGGTATACGTGGAGCTCTCTGTATATGGATATGTTGTTATAATGAATTATATATGTTTTAATAAGTAAATATTTTCCATATAATAAAATGGATATTGCGTTTACCAAGAAGTTTGAATTTTTTTGAAAAGCAACACTATGACTAACTACTTTTATTTGTAGAGTACAATAGCTTTCCAAAAGTATTGACATAATATGAAAGATTGGAGAAGTATTCAGATGTCATAAAGTAAAAAATAACTTCATAACTGAAAGTAATAAGAATTGTCCTCTTTAAAAGATGGATAGAATATGAAAAGTATACTTGAAAATTTTTTCATAAAAAGATGGATAGAATATGAAAAGTATACTTGAAAATTTTTTCATAAAAAGATGATATTTCATCAAGGTAATTTTGAACATTGTATATCGTATCTTGCATCAGTGCAATTTTGCTTAGCATTCCTTTCTAAATAAATACAACGGAATAATTTATTATTTGATCAAAAAAATAATTAAAATTGCCATCTTCAAGTTTGAAGAAAAATTTTGGCAAAAGATGTAACGGATGCGGTAGCTAAGTCAGTTGAAAAAGGTTTTTGTTAATTTTGATTTTAATATTTAAAAATATATTTCTATGTGTATTTAAAAATCAGAACTCAAATGATACAACTAATTTTGGGGGCATAGTTTGAATTTTAACACGAAATTTTCTTCAGTTCACGGGATTGAAGTCTTCTTAGGGTCTATCGGGTGACAATCAAATTTGGTTCTATGAAAATTTGAAAGGTATGTTAGTAATTGACAAATACATATGTCTCATTTAATTACTTCGGCATAAAAAATCTCATTACCCGCATTTATTTACCATGATTTTTTAACTCTCCCTTTTCATCTCAAAACTTTGATGCTTAAGCTGAAGTCTTGAAATCTTTGTGAAAAATGCTTTTGAACAAAAAATTTTAAATTTTAAGATGAAACGAAGGTCACATAAAAAAGAGTTCCCTGAGCGCATCTCACCCATAGGCCGCAAATTGTACACCCTAGTCTTCTTCTTCACACATCGTACTATTAAAATATATAAGCTTTAAAATTCTTAAAATGGGCAAAAAAGGAAAGAATCCAATCTATCACTTTCAAAGCAAAAATGTTATTTATCGCAATTGATAATAGAAAAAGTTCATCCAATCGATTAGTATGATACCTCGAGGTTTAAGAAATCTTTTTAATTTATGCGTTTTCAATGAAAGCCAAAAGTATGAAGTATTTTTTCTCTTAATAAAATTTATTTATTGAAAAAAATATTTCTAATTATAGAGCTATTCTTTTAAAAAAAATTTACCAGATCAAAAATTATTACACACCAGGGGGCACATCCTCAAAATTATAGGGGGCGAATTTTTTTTTTCAATTTTTAAAATGACTGATCTGGAAATACCACGGCACACCAAATATTCAAGCAATGCTTTAAAATTGAGTGTATTTAACACATACCTAAATTTATAACACTACTTTATATTTTTTTACAAAATTGATGAAATTTAAATACTATACTTCCAGCCAAAATATTTTAATTAAATTTGCATATCGCATATACACTAGTTTAAAAAAACCCAAAATTGTTGAGGGGCGAATAGGCTTTTCATTTGAATATGAAGTAGTCTACTAGGCACACTACAGGAATTGTTGAAAGGGTATTTGATTGGTAGATAAAACAACTGAAAACAAATAACTGAAGGTTGGAGAGTGTTATATGAGTGAAGGTATCAAGGAAAAGAGTCTACTAGACACCCTGCGATGTTTATATGAAAAAAATGTGATTGATTCGGGGGCGCACATCCTTGAAATTATTGGAGGGGCGGACTTTCAAGCATCTTCCAAAAAAGACAACACAATTTTTTGAATTCCTACTCCTCTCTTGTCTATTCTATTATATTTCATTCTTAATTAAGCTTAATGTAAACTTTAACCCCCGCTCTATTAAGCTTAACGTCAAGAATGAATGAGGACTTATATATAGCTCTTTCTTTCTCACTTCAAATAGATGCGCACCATCTCCAAATTATGTGTAGAAAGGGGTAAAGATATCAATTAACAATAAAAAAATTGAAAATTTTATTGAATGAAAAAAATCATTCATTAATTTTCAGTTGTTCAATTTCTTCTTCCTAAAAAATGAAAAAATATTTTATTGAGAAAAATAAATAAAAAAAAACACATCTAAATTACATAACTTTTCTGAGGTAATTTCTGCCAAAAATGTAAAACAGAACTAAAGTTAGAAAACTTGGTAATAGAAATTTTTCATTCTTTTTAGTGTACAAGAATAAGTGTGAGTTAGTTAGACTCTCAAAAAAGGGTATAAAATAAAGATAAAATTGTGCAAACAAAAATCAAACAATAAATTAAGATAGCATTACTTCATTTTTCTCAGCATCATTCCAAAATACAGTGAAACTTCGATATCTCAAATATGTGATATCTAGAAGTATCGGTTATCTCGAAGTTCTTTTATGGTACGAACTTTTTTCCCTATACATTACACGTAAATAAGTTTGGATGTCTCGAACTCTGATATCTTGAATAACCCGGATATCTCGAAGTATTTAATTGTTACAAGCATCAAATTTAGTATATTTATTTCCAACTTTTTACATACGTAAATAATAATCATTTACAACAAAACACCAAATAATAAAAAATAAATGTTCTCTAGCAATATTGCAGCAATACATCAGGGACACTTTCCCCCTTTACTCCACCTAATATTTTCTTATAAAAAATAATAATGTTTTTTTTAAATGTTGCCATATTTTTTATTTTCAATAAATAACTTTGTAATGAAAATCTTAATGAAAGTAATATGTCAACATCATCAAAGCTGCATAGAGAAGTGATGTAAAACTAGGCATACGATGTGTGATGATCATGGATTTTCATAGTTCTTTATGCCTTTATCAAATCATCTACCATTTTTTGGACTTTCTGTCTCTTTGAGTCCGACTTACTGACGTTGATTTAAAATAAAATGCACTTTAAAAAGATATCAGGATCTGTTTATTTTAGCAGAGAGACAAAAAACATACTGGTCGATACTTATTTTTTAAAAAATGGACTTGATAATAGTTTTTCTTGATATTTAGGATATCTCGAACACCTGGATATCTCGAAGTTTTTGGTTGGTCCCTCAAATTCGAGATAACAAGGTTTTACTGTAGTTTAAAAGTTAAATTGGTGCAAGCTACAAAAATCTACAAAAAGTAAAATTAATATTTTGCAATGATTTGCCTTTTATAATAACTTTTAAGGAAAAAAAGTCTAGAAAATTTTTCTAAAAATTTTTACAGCATAACTTAAGTTTTTGAAAACTAATTTGATGTATCCTCTACAGCATACTCTATGGGTGGCATGGCAGGTTGGTTGAGATGATGGACTCAACACGGAAGCCGCTGGATTCGATTCCTCATCGATACCAATTTGTTCATAGATTGACATAAGCGTTACATCAGTGCCTGGTCAATAAAAACGATCTTTTACTCAAAATTTTGATAACGATAATACAGTTTTATATCAAACATATTTAACTATTTTTTAATTACCTGCTTTTTGGATAAACTTTAAACAACTTTATTTCACCTTCTTTATGAAGATAATATAGGAACCTTTCAATTTTTTTTTGTTAAAAAATTCTTTCATATTAACATTTTCATCTTTGTGCTATTCATTTCATTAAAGTAAACAATAGCTTAACTACACGTTTATAAAAAATTACATCTTGTATATAATCCTTTCTACCAGGCTGAAAAAAGTCGCTTGATACATGAGTGTATATTTGGTATAAATTTTTTAATTCATCGAATTAGCATATTTTGAGTTTTTTTTCTGCCAAATGCGATAAATTCAGTTAAATCTGGTTTTTACGAACTCAAAAAACATTATCTTATTCCAAAAATTAAAAAAGCATTGAAAACAAGAGGGAAAAATCTTTTGTCCCAAAATATCCAAACTAAAATGATCTCTCAGTTGATATATTTAATTGCAAATAAAGACAAAATGATACTTCATCCTTTTCCTTAAACTTTTGAGAGTGCTGGCTAAAGGATTCTTCTTCCTAAAATGTGGTATATACAATCAATAGAATTTGCTTTATTCATATATACATGCTTACAATAACTTAATTTAATAATCATTCGATTAACCCATTTAAGGCCAAGCAAAGCAGACGATATCTAAAAAACGCAGACGATTTATATTCAAAGTCATTGAAAAAAGCAGACGAAGATGAAATTGCTTAAATAAGAACATTGGCCGTAAATGGGTTAATGAGCGCACTTAACCCCATCGTCATTTTTAAAGGAAGGAGATGATTCCTTGATTTCAACACAATTTTATATCAAATTACGTATGGCCTTGAACATTTGGGCATGAGTTTGTGTGATGAAAAAATTATTATGCGTATTTCAGCCTGTCGTTCCCTACATATGTCAATAATATTGAAATGGACCTAAAAAAACATTAATGCAAATAAGTATCAAGCAGGGGCATAGCCAGTGAAGGGAGCAGAGCATACAAATGTAGACAATAATAAATAAGCTCATCAATGTGTTTTATGTAAAACTTGCGTATATTTTCTATATTAAGATGACATTACCATATAAAAAGTATGATAAGTGTCACAGATCTCAAAAGTTTAGGAAGTTTTAAATTAGAGTAAGCACTACATGTGACATGAATGAATGCTGCTCTGGGCCTTGAGTGCTAGAATACACATTCACTAGAATTTGTCTTCTATATTTTACAAATGACAATGGCTTCAAAGTGAATTTGGGATGATCTATCATGAATGTGTCCTTATTTAAAAATTGGAGTCATTTTCACATAATTCCAAAATTAACTTGAATTAAAAGTAAAAAATTTTTAACTTGATACTTGTAATTCTAATATCGGTTTTGAATAGTGAATTTCTAGATGTGTACACAATTAAAACGCGTATTTAAACTTATATGGATAAAGTGACATGAGATGTCATTGGTAAAAGATCACTTTTAAAAATGATACCAAAATCGTTACATTTTGTGGAAAATCTTCTTCTTTTGGAAGATTTTTATGATCTTTTGTTCTGAAGAAGGCAAATATGACAATTAGGACGATAGGCATCATAAAAGCTTTGAAATTGGAAACGATCAAAATATACATCTAAATATAAAAAATTGTTATATATGCGATTTAAGTTGAATGAAGATGGGGAAGTTATAAGAAGGATCTTTTTTTGCAAAAATAAAGCTATTTATACTTGAATAACATACTTAGTTTTTATTTTTGCAAAGCAACATTTCTTGAATTTCATTATATTTTACTTTTATTTTCACTTCAGATAATGATAGGTGATGCTAAATTTTAAATATATTTATTTTACATTTTGAATGCAACATATAAAACTTTTTACCAAATTTTACATTTTAAAGAAAGAATATGGTAAAAGAAAAGAGTTTTGCTGTCTAAAAGAATAAATTGGATACAAATTTTGGGATTAAAACCAAGCGATAAGTGTTATAAAAATAAGAAATATATATAAAAATATCCATTTTATCTAATAAAATTAATTTTGTGTTTTTAATCTAAAATTTTTTATTTAATTCATTGTTGGTTGGTTGGAGATATTAAAGAACTTTCAGCCGTAGGGCTGTATGCTCGCATTATGCTTAAGATGGTTAATCACAGTTTTTGTGAATTTGTTTTTAAGCGTTGGGAGCCTTCGGGATTGAACCCCTGACCTTCAAATGTTAAGCTGAGAGGTACAACCTTATAACCATTGAGGCTCTATTTAATTTATTGTTATAAATAAAAAATAGCTTACTTTATTATCATTTAATTTTTTTAGATCATCAGTTATATTTAAAATCTCAAAAAATGCTACACAAAAAAATTAAAATAAAAAAACATTACCGTCCGAATGATTTTCTTGCATTCACCATAGATTCTTTATGAGAGAAATGAAAATTTTAAGTATACATATGAAAACCAAGCTGCTGATCTCACTTTAGACAAAATACATCATTTTAATTTATTTTAATTGTTTTGCAATCCTATTTTGTCCTTTTATAATTTTATTAGGTATTTTTGTTGTCATTTTGAAATTCTATTTTGACTTTTTTCAATTTATTTTTTTTAAAATACTACATTATCTTTTTTTTGGCCCTTGCATCTATAATAATTAGCCATTTTGCAATTCCATTTCGTGTTTGAGAATCCTTTTTTGTCTTATTGCGATTATACTTGTCTTTTTGTTAAATCTATTCTGTTCTATTTTCATTTTATTTTAGCTATCTGAAGCACCTATAACCATTATTCTTTTTTTATTTAGCCTTTTTAAAAAGAGTGTTACATAAATGGGTAAAAACCTGTATAAATATTTTTTAAAAAATTTTGCAATAAGTTTAAACTTGCAACTCAAAATTTGATATTTTTTTAAATCAAAATGTGCTTTGAGATGTCAATCAAAATTAAAAAAAAAGTAAATATTCCAATTATGATATTTATTGTAAAATTAAACGAAACATGTTACCAAATAAGCTAGAAAACTTTTCACAGAAGATTTCCACGAGAATATTTCATTAAGATATTTTGAAATTGAACACATGTCCTCATATATCTTTTTGCTTCTTATGTAATTGATTTTAATATTCTAAATACAAGAAATTTAAAAATAAATTAAACTTTATAGAACTGGTTTTTGGGAATAAATAACTTAAATAATTGAAAAAAGGAAAACTAAATTTATGAAGAGTGCTTGTTTTTTAATTATACTATAAAGCAAAAAAAGAAAACAGACCACATTCTTTCTAGTTACCTTTTTTTTTTAAGAAAAAAGCATCTCCACCCCTAGAATTTTTTAAATTTTCAAGTAAAAAAATAAATAATTCAAATAGGAAACATGTTTTTAGTTATAATATTGTTAATAGTATGCAAAAATAAATACTATTTGTTATTTAAAAAGAGAAAAGAATTCGCATTACCTGCCCACCCAGCCCCTGCTTCCAAATAATATTTCCAAATATAGAAAGGATATATAGTATATAACATAAGTAATAAGTATACTTATAATAATCTATATAAATTCTAATATGGACGTCGAAACCAGGCCAAGGCTTTACGGCCTTAGATTTTGCCGAAATCTGAGAAAAGGAATTTATATCTCAAATACAAAAAAATTTTGAATTTCACTTTTATATAATGAAAATTATAGATACATAATAAATAATTCAGGTCAATAATGCTGAAAGTAAAATTCTTTTTTTTCATAATCCTTATATAAAGTTTTAGGAAAATTTACGGACTAATTTTTGAATATAAAAGCAAATTCACAAAGGTAACTTGCATATATAATCAAATTTTTTTCATTGTTTAACGGTAGTTCGAAAATCTCTGCAAAGTTTTAATGTACCCTGGAGCTCAAACAACATAAGAAATTATATTAAAGTAGACTAGAGTTTCGCCCCTCGCTTTTTTTTGCTGTTTCCAACGCGGTTGTGTGAAATGTAAAAGATTGTTCGGAGTCTGCGTCTGCGTGCTTGACTTCTAGCACTTTATTTTTCACTATGTTGCTTATTAATGATATGGAACAATTCGACTAAAATTGCAAAAATATAACTGTTTTGTTCGTCAGAATATGTAAAGGGCTTTCTGGTCAGATATATTTAACGAAAAGATTTTTTCGCGTTTTTGATGCGAAGAAGAGTCAGCACTACATATGGCTTTTGTGAGCAATTGTCATTCTAAATATTTCTTTGCCTCAACAATTTCAACAGAAGAAGATATCTTAATCTTATAACATATGAGTAAAAAGTATTCAAGTTTTTTTGCAATAATATATACCATTTTTACTCTAAATTGAAATTGTCTTTTTCAATTTTTAATTGTCTTTTTTAAATTGAAATTGTCTTTTTTCAATTTTAATTAGTCTTTTTTAAGTCCTAAATTGTCTTTTTTCAATTTCATTTTGTATTTTATAAATAGCGTTTAGAATTTAAAGAGACAAATTAAACCTTAAAAAAGACAAATTAGACCTTAAAAAAGACAAATTAAACCTTAAAATAGACAAATTAGACCATAAAAAAGACAAATTAGAATGGAAAAAAGACAAATTAGAATTGGAAAAAGACAAATTAGAATTGAAAAAGACAATTTAGAACTAAAAAAAGATAATTTAGAAGTAAAAATGGTATATATATTGGACATTATAGTGAATATATTTATACTGAAAGAATTTTTGGTTGGCTGGTTTATTATAAGTTGCAAATTGGAAGACAAACAACGCTAGACGATTCTTTTTGAGACTTCAGGCCCGAAGCAGGTAGTCTACAGAAAATTTGGGTGGGTGTGGGTTTGGTGCGATGTAACACAATGCGGGTTTGAGTGAGGGTTTACAAAATGTGTGTGGACAAACTTATTCTGTTTGCCTACGAATATAACGCACACTCATTCCCCTACAGATACACACAAACACAAACACGCAGACACACACACACACACTTCTAACTCCAACTTTGGCATAGTAGTTGCATAACCTAGTTCTAGAAATTTTTTTTTATATGCCTGGGAAATTTTTCCCCCTTGAAGACATTGAATTTTCATAGATTCTTAAATAATGTATATTCTTAATATTGTATTTTATCGGTTTCGTTAAAGTTTGAACTTAACAAAGTCAACAATTAAATGCAGCTGAGTTCAGCAGTTTGAAGTATCAAAAACCAAAAATTACCTCCATATCTACTTTCTGTTGTGGCTGCATGAGTTTGATTTCTTTGGGCTGGAAAGACTTTAGACAAGTTTTAAACTTAAAAATTTATTAAGCTTAG